>JAQFVV010012595.1:911755-1157684 GCA_028023455.1 Epiperipatus broadwayi
AGTTTCAATAACAATTTATTATTTCTAATGTATACAGTGATGTGTAACCATACAATTGAGGTTTACATTGTTGTTCTTACTATCTTGTTATTTCCATTTGGGTTCTGATGAGTCTATGTTGTGCAATATGGTGTGAACATTAGATCTTTCACATATTTGTTATCTGATTGTTAGTTTGGTATATTGTATAATGTCCAAGTATCCTCAAATGTTTTTGACGATGCCAGGAGTTGGTCTCTCTTCTGGATTTTAATCATTGTTTTGGAAAAAACCTGTTTTATAGTAGGTTGTGGGTGTTCCATGATTAGTTTACAATGTGTAACCCATATGGCATAGTTCAGAAATATTGAGAGACGTATTATTGGATAGGTTTTAGTGTTAATACTATCCTTCAGAGATGAGATCAGTTGGAAATCTATCTTGGTGTTGGAGAGTATGATTTCTCGGATCACTCTGAATCCCATACATTGTGAGAAGAGGTGTTCCGATGTCTCATCGCCATTCATGCAAATGCTGCAAGTAGGGTCTATGTTGTGACCTCATTTGTAAAAAAGGAAGTGATTAGTAGGTAGACCGCTAACATTGTATTTAATGAGGAAGTCTAGGTATTTGGCCTCTAGACTCCATCTTTTAAAGTTGGATACCAGTTTCTGATTATTGTAATAAAATGTGTTGATTATAGGATGTAAGATTGGATGGAGGATTGTGTATGCTTGCCATAATGATATTTTAGAATTGAATGTGGAGTCGGTTATTGGGCAGTGCTGTTTGATAAGACTTGTGTTTCTAGTGATCCATGTTTGTCTGTCTGGTGGGGGTCGGTCAGTAGGTGTTACCTTTTGAAGCAAAGCTTTTTGGAGAATTGTGTTAAAACCATATGATGCTACCAAGTTGTGTATGACGTTATAGGTTTTTTGGTAAATCAATGCTTGAATGGAGTGGAGAGCAAGACCATTTAGCTTTCTTGGTCGCTGAGTTCCTTTGAGGCTGATCGCGACCGTTTTACCTCTCCAGAAAAGCCTTGAGCACAAGCTATTTATTTTATTTATGAAGCTTTTGTTGCATTTGATAAATGGAAGGAAGTATGATATTTTTGGCATCACATTCATGTTAATTAGTGCTACCTTGCCAGGGAGGGAAAGGTAGACTTGTGACAAGGAAGTGATGAATTTGTTTGTTGTTTCCAGGATGTTATCCTGAATCTCTTTGGTCATTGCTGTGGTAGATTTGAAGATGGAAAACCCAAGATATCTCTGTGGCTTGGCAGAGAAAAGGGTGTTGATTTTCCTTCCTGAAACAATTTGCCAGGAGGCAGATTTGCTGGGGTTGAATTGCAGCCTGTATTTCTCAGTATAGCGGCTTAATATTGTTTGTAGCAAAGGAATATGTTTTTTTGATGGTAGGATGATCATTACATCGTCCATGTAGGCAAACGTGTTGAATTCTCTGTTTAAATTGGGTATAAAGAGACCTGGTAGATTTTTTTCTAAATCCATAAGGAGAGGATTTATATATGCGATGAAGCATAGGGCACTGAGGGGGGAACCCTGAGGGAGAGCTTGTGTCGGTTTAAATCCAGAGGTGATGTTACCATCCATAGTGATAAAGATTTCCCTGTTGTATAGTAAATTGCTTATGATCTGGACAGCAGCTGCAGGAACATCATACTCGGCCAAAATATTTAAGAGTATGTCTATACGTACCGAGTCGAAGGCTGCAGCAATGTCCAGTTGAATAGCTATTGGCCCTGACTTCCGGTGGATTCTGACATAATCAATGATGGAGATTATGTTGCCCATTGCATGTGCAGTAGAGGATCCCTTCTTGGCATATTGGTTGTTAGATATGTGCTTTAAGACATTTGGTTGGATGAGGTCTTTGATCACAGACTCTACAATTTTAATTAGAAGGGGTGTCATGGAAATAGGTCTGAGGTTTGAGAGATCCATAACCTGATTTTTTTTTTTATAAATGGAACCAGTGCCACTGGGTAAAGATTAGGTATCACTCTATTACCAGTTGCTAGGTAATCCACCATCTTTTTCATTATGGGAACTGCAAATTGATTGAGGTGTAGGATTAGGAATTTGGGAATCCCATGTAATCCAGGATGTACACCATCTGGAAGGGAAGATATTTTCTGTTGAAGTAGGTTTTCTGTGATCCCATGTGGTGCCTGTGGATCAACTTCAGACCAGGATTGTGTGCCATTGAAGATTGCGGTTTGCATTCTTTGCTGGAAGTGTTCTTTTATTGTGTTCATCATGGGTGTTCCCAGCAAGGTTTTCCCATTTGCAATGATGGAGGTGGGAGTGGTTTTGTTATTTTTCCCTCCAAGTGCCCATCTCAAGTAGCCTTTTGTCCAGTGGTGTTGTTGAGATAAATAGCTTTTGGCTCTCCTAATGGATAGGTATTCTGCCAGGGATTTTTGTCTTGATCGGTATAGGTTTTTAAGACTATATATATCTTGTGTTTTGATAGGTTGACTTTGGAGCATCTGAAGCTGATTCTCTATTTGCAGAAGATCTCGGAAGAGGCCATTAGGGCCTTTGGCTTTCATGGTGTGGTGTTTTAATATTGTCTGTAGGATGCCTACAAATGAAAACCAGGCTTCTTCAGCTGGTCTTGAAAGGATGTTGATTTTGTGAAAATATATATAAGATTCGGACACTATGGCCTCTGTCATGTTTGATTTTGTTACCATCCACATGGTTTTGTGAAGAGCCTCTGGAGTTGGGAGGCCAGCCATGGTTTCAAGAGTAACTACAAGGGCCATATGGTCCAAAAACGAAACTGGTAAAAGTTTTGCATTTAGATGAAAGTGTAAATCTGGTGAATAATATAATAGATCTATTAGGGTTTGGTAGGATTTGGTGTAAAAGGAGTAGGATCCGGGAGGAAGGAATCCTTCCCCACACATCAAGTTTCTGTTTATCAGTGGAAGAAATTTTAAGTTAAAGCGACCATATGTGGTGTTAAAATCTCCCAATATAAGTAAAGAGCCTGATTTGTTGCTAAGGATAGCATTTAAAGTCTGAATGATTTTGTGATAGATAGTAGGATTGTTTGAAGTGTATATATAAGCTAGATTTATGCTGTAGCCCCAATAGTCTATTTCTAATAAGATTAAGTTGTTATCCAAATAGAGTATGCAAAATTTGTTTGGAGGAAATTTTTTGTTAATTAATACTCCAACCCCTCCAGCTGCTGAATGTCCAACTGAAAATTTAGTGAAGCCCATGGTGGCAATTATTGTTTCTATTTTATTGTCAGTGTTATTATGGAATTTGGTTTCCCCCATTAGAAGGATGTGGGGAGAGTTAATACTTATCCAATTTCTAATTGCGTGAGCACGGGCCAATGAGTTGAGGCCACGAACATTAATCCCTGCAATTTTATAGTTCATAATATAGTGTCCCCGCCCCCTCAGCCGGCCCATGGTCTCGGGGAGAATTTGGTATTAAATGACTATAATTGTTTTCTTGATCTGATGCTTCTTCCAATGAGAGTTGAAGTTGATTTGATTCCATGAGTACTGGAAGGTCCTCATTTTCCATAGAATCTGGTAATTCCAAATAGGGATCATCTTCCATTGGTGCTGAATCAGTATCAGAGTGCTCAGAGGTTTTCCTTTTCTTTTTTTCCCATGACACTCTGTGTTTATTTTGTGATTCTTGTGAATCTTGTTTTAATGTGGGTAGTTGTGGTATAAACCCAGAATTCGTATCATCATCTGAGCTTGATTTATCCGGAACATCTGATTTTCGTTTATTAATATTTGGTATAGTTTGTCATGTTGGCTCTACTTCTTGTGAAAGATCCTGATTCCAATGTCCAGACAAACCATCCTTTTCCCCCAGGTTTGGAGTTTTGGTGTGTGATGTGTTGAGTTTTTTCCTTGGTTTATTGGTTTTGCTACTTTCTTTTTGAGGATGTGGAGTTATTGTATTTTGTTTACTTTGTGACTTTCTAGGTGATTGGGTGTTATTTTTGTCTATTTTGATTCTGGTGTCTGTTTCTTCTATTGGAAGTGACTTCAAGTCTGAAGGATTGCCAAGCATTGATTCATAGCCTTTTTTTTCCAATGTTGTACTGTTTATTGGTTGAATATTATCTGTGTATTGGTTTAAAATGAGATGAGATGTTCTTGATGTAGTTGTTTGTTTATCATTTCTATTTTTGGTTGTATTGTTGTGGGATTCCATCTCAGTTTGTTGGGAAAGGTTATCATCTTGATCTTCATCTCTAGATATTATGTGGTCTGGTGTTATATTTGTGGGAGTTATTTCTATAGATTCAGTGTAGTTTGATGTTGCAGACCTGTGTTTATCAGTGTGGTTTTCAATATTATTGTCTGTTTTAGGTGATTGTTTGGTGTCTATAGTTGTTGTTGTTTCTATATTCATTCTACTGCAGTGGTGGAACTTGCCTTTCTTTTGATTGCAGATAGTGCAGATATGTGCCAAACAGTCTTTTATAAAGTGTGTCCTTTGTAAACAGTGAAAGCACTGAGGCCACACACCCCTGAATGTTAGGACCATTGGTGAACCTCTTGCATTAACTACAGTAGGGATGTCAGTGGGAGAAACATTTTTTTTCATGGCTAGTGAGAAGATTGCTGTGTTTGATATTATGTTTCCGCCCAAGATGGGGTCTGGGAGGAATTTAAATTTTGAAACAGTGCCGTAGGGATTGAGGATATTTTGGAGCTCTTGTTCAGTAAATCTTGTTAGGCAGTTTTTGATTTTCCCTTGTAGTATCATAGGTCTGTTCATTTCTACAGTGCAAAGTATTTTATTTCCCAGTATTTTAATATTGTTTTTAAATTGGAGCCTGTCTGCCCAGGTCTTAAATTCTATTGCCACATATCTGTCATTAGGGTGAGTTAGTATTTGATAAATTCCCAACTCTGAATCATGTTGTTTAATTACAGAATATAAATGCTCCATGGGGAATTTGTATAATGATAAGTTTTCATTCGTTACTGCTAGGATTAGAGTTTTGTCATTGTAATAATTTTGGAAAGATTTATAGAGCATGTTTGGAATAGTTTTGTTGAAATTATCGTTTATGTTTTTATGTATTTCGTCGGTAATATTATTATAATCTAATATCTTAATTGATTGGGGATGTTGATTATCTTCTGTTGTGATTTCTCTTTCATATTCCGATATGCCTATAAGCATTTCATTAATATTGCCGGCCGAGTTAGTCTCCGTGGTTTTAACGTCTTTGTTGATACTTAAAGCGTTAGCGTAGGATATAGATTTTTTTGGAAGGGTTTGTGAGTCTGTTTTGAAATGTTCGAACGATGTAGATATTAAAGGTTCATCTAGTTTGAAATTTTCATTTGTTTGTGAATGTGTTTTGTTGATTTTTTTTTTTTTTTATCTATTATTTCATTTTTTTCACCCGAAATACTGTTGACAGTCTCTGGTGTTACAGCAGCGAATTTGGTGACCTCTGGTGATTTAAAAGATTTTTTTTCACTTTCTTCGGATAGATTTTGCTGATATTTTTTTTTTTGTTCCAAATTATTTTGCGAGTGTTTCGTGGTTGTGGATGAATTATGTTTATTTATGTCTCCTAAAGGAGTTTGGGAAATACGGTGAGTGTTGTTACTGTTTTCGTATGTATTATTAATATTGGCTGTTATTTCGCCCGATGCGAGACCAACGCTATTGCTTATAACTGATGAAGTTTGTATAATTTCTTGCATTTTAATGTTGTTAGTAATTATTTGGTGCTTACTATTGCTAATGGGAAGGTTTTTGATCTCAGATGGAGCCTGAGATTTGTTATTATAGCTAGGTGGATTTCGGCCATCGTTTCCGTTGAACGACTGAGTGTCACATTTTAAGCTTGAATTGCTATGTATATTATCTATATCATTGTCGCATTCCATTTTTAAATATATAAAACTTCTCTTACCTTGTATTTAGGGGTTTGGAATGGGGTTTGACACCCCCTTTCCTGCTGATTTCAATTTTTTTAGGAGAGCTATTGTTCACGTTGCTTGCTGTTTATGTAGATGACGCAACTTTTCAGTTTATTTCTTTTAGTTTGTCTCTTTGTTACATTTGCTATAATCAATCCATTGACATTTTTCAATTCATGACTGAAACTTATTTCTGATCTAACAAATTCCTTGAAAAATAACTTTTGTTTTTTTTTTAAACTGGTTTTTATTTTTAATGACATTCCAAATACTATTGTAATACCACTTCTTTTGAATCTTAGATTCTCTTGGGATATTTTTAAATATAATTTAGATTTTGTTTTTTGTTTTTTCAATTACCATTGAATCTTCTAACACTCATTTTTTATTTATTGCTTGATTAATTTTATTTAAACTTTTTTCTTATTTATTTTTAATTATTATAATTGGGATTTTTTTTATATGATGTTTAAAATATTATTATGTATATTGCTAAAAAGTGACCAGTAACAACTTTATTACATATTTACTTATTATCATTAATAGCCACTTAAACAAAATTATATAACCATTCTAATCGATAAAAAAGAGAACCCCCCCCCCAATTATGATGTCTATACAAATCTGTCTGTGAAAGACATATGTGTTCATATATATCATATATTATTGAGATTCGTCATTATAAATAGTATAATAAGTAATTAATAAACTAAGCCAAACAAATAGAAAAAGTAAAGAAAAATAAAAATAAGATAAAAGAATATTTTAAAAGTACAGATTTTATTTATAGTTTTTTTAAAAAAGATGAAAACTAGTATAGATTTTAGCATAAAAATAAAATTAATCAACTGATAGAACGGATTATTCCCAGCTATAGCATCTCAGATATGCTAAACTTATACTTACTCATTGTTAACTTGTGAGATTAAAGTTATTGTACATCACAATTATTTGTAACACTTTCATCACAGAAATAAATTCTTCTCAAAAATATATTCAGAAAATTTATTTAATCAAAGATAAAATAATACAGTAACTAGAATGCCCATCATTTCATTAGTATTCAATATTTAATAATTACAATCATTTTATCAAAAATCCTTTCAAAAAAAATAAAATGAATTTTGTAATATATTCAAATCACATTAATATCAACCTAGTTTTGCTTCAAAAATTACTCTTTATATTAATATCAAATTTTAGCTCATAATTATTCTTTGTTTAAATTAAAATCTTTTTTTAAAATAATGTTTAATTACAAATAAGTTAGGAAGAATATATTGAGAATATGTTCTTTAAAAATTATTTTTATTAAATCAAATTTTATTAGCCCACAATAATCATATAATCTTATTAAAAAGTAGTCATTTTAATGTTTTAAATCACTAAACAACCCATGATCACTCTTTTTTATACTTACACAAACATAACACAGAGACAAAACTCTCCACACTGTAACACCTTTCAGTGCAAGCTTATCCTGGCTTGCACTGAGTGTTTCTACTATATGGAGAGTTATTTTTTTATTAATATCACTACCAATAGTTCACCAGTACTTTTAATTCTAAACAGTAACTTACTTTTTAACTTCATTACCAATTATCTTTCAAACTAAGCATCATATACATTCTTTTGACTTTCTTTCAACATCTTCCTTACCTGAATAGTAATTTACTTCAGAAATATTTATTGTAAATTTGATTAATGTATGCATACTAAAATGTAGTACCACTTGCAAATCTTCAAATTACTTCTTGATAATCTTCTAACTATTTCCTCATTATTGACTTTGTCAATGATGGGAATTATATTTGCATTTTTGTATTCACCATATTTACTTTTTTATACTATCCACATAATGACATGATATTTGAATCTCCCAGATTATTAAATATGACTAATTTTTGTTTAGTTATATAAATTATGTCTCTAAGCCAGCAATATATGTTTTAGTGATTTTAGATTTACGCTGTCTGTAGTGACTTTGGATTCTTTGACAAGAGTAATGAATACTAAACAAAATATTTTACTTTTAGTATCAGATTAAGAGTAACAATTCATTTTATTAACAATAAAGTCATTTTTTGTAATTTAAATAAACTTATATATAACTATACAAATAAGTTAATTTAGGATCACAGAGGCAAAACTCTCCATACAGTGGTGCTACTCGATGCACTAGTGGCATTACTGTATGGAGAGTTTTGCCTCTACATCAGTTTGTGTAAACATAAAAAATGATGATCATGTAATGTTTAGTGGTTTAATTTGGGATCAATAGTATTTGAATCTTAAAAGTTATTAGGATAAAAGTATGTCCTATTTATTAAAATCTAGTTTTTTTAAAAAAAAAAATAATTGAAAAATCCATTTCTATGCAAATGAATATAATCCTTTTTTTAAAAAAAAATATTTTGTTAACCATAGTATTTATTATCAAACTGTTTTAAAATCAAGTATTGTAAATAAGATTATTAATAACAAATGTTAATATTTGCACCAAAATTATATTTTAACTCAATTGAAGACATTAGATCAATCAAAACTATTAGTGAAATAAAAATATATAAAAAGCATTATATATAAATGCATGGAAGTGAATTTTAATATTTTTTAAAAGTTGATAAGAAGTAACAGCAACTATATAGTGTGGAAGTACAAATTTAATGCCTTTTAATCATGAAAGCAGATAACCAAAAATTGTTTTGATATTTAGATATGGTTTGCTATCTAGGATAGAATAAATAAATTACTATTCCTAATGCAGATGATTAATACAAACTAAAAACTTACAATGCACAATGATTTAACATATATATATATACACCTGGGTCTCTTTTTATGAGAACTTATTTAACACAATTTTGAAGTTACGTGATTCAGGTTTCACCGGAAGTCAAACTCCGATAATGCGCTATTACTTTAAATAATAAATTTTGTGCACTCACGTTATATTGAAAGTAATAGCACATTATTGGAATTCGACTTTCATCTTAATAATTTCAATATTTTCAGTGCTTTATAATAGTAAGATTTTATGCAATAATGAAATTAAAATCATGATTTCCACATTTTATGTATACACATATTAAATTTTACAAGATTATAATGTAAATTTGTTCAAGCATTGTGCATGTTAATTTCGCATTTTAAATCACATTCTGTTTTTGCTTTTTAAAAAAGAACATAATCAATTATTATTTTCTTATTAACAATGCTAATCATTAACATGCTCTTAAATTAAATGGTTGTATGTCTGGATATTGCGAGCTTCGTAAACAATTAATAAAATCATTGTCTCAAAGAAAATCATAATAATTAAAATGTGTATAAAAAATGTAAATTACTTTACTGTAAATTATGCATAAAAATATATTATTTTGAATAAAATTAAATATTATAGTTAAAAAAAGTTTGTCTTGTATCATTTTTTTTCTAATTTGAAATTTTTTATTAGTCATATTTTATTTCCTTATTTTTTTTTTGCGTGAATTTTAAAGTAATTTTACATTGGTGCTTTGCTTTTATGTGAATTTTGAAAAATCACAGACTGCACACCCCCCTTTTTTCAATGTAAGTTACATCTATTTTTGCACGATTTCGTTTGCGCGTGTTTTCTGAGGAACCTATCTATTGCGTAAAACAAGACCCAGGTGTATACATATATACATATATATATATATGTAAAATAAATAAAATTTCCATTAATTAAAAACAAAATTGTAATTATAATTGAAATAATAAATTTAACGGTTTACAAACTATAACAAACAATCCTTAAATCCGCAGAAAACTTTCGGTTAATTTCTTAAACCTGCCTCAACTGCCATTAAATTAAAAAAAAAAAAGCAGAAGCAAACGTCATCAATTCAAATCCCACGAATCTCATATTTTAATGTTAGCAGTTTGTTGATTTATTAAATGCATCTACATATGAGAGTAGTATTTTAAATATATGTACTTTTGGAGATATTAAAATTTACAAAAGATATGTGGATGATGTTTTTGTTTGTGAAAATACTAATAGTATAAATTTGCTTGTAAAGGAATTAAATAAGTTGAATGGCTTGAAATGGACTATTGAAAAGGAACAGGACAAAAATATTAAATATTTAGATTTAATGATTACAAGAGATAACAGTATATTAAATTATAAACTAATAATTAAGCCACTGCAAAAAAGAGGATATATAAATTGTAAATCAAAAGTACCAATGATGCATAAGATGACAAGTTTTAGATCTTTTTTGTTTCGTAACAAAAAATTATGTTGTTGCCAAAGTGATAAACTGAAAAATATTGAAATATTTGCCAAGGAATTGATTGATGTTGGTTATAAAATGGAACAAATAAACAATACTTTATGTCAATTTAAAAAAGTTATAATGATTTAAAGGAAATGAAGATTAATAGTAAACAATGGATATCTATTCCATTTATTTCAAATCCACAAGTGAAATTTTTAAGTGTATATATATATATATATATATATATATATATACACTTAAAAATATATATATATATATATATATATATAAGAATGTGTTTAATGTTTCATTCTACATTCCAAACAATATTAATAAATTAGTCAATAATTCTAAGAATGTCATACCTGTCAAGCAGAAAAGTAATGTCATATATCAAATTTTTGGTGATTGTATGCTATCATATATAGGTGAATCTAGGTGCACTATTGAAAAGAGATTGAGGGTGCATGAATTGTTATATAAGCATGTAAAAAGTAAAAATAATGGTGATTTAATGTCTCCTTCAGTTTTCTTTGATCATGAAAAATCATGTAAATATAAATTTAAATTTGATTTTGAAAATGTGAAAATTCTTCATGAAGAGAGAAACCATAGTAAAAGAAAAATTAAAGAGGCATTTTTTATATACAGGAATGAAATGCATTTAATAAATCAACAAGCTGCTAACATTAAAATACGAGATTCACGGGATTTGAATTGATGATATTTGCTTCCACTTTTTTTTCAATTATAATTACAATATATATATACTCCTAATTAAAGGCTCAAATAAGCCTACTGTTAATGTAAAATTGAAGTCTCTAAAATATATACTTTTTATATAGTTTTAGAATTTTATTATTAAATGTTATCTTTCTTTCAGAAGAGTAGAATATTTAAATCTCTAATTATATTTTTTGAAAATATAAAACAATCTACATGCTATGCTTTTTCACAATCATATCAATCCACTGATAACTTTGTAATTTTGTGATCTGACCAAAATAACATACACACAGATCTTCTACATGATATTTTTTGCAAGATTTGCAAAAAAAAGTAACATGTACAAAGATCTTAGACATGATATTTTCATAATATTTATAAAGTTATCAGCAAGAATATATATGTGAAAAGGAATAGCATGTTTAATACATGCTCCATGTTACAGGACCAAAATATTTTCACCAACTAAAAGTATACAATATGGAGCAGAATTATATATGACTTTCACATGAAAAAGTATAAAATTTATAACAATAGTAAATGGAGCGGAATTTAAATTTATAACAATAATAAAAATTTATGAATTTGAGCAAGAAATTGATATTAAAAAGAATATTTAAAAAAAATGATTTGCCATACACAAATATATACTACTTTCACATGAAAAAGTTTAAAATTTTTATAATAGTAAATCTATTTTAACAAAAGAACATTTTAAAATATATATATTGATTTGCCATCCAGAAAAATGTATATTAATTTCACACTGTAAAATTTATAATAACACTAAAGTTATGAATTTCACAAAAAAGGCCATGTTAAAAAGTACACCATCCAGAAAAATATATATTAATTTCACACTGTAAAATTTATAATAACACTAAAGTTATGAATTTCACAAAAAAGGCCATGTTAAAAAGTACATTTTCTTTGCCCAAAAATATGTAAAATCTGAAACACCATTACTCTAGTATCAAAATGTTACTTTAAATACAGACAAAACAATCACTAAATTATTATTTTTTTAAATATTATTTAAAACAAAAACAAAATATACACATATGCTACTTATTATCTAAACTGTAACAGGAATTTTCACATTGAAACGTACAATTTGGCATTTACATTTTTGACACAAAATGGAGATTTCAACTGAAAAATCCCCTCCCCTGCAAGGAATTTTACTAAAAACATGATTGCACAGTCTATCAGCTGAATGGGATTTTCCATAGAAATACTAATAAATGAATATATCTTTTTTAAAAACAAAATAAAGTAATATAAATTACAATACTTTTATTAACTTTTCATCCTGGTGGGAATTTTTTTTATGTCATTCAATATGCAAATGAACTCATTATTTTTATGCAATCTACACAACACATAAATTCGATGTTGCCTTGATGTTCCTTGCTGCTGCTTATTTCCTTACCATATAGTCTTTCAAGGTTTTGTGTGTAGATTCCAGTTGCTGGATTCACAAAGTTTATATCTGCAGTTTACATGAAAATGATCGTAATCAGCATTAGGAAGTTATGAAAATAAAATAAAAAGGATAAAAACAAATACTATGTATACTTACGCACTTAAAATCAAATAAACTCTGAAGTAGAAATATTTTTGGATGAAGCAAAAATGCAATTTAAATTAAAGCTATTCACACAAAGAAATCTGGACAATAATTGAAAATGTCTAAATATCAAGAAAAAAACATGTCTTGATAAAGAGAAACATGTTTTCACATGAGATTGGATAACATCGCAGGGTTTATTTCACTTAAATTTGATGTGATTGCAAGATTACACATTTATTGCAGATGTGACAAGGCATGACATCTCCCCTACATTGCAGGATTAATATTCAAGAACCCTAAATACCAATTTAGAATAGGAAAGGGCATTACCATCTATTGCCAATGATTTCTCAAGCTTATAATAAATGACTCTGAAAAAGAGTAAATAGAATAAATTATTACTTTACATGCAATATTTTACCCGTTCCAATTATTTTTAATATTTTACATTTAAATGTATTCTTATTTCAAGCCTTTTACTAATTCTGACACTTGTATTTGTAAAACTTATATTCACTATTCGTGGGTTATCATATTATTAGCTAATTTAATGCAATAAATCTTTCTTGTCCCACTGTTCATTCACTATTTAAGTCACTCAATATCTACACATTTTTATTTTATACACTTTATGTTTATCTTTTCAGAAAACAGATCCTGAATATTAAAAAAATTACATTTTCATTAATATGCAATTTTTTTGTTTGTCTGTATTACAATTGTAATAATTGTAATATCTTTTACTTGAGGTTACCCATTTAAATCATGATCACTAAATCATATATTGACCTTTCTACCCCTTCATTTACATGTACAATAAATATTAAAAAAAAAGTAATAAATAAACAAACATTAGTGATTGAGTACTTAATGTAAAATCTTCTATTTTCGAAAGACTATGTTTTTTTTAATTATATAGGATATCATATTTATTTGAATTAAATATCTAAAGTATTGTACATTTGATTTAAAATATATCATTCTCAAGTGCATATATATATCAAAAGTAATCCTCTGTATTTTTACACTTTTTTAAATTAAACTTTTCCCCCAAAATAAAAACATCTATTATATTAAATATGTCTTCATGTTTTTTCATGACTCTTCAACAATTAACTGATATGCGATTAATCCTTTTGTTTTAAAATCATCATATTTCACTGTCTTAGGCCTGCTTGCTAATGAATCCTAATTGATGAAAAAATATTTACTCTTTTCTGGTGTAAATTACATCAATTAATTCACTCAAATTCTTTTTTGATACGATATTTAGTTAGACTATTCAATTATTTGTTTGAAATCTTACAATTATTGCATCGTTTATTTAATTTTTTTATTAAATTTATTTTTTAGCTATTATATAAGAAAGACTAATATATTCTTTATACAAATTAATCAAACATATACTCCATTTTTAAAATATATTCACTTTTTTAACAATTTACGACATTAAGCTCAATCATTTTTATCATTCTAAATGTTTGTTTTGTTTTTATCATTCAAAGCATTTTATTCTGTTTTAAAGTAACTATTTTGTATGTTATACATTATCGACTTTTCTCAACTAAAATTCTGACTCACTTCTTAATTTATGGTTAAACTGCTTCTATCTTTTTCAGTATTTCTTTTTTTTTTGTTATTTTACTGATTAGCTTTTTAGTTTTTTATTATTTCATAAACTTTTGTGTCTGAACAGAATTTTTTAATTTTTCTTGTGCACTTTATTTTATTATCCAACAAATTCGAATTTTTTTAAATATAAAATTTATCAATTCCTCTTTTTTTAGCTGCTGTGTATTCAAAATGTGTGCATTCCAAATATCAACAAATAAAATAATAAATAATATAAATAGCGAACAGTCTGTTACACTCACAACCCAAATATATATAGTTTCTGATGATTTATTTTTCCCGATGCACTTTAAGACTGGTTGCTTTCAAGACAGTTCCCATTGGCCTCAGTTTCCCAAACATTTTGGCCCTGGTCCAGTTCAGCTGCACATGAACACATCTGGTTTCATTGTATAGCACTGCAACTATCAATATGAGCTTCTTTTAGCTGCGATTACTTCCATCCTTCAGCAACAGTCCTCTTAGTAATTTCACTTGAAATCTCACTGGAAAATCAACTCTTCATATGTAGATGCTATCCAGACAGTTTCCTCTGGCCCCGATTTTCCAAACCCTGTGGAATTATTCAGCTGCACATTAACTGAAGCTACTGTCACTTACATCTCTTTGTAAAATAACTGGAATTAAACGAAGCACTTTGTTTACTTTTTTATAGTTTTTAATTACTCACACAATTAATTACTTTCTCCATAACGGTAATGTATTTAGGTTCATAACTAATTAATTGGTGCCTTTGGAATTCCTTTCCACATAAGGTAATTTAACCTCTTATCAAAAAATATTTGTAATCAGCAAATATTTCTTGGAATTTATCGAACATAACTTCATTAATAAATTTACCGCTTATCAGTTCACGATATAAATAAATTTCTATAATATTTTTTTAGTTTTTCTAGAGTGCACAAACTTATATAAATATGTTTACAAAATACAACATTAGCTTAATTCTTATTTTGTTTTAGGTAATTCCTTTACTAAATTGTGATCGAATATATATATATATCAATTCTAAATATTCATTTAAACTTTTTGAATCAATTCATAAACCAATCAGAATCTGTAAATTATGTTAGAAAAAAAAGGCTGTTTTTTCTTATTTTACAAATCACTAGTTATATAACTACTTTTAAATCTTTTTCAATTATTTTTTTGATTTCTTTTTTTAATATTTGATTGAATAAAAGTATAAATTATATACTTGGAGTTTTAGATGTAAATTATAAGGAATTTGAACACAGACTTTCAGTCCCCCTCAGCCACTCATTTTACCTCATATAACCAGTACACATGACCACACATGTGTGAAAAAAATAAATGATCTCCAATATACATATTTTATGCTGAACCAGTACTCATTATTTGGTCAAAATCATTATCTCCCATATATATATATAAATTGGTGCTTGGTTTATAATAACCTCTTCGTGTTTATGTCCACACAATGTGGGCAATGATTATAAACATCTGGGTTGAGGTTAAGATTAATGGAAATCTACACAGGCTACACATGTGCTTCTTACACTTTCATTTTCATCTTTCTCTCTACTTTCCAGAAAGGTAAATTTTATTTTTTTATGATAAAAAATAAAAATTTTATTAGAATTTTTGTGATCAAGTAGATTGAATTTTTTTGTATTTTTCTCATTTTTTTGATAATAACTGGAGGACAGTTCAGCATGAAAAAATTATGGGGGCCTAATTTTAAGTATTTTTATTTTTCTATATTTTTTTAATTATTATTTTATTATATGTTTTTTTAATTATTATTTTATTATATGTTTTTTAATTATTATTTTAATATATATATTTTAATTATTGTTTTTTTTTTTATATATATTTGATAAAAAAAATCCAAAAAATTACTGTTGAAACTAACATAAAAAAAAAAGATCGTGATTATCGGCATTTTTTTCTATAATATGAGCTTGGATGGATGGAGTATTTGAATTAATTGATACGAGACAAAAATAAATATATTTTGGAAATATAATGACCTGATTTAAATTTTTCTATATTTTTTTTGTCTGTATTTTAATAATAGTAAAAATAAGCAAATCCTAAAAGTAATGATTTTTCCAGTACATAAACTTAGGTCGATCATAGACTATTGCAATATAAATTTCAAAACTGCATATTTTTTAATTATTATTTTATTCATATATATATTTGATAAAAAAATATGAAAAAATTACTATTGAAACTAACATTAAAAAAAATATCTCATGATTGGGTACATTTATATATTGTGAATTATCTGCATTTTTTGATAAGATGTCAATTTGGGTGAGTATTATGAATTAATTGATATAAGACAAAGATGAACATATTTTGGAAATATAATGATCTGATTTAGATTTTTCTATAATTTTTTGTTTGCATTTTAATAATAGTAAAAAATACGCAAATGCTAAAAGTAATGATTTTGACAGTATATATGTAAACTACAAACATAACCCTATAATGAATTTAGTATTTCATTCACTTTTTATTTTATTTTGTATATATAGTGACTATTTTAGTAGAACTTTTTAATAAATTACAAACTGTATTGAAGTTCTTTATTATAATATTCAAATTATACTAATTATTGATCAATATTAACTACTTAATATAAGGGATGTTACTAGGAATGACTTATAC
This sequence comes from Epiperipatus broadwayi, assembly GCA_028023455.1. Classification (NCBI taxonomy): domain Eukaryota; kingdom Metazoa; phylum Onychophora; class Udeonychophora; order Euonychophora; family Peripatidae; genus Epiperipatus; species Epiperipatus broadwayi. Next base: position 928,512 of record JAQFVV010012595.1, read on the forward strand.
ATTGGAAACCCCTGTATGGAAATACATTTTGAAGAGCTACTGAAAAAATTGAAAGTTACTCATGTCTTAATTCTATGAAGTTTTCAAGTGATGGATTACCTTAAGCAAGTATAATAAATTATATACTAATTCTTTAGAAATTTTATGACGATTCCAACTAACCTACTAACAAAAATATAATTTTAAGTTGTATGCATGATAATTTAGGATTTATAAAATAATATGAAAATAATTATTAAAAATATTAGCTTTTATTCTTTTTTTATTACTTTGAATATCAATGACTATAGTTTTTTCAGTTTAATTACATTCTTTGGTGTTTAATCTTTAAAACAATATTTCTTATGTCATTTTTTAATAATAAAACTTAATGTTATGATAAAATTTGTGATATAGCATTATTTTTTTAAATATTTAATATGGCTGCTTGAAAGTGAAAAGGTTAAGATAGCAAATCTTTAAACTTTAATGGACAGGCTTCAATCTACTCCATCCTACGATCTTTCAGCCATCCATACCATTATAAATCTGATAATAGAATGCCCAAATTTTTTGTTCATGCCAATATTATTGTCATGCTCATGTTGTTCAAATCCCTTATAATTTACATCTAAAACTTCAAGTATATAAATTATACTTACATTCAATCAAATATTACAGATTCAGCCCATATTCTACCCACCATCTTTTGTGTATTTAAATAGATAAGGTCCCACACATAAGAGGTTAGAGTAACTTAAATTCAACATGGGCATGATAATAATATTGACATCAACAAGGGATTTGGGCATTCCATCATCAGATTTTCAATGGTATCGATGTGTCCATGAAAAGATTTGTTATTCTAATAAAAACCTAGTACTGATTATATATATGTATGGGAGATAATGATCTGAACAAACTGATAAGTAGTTATTCAGCACGAAATATGTATATTGGAGATCATTTATCTTATTCACGTGTGTGGTCATGTGTATCGGTTGTATGAGGCAGAGTGGAAGTCTCTGTTCAAGTCTCTTAATTTAAAAAATCTTTTTTGTACATTATATTGACTATTTTATCATCCTGTTCTCTAATTGACATTTACTCTAATTTTTAATTTAGCTTTTCAATTCATGATTTGTTTTTTTTTTTACATTTATTATATACCGGTATTTTGTTTAGGTCAAAAAATTATAAATCTGCTGAATGAAATTAAATATTTTTTTCTCAAATTAGTTTTAGAGTTAATACGTCATTTATTTTTCATTGTTAATTCCATGGGTACTTCTTTTTTCTTTTTTTGAAAAAAAAAAAACATTTTATTTCTAACAATAAAAGTTTATAAATTCCAATATTTGTTTTTAAAGGTCTTTTATTTTCTACTTTGTTTACTTTTCTATATTTTTCATTTAACAATTTGCTTTCTCTATAGAAGATGCAAATAATTCATTTCATTTTATTAATATAAAGTAATGGTTCTTCAACTTTTCGAAATCACGAAACACTTTTTTAGTATATAAAAAAATAAACAGTGCATCAAAGTCAACAGGGATGAAAATATATATATTAAAAATTATAGATTAAAAATTGCATAATAGCAAAAATAAAAATGATTGTTATATTTGTTTAAAAACTTTAATTAAATCATATTTATATGTATAAAAGAGAAGTAATAATAAAAAATAGAAAGCATTATTACTGTTCTATCATTAACTTCAATCTTTTTAAAAACTTTTCTTGAAACAATGTAATTCTAAAAAAATACATACAAAATATAAATAAAGAAAAGCTTAGTTTAATACTGTAACATCATCGTATGCTAAGCATCCTTTAACTGTTAGTCACATTTATAGCAATATTAACAAGATTAGGGATTTGTATAAAATTTGAACATAGAATGTAAGTAATTTAATCAGAAATGAGCCACTTATTTGATAGGGAGATGCAGAATTCTTGAAGGTTGATTGTGTATGTGTCATTGGCAGTATGCTAGTTGTCTGTAACTTTAGTTAGCATCATTTCTTTCAAAACACGCAATGCTAGCCAGTGTAGATTCGAAGCTATGACTATGTTTAGACTCATTTGTATTGGCATTTGTGCTGAATGATTCTTGTATATAGATTGATATGTGATTCCCCATTATAAAATGTGTAGCAGTTTGTATTGTTGCATATGATTTTATACACAAGTTGGGACTTCCACTCTTGGAACAGCTTGTCTTTCATATTGTTAATAAGGTCAAATCTATTTTTCCTGGAGAATGAGTCTAAACAAAATCACAGCTTCAACCTACATCTGCTAGCATTGTCTGATCTGAAAAAAATGATGCTAAACATAGTTAAAGAAGCCTGGAATATTGCCAACAACATACATGCAATCAATGAGAAAAATCCTGAATCCCTTTAGCAATAAGTGGCTCATTTAGATTAACTTATTGACATCATATATTGAAATTTTATGCAATCCCCATTTGTTTATTCTTTTACAAATGTTGCAAGCTTCTTTGAGAATTATTACTATGAAGATGATTACCAGTTAGTCAAAAGCATGCTTAGCATAACATGCTGTTAAAGTATGAAACCAAGCTTTTCTTTATATGCATTTTGTAGGTATTTATTTTGAATTACTTCCGTTCTTTCATTAATAATTTGATAACAATTATGGCTTTGTTTAATAAATTTATTAATTTTATCTATTTTTTATTTATTAAAAGATTACTTTTATTATTCTAAGGTTTTAAATTTTACTCAGTGGCTATAAATGTTTACAATGTAAGATCTAATATCTATATTATTAGTTCTTATATCTATATCTTCAGTCAATCTGAGATGTGATTCCAGAACAGGTTAACTGGCATCTGGTCAATCAAATAATTCACATGTGGTCTTAAATATTTCTGTTGGTGTGATTAATTTGTCCCTCTTTTTGATTTCCCTAAGAAAGTTTACTAGTAGTTGTTTAGTGTTATGTTGTGATTGTCCAAGAATTAGTTCACATCTAATTTTTAAAATGGAGAAAGCCAGGAATGTTGAGTTTCTTATAAGTGGGTATATTCCCTTTTTAATGCAGTCCTTGAGGGATGTAATGGTGTATTTATTGGTTTTTATATAAGCATTTATTACTTTTCTATGGATACTCAGTCCTTGACATTTATAAAGTATATGCTCTATGATCCCTTCTTCCATTTTGCAAATTTGGCATATGGGGTTAATCTTAGTGAACCCTCTCTTGTATACTAGAAAAACATTTGTGGAAGTGCCTCTTTTATTTTGACTATGAAATACAAGTATTTAGCTTCTAGATTTCAATACCTGAACCTTAAAATTACCCCTTTATTGGTTATCTCCAGTGTACTGGGGGTGAGCTCTATCTCCCCATTAGTCAAGTTGTATGCCTCCCAATGTGAGATCTTGTTAATAAATGTTAGAGTTGAGAAGTTTATATATTTTCCTATGTGCACTGCAGTTAAACATGTACTCTTGTTTGGTGGGGGGTGATCAGTGGGGATTACTGGAGTTATATGCTCTTTATTAGGATATTTTTGTTTGTATTTATGAATTGATTTTATCTATTATTAGAGTAAATTAGTTTGATAATAATTATGGTTTTGTTTAATAAATTTATTAATTTTAATTATTATTAGACTAAATAATTACTTTTAGCATAATACATTTTTAATCAAAATATCTAATAAAAATTGAAAATAAGACATATTAAAGTTATTTATAAATATACAGAGGCTAAACTCTCCATAGAGTAGCACCACTCATTTCAAGCCAGAATAATCAATGGAAAAAAATGGTGATCATGTGATGTATAGTCGTTTATTTATAAATATATTTAAAAAGTTTCATTTCATCACATTTTCTTGAAGCATATAATTAAAGACATCTTAAAAAATGTATTACTAATAAAAAAAATACTCAAAATGTATAAGATCTGAGTTTAAAATGCAAGAATATAATAATTGTAGAAGTTTTATATATAATGCATAAATTAAATACATAGTTTGGTGCTGTAGAATGGCAAAACCAGGAACTCAAGGTCTATGTGTTGTATTCCTGATCTGTCATTTTCAGCACTTGAACTTATAATTTCTTGATCCATGAAGCATTTGATTATTATTAATCAAATGGTAAAAATAGATATTTATCAAAGACAATGTATGACTATGATCTCATTTGAAAGTGCAAGATTCATTCTATCTATATGCTACAGATGTGTGAATGCCTCATTATTTATCATCAAGTACCACATTACTTAGAAAACAATTATTTTACTTTCCTGATAATCTTTTTAACTCTTATAACAAATTAATGAAAAGCTATTATATCAGAGTGTTGGTATAAAAATTAAGATGAGTAAAATATAAGTATCTAACACTCTTTATTATGAAAAGATGATTGTATCTTAATTAAATTATATTTTAATTTTATTAATAATTTGTAAAAATTCACAATTGTTTCTATAATATCATTATATTGTGTTCACTGTTCACATGTTACAAATTGATAAACTATATTCTTTCTCTCTTTTTTTAGTTTATTTCAAATTAAGATATTATTTTCTAAAATAATATAATGATTTCTATGTTTCTTTATGCTTGTTGTAGTTGATTTAAAAAATTACTTTTCTTATTCTTCTATATATATGTTTATTTCTCAATAACATTTTCCCTTTTGAATATCCTCTTCAGTTTATGATGAATGAGCTTGATTATGGCAAATCCAAAATGCCATAGCTAGGTGTAATCTTTTACCTCTTATAACAAAATATATAAACATCACATGACCACCTCCTCTTATGCCCGTGTATAACTGTTGTTAAAACAGGCAAAACTCACTATATATATTGCCAAACACAGCAAGCTAGAATAATCAATGGATGCCAGAAGGCTTGTGCATAAAATCCCCATCTAGTGCCTACTCATCCAATATCCCCAGACTAGTTTCTAGCTTATGGCCTTCATCATTAGGAGCCTTGGATCTGAGAGCACTGCATCTAGATCTTAGGATCTAATGCAACCCTCCAGCAACCACCTTTTATCTCCATTTAACTACAAAACTATGAGTCTTAAACTGAAAACACCTTAATGTTTTCAATCCAAGCCCATTAGCTTATATAGTCAGATGGGTCTGAACCCAGTTCAGTACCCATACATTTTGGTGTCTTTGGTTCTTTAATAACCATAGCCACCACTATCCTATTAGGCAGGATTGATTTTAAGCCAATAAACATCACATGACCACCTCCTCTTATGCTTGTGTATAACTGTTGTTAAAACAGGCAAAACTCACTATATATATTGCCACACACAGCAATCTAAAATAATCAATGGATGCCAGAAGGCTTGTGCATAAAATCACCATCTAGTGCCTACTCATCCAATATCCCCAACAACAGTTATACTCAAGCATAAGAGGGGTGGTCATGTGATGTTTATTGGCTTAAAACCAATCCTGCCTAATAGGATAGTGGTGGCTATGGTTATTAAAGAACTAAAGACACCAAAATGTATGGGTACTGAACTGGGTTTGGACCCATATGACTATATAAGATAATGGGCTTGGATTGAAAACATTAAGGTGTTTTCAGTTTAAGACTCATAGTTTTGTAGTTAAATGGAGATAAAAGGTGGTTGCTGGAGGGTTGCATTAGATCCTAAGATCTAGATGCAGTGCTCTCAGATACAAGGCTTCTCACTGACAAAAGTCATAAGCCAGAAACTAGTCTGGGGATATTGGATGAGTAGGCACTAGATGGGGATTTTATGCACAAGCCTACTGACATCCATTGATTATTCTAGCTTGCTGTGTGTGGCGCAATATATACAGTGAGTTTTGCCTGTTTTAAATAAAATATATACTAAGTTTACCTTAACAATCTTGTACAAAATCAATTTATATTTTTCTTTAATATCTTATTATCCTCCCCCCCCCCTTCTTTTCCTTTTTTTGGTACCAAATTTTAAATATTTTATTATTATGTAAGTCAGAGGGGAATAAACCAAAATGATATTGTCATTAGTTTAACACAACATTTCAATTTAAATGGAAAGAACAATCATATACACTTCTGGGACATTAATTTGAAAATTCTGTAGAATTGTTGTTGATGTGATTAAAGACTTAAAATGATTTAACAGAACTGATTTTTTTTTTCTGAAAATATATTACAAGTAAAGTACAATTAATCTTAAATCTTGGGTTCAAACTTAAGTTCAGATTCATAAAATATTCTGAAAACCATAAAGCCACTCAAATATAAACTTGTAATTATATTAGTAAAATGAAACATGTTAAAAAATTAAATATAATGTATAGCATAATTTGCAAATATTACTTTAAAAATATTTAATAAAGAGTCAAGTAAATTTAAATTCATTACTTATATCTAATGAATTATAAAATATTTTCATTAGAAAATGACGAATATTTGAATATTATATAGTATTATTAATATAAAAAATACAAAAACAGAGTTTAAATATAAAATTTAGTAAGATTTATTGTACTAAGTATATTTTTAATGCTTTTATATCACATTCATAGTTAATCTGTTGATAACATTTTTTTTTTCAAATTTAAATGCTATTTGATTTTTGGTTCATTAGATATTCATTTTGTGTAATGAACGACACCTTTTTTATTTTTCATTTGTGATTGCTTCTTTTTCACACATAATTTTAACAACATTCAGATCACAATTATTATCATGTTCTCTGACATGATTATGAAAGACCAATGAATTAATAGCATCAGACTTTATCTTAGATTTTTTTATCCAGTAATGAATGTTGGATCATTTGAGTTCTAACATTTGCCCTGGTCTCTCCATAATACATACAGATGGGCAGACTTTTGGACTGCTGTTTACAGCATAGATTACAATAGGCTAGATTAATGTTAGAATTTTGTTCTTTGTGTTATTAACATGTATATTACGTTGAGACCAGGGCAAATATTAGAACTCGAATGACCCAACATTCATTAATGTATAAATAATCTAAGATAATGTCCAAAGCTGTTATTTCATTGGTCTTTCATAATCATAAAAAACATGGCCATAATTGTGATCTGAGAATTGTTAAAATTATGTATGAAAAAAGAAATATATCACAAATGTAAAACAAAAGAGATGAGGTTCATTACACAAAATGAATATGTAATGAACCAAAAATTAAATAGCATTCAAATCAACAAAAAAAATAATGTTCTCAGTAGACTAACCATGAATATGATACAAAGATGTTAACCTTTCCAATAGGTAGTCTAATGCCTCTTACTTTCCAGCATTTTCTGATGTTTTTTTTGTCTCACACATCAATGTAAAATATATGATAAAATGATTATTACTTATTAGAAAATAAAAAAATTTGTCTTCATTTGGTAAATATTTTTGTTTACTACTGAAATAAATTTTAAATGTTCATATTTTGTTTTTGTAAATATTAAAAAAAATGAGATTGCAATCAAAACAAAGACTTTACATGTCATCATTTCTAGAAAGATTATTTTCAGTTTATAAAATTAACAAAATATTTTTTAATTCTTATTATTTTTAAATATTGAAACAAATAATTATTTATTCTCTTATATCTAAAAAATTATGCTTTAAAAGTTTAAATTTTTTGAATATTTATTGCAAAATTGTGATATTTTCTTGACATTTTCTTAGTCATAATCATAAAGTAGATTGTTTTCATTATGACTACTTTTCTAATTTGCTTCAGGCCATATTTATGTTAGCTGCTAATATACTGTTATATTTTTTGAAAATAAATTATTTCAAGTCAAAATAAGTTATTAATAATTTTTATTTCTTGATATCTAATAAATATACTGCAAATTATTTTTTAAAAATATCTAAAAACATAATAAATTTGAAAATAAGCATGTTTTTTTTGCATCATTGGAAACTGCAATGTCATAAAATGCTAAATGTGGCAACAGACAATGGTTGAACATGTTAGGGCAGGGCCTATGTCTATTGTAAAAGTGGGAGTTTTGTATTTCCTGCTTTTTTGCACTAAATTTGAGGGAAAAAGTTATTATATTAAAATATACAATTTTACATGCAATTTAACATATAATACTTATGAAAAAATTCACTAGGGGATGAATTGGCTAAAAGATGAAATAATTTGGTTCAACTGTTCTTTAGTTAAAAGTATACTTGGTACAATAAATGCTCTTAAATTTTATATTTAAACTCTCTTTTAGTATTTTTTTATATTAATAATTATAATGACAGAATATAATACTGTAATAAAAGTGATATCAATTTTGTATATAACATCTTGACAAAAAAAAAATGTTTAAAATTTTAATAAATCACTTTTTTTTTTCATATGTCATAGCATTGGCCAGGAGGTGCTCTTGTTTTAAAATACTTAAGTAAAAACAAATACATTTAAGACTATTACTTACTTAGTCTTTACTTAAAATTTTGCATCATTAATGGGTAAACATTTATAATAAAAAATTAAGTGTCACTGTAGACTTTTTCAAAAACTAGTGTAATGAAAAAATGGCAGCTTCATAAAAATTGTTTTTCAATTCTATGTTGAAGACAAACATTTAACATTTTTTGCTTTTATATTTCCTACAAAGTTGGAAATGGTGTAACTTTTCATAAAGAGAAAATATATTCTGAGAATATATTTTTACAGAAAATTAGAGTTATGTAACTTTCCATGAAGATTAAAACTATTATCTTGTTTTTTGTTAAGAATGAACATTAAATACAGAATTTAAAATGTATATATTTCAGCTGTCAGAATTGTGAATAACTACACACTCCTATATTTATGGATAAATTAAATTTGTCATAAAATGTGTTAAAAACATGATCCTGTTTATCTGAAGGTTTGTGACAATGACATTTTAGTACTGTATTAATTATTTATTTGACTATAATATGAAGAGCTTAGTATTTAACACAGTGTTTTAAATGGTATTTTTCTCCTATATTCCTCAGATGTTTCTGACCTGACCAGTGACAGTTCTAGCATAAGAATCAAACATGGACATTTAAATTTTTGAATAATGAATTTTAAAATAATGATCTAACCAAGCTATTCTGTCAAAGGCAACAGTCAGTAGAAATGCCATATATTTATTTATGAAGGGTCTTCCTTATTTCTCCATGTTTTCTTAAGAGCAAAGTTAATTAGTGACAAGCTGTAAAAAGATCATATTTTAAGTTATATATATATATAAAAAAAACTACATGGGTATATTAAAAGTCATACTATACCAAACAATATACCAGCTTCATTTGTTATAAACCTTAAACTTTGTTATCACACTATCTAATATTTATCTATTAGATATAATTGCAACCACTTGAATGATTGTCTATAAAAGAAGCAGAGAGTTGAACTGGAAAATGAAGAAAATCACTTAAGAGATAGCAAAAAGATGAAACCGAACATTTTGTATGATGAAAGAAAATGTGTAAGTTTTTCAAAGTAAACAAATCTATAATCATTTTTTCTGCCAATAAGGGTAATGCTCCCAATTGCAATGAACACAACTGATTATAATAACAAAATACAAGAACTTCTAATAGCAGGCCAGTACAAAAGATTAAAGAAACAATTACAAATATTATTTAGAAAACATCACATGTACTTCACTGATATAGAAAAGGTAAATTAACATCGTATTTCAGCAAAATTCCTCATCTTTATGGTCTTCCTAAAATCCACAGAGACAATGTTCCATTAAGAACTATTGTTAGTTCTAGAAATTTATCCTGCAAAAACATATCATAATTTCATTTCAAAGTTCTTAGACTTTTGGCAAACAAGGCATAGTCTTTTATCAAGAATTCAAAACTCTTCATAAAGTTAAAAAAAAATGAAAGAACTGACATATTGGTAGGCTTTGATGTGGAGAGTTTATTCACAAATGCATGATATAATGATGCATGGTCTATTTTAAGAAAAAGAGTAAATGATGACAAGAGCTTATAACCCCAGAACTACTCTTCCTATTGATAGTATAAAAAAATTATTTAACATTCTGCACAACAACAATATACATTGAATACAACATGGAAATCTTCCAACAAAATCAAGGAATGGCTATGGGGTACTGTTTCCTTTATTAGAAATATTCACATGCAAAAATTTAAATGCACAGCCACAGAGTCTACTCCTTATCCAAGCAAAGCTTGGCTTAACTAAATTGATAATACATTTAACATTCTAATTATTTATCAAGTATGCAGGAAGTCTGTAATTAGAAAAAGAAAGGCTTTAACCTTTTTCACATGCATCTTAAATATTTGTATAATAACTAAATATGTAGTTTTTGACTATAGAGGTATATCTCAAACCTCAACACAACTAAAAAATAATGCCTTGCATATTGAATGCAATTTTATCTATTTAAAAAGTTTGTCAAATGAAATATTAGATATTTGAATTTATTTTTTTAAAATTCAAAGCAAATTTGGAGCTTGTTATGATTAAAAAAAGACAATATATGTTAAAATTAAAAATTAAATTTATTATTAACTTCTTTAAAAATGTATAATGGAAAAAAACTATTTTATTACCCAGTAGAAATAACTCCTACTTTGCCATAATGAACTTTTATGACTTGTCTTCTTAAAAATAAATGTCTTCAAATAAAATCTAATTACAGTCATGTATAAGTTTGATTTAAAATAAATATTTTACAAAAATATTGTTTAAATAACTTTTAATATGTAAAATTATTGAAATTTACAATTTTTTGGAACAAAAAATCTGATTATTTGCCTTCAGAAAAAAAACCACCAATTCAGAAATTGTGTTTTCCATTGAGATCAAATAGGGATAAGCCTATTTTCTTTGCTATGCAAATTATATATTGTAATTTTCTAAAGATCTATTTGTTGCTGACATCTTCAGATTTTTATAACTAAATGAAAAAGTTATTGAGAAAATCAGCCACACATGCAAACACAGCTTGACAAATATAGTCAGGGTTTGAGTTAATCAGGTTCAAAAAATGCATAACAAGGTTATAGGTAACAATGAATGATTTCCTAGAAAAGGTAATGTAAGCTTATTTAATAAAATATTGCTTTAAAAGATTACATTTTTTTATGGAAGATTAAAAATAATTGAATACTAAATTATATGTTGACATGGGGAAAAAGGAAAAATTGAGTTAGAATATAATAAAAATGTACAACAGTCAATTTATGATCTTAGAGAATCAAGGAGATCACAATGTTATCTCAAATTTGAGCTAATGCTACTACGAAAAATTAATACACACAATCAACAAACACAAGAAAATTAAATAAAGGCAAAAGAAACAACAAAACAGATATCAAATGGGAGCAGAAATAATCAAAGCAAGCAGCAATGAGAAAAAGGATGCCAAAAATTAAAACAAAGCAATTAACAAAAAGAAAAATACAATCAAAAAAGAGCACAAGAAAATCAAATACTTCTAATGAAAATAGAATAAATCAATTATGAAATACAAAAAAGACTGCAGAGGAAGTGAAAAAAGTAATCAACAAATAGAAGAATATAATCAAATATGTTAATAAAGATTGAAGGTAATTGATCAGAAAAGAGAAAGAGATGATCAAAGAATGAACTAGAGAGTTCAGAAGTTATCCAAGATAAAAAATAGATGCTATGTATCATGCAGAGGTTTTGATATTGAAGAAAGCTGAAAGAATAGATCAAATAGTGAAGAGGATGACTATTGGATTTATAAATGAAAGAAGAATGGCAAAAAGAAATTAGTAGAATATTTGGAAGAGTGGAAAAAGAGACAGTAAGTGTACAATCAAGCATCAAAGATTAAGCAGAAATATGATGAATTAAGTGTTGATAAATATTAATTTGCAGAGAGCATGAAGTTAAATGAAAATTCCAGACATATATGAAGTGAGCAGAAGAAGTATGTGAAGAAACTATGTTACAAAAAGATAAAATTAAAACAGGCTCAGAATCATTGTTGATAGAAATTAGGGGTAGTTGTAAGAAGAAAGCAAGTCACTGAGAACCTGAGTCTAATCATAAAGTGAATTGATTCCTCAAGATAAAGTTATTTAAGAGTGAAACAGAAGAATTCCCTATGAATTATTTTGATAGTTTAAAAAAACCCTTTTTATTACATGAAAATAGAAAGCACCACAGTATGACACTGATTTGTTTCTCCAGGGATGAGAAAATTATTATAGGAAATCATTGACATATAATCCAGAAAATTTTCAAGAATATAAATATGGTATATATCAATTATCATAAGGGAGATACAGATTATATGCAGAAAAGATCTATATTGAGTTTTTTTATTGTCATGTAACTTCACTGAAAGACATAATGACTTTCACTTTGCCAAATGTCTAAATACTCAGAATTAATAGGCATAACTTGTTATATAAGTTAGGCCTAATAATTATGTATGCATATGAAAGAACTATTAAGCAAGTAAAGGGATTGTTGACTTTTTTTAATGTAAGTCAACAAATGTAAAAATGATTAGGAAAAAGGTAATATTGGCTTCTCTAACTTTTCAAAATATAAAACACATATTTCAAGGATATCAAACAATAAAGCCAATGTAAGTATTATTTCTGTTAAAAGAAATAATAGACACATCCCATGAAAGAAAACTTTGAAAAGTAGAAAGAGTAATAGTAGATAAAGAAATCAAAGAGAACATCAATAATTTAAAAGACTAGCAATGTGTTAAACATGTACAGGGTTTTTCTAATATCTTATTTCAACATAGTCATTTGAAGACAATTAATCAGTTTGAGAAACAACATCCAGTTAAGTATCCACAGAAAAATAATTAGATTGTCAGATGTATATGAAGATCTCTGCAATACTGTACAACATCATGAGAATAGGCTATCATGTTAGAGAAGGAAAGGAATGTGAAGGACTTATAATGTGTAACTCTAAAGATTTTCAAGAAAAAATGTTAATAATAGATTTATAGTTTATCTTAAAATTTAAATAAAAAAATAAGATGATATATTTATCTGAATCAATCATTTTATTTCCATTTAATTAGGAATGGAAATGAAACAAATTATTTCTATTCATGTTCACTGCATGAAAACCTAGTTTAAAAAAGAATTTAGATAGATTAAACTTAAAAAAAGATTTACATGCATAAAATTGTCATCTAACAAAGTTAAAACATGTTAGTCATAATATACATGTTTAATTTTTATTAGATATAGCTGTAAGAAAGGGGATAATAATTTTTATTGGATAGTTATATTTTTTTCAATACAAAAACCAGAAAGAATTGATACATTTACAAGTTTTTTTTAATCAAATAATTAAAGAAAGTAAGAATGGATTAGGATCTTTATCTCTTGAAAAACAAATGTTATTTATCAACTAATTGAAAAAAAAAAAGAAAATAATATAAAAATTATTTTTTTAAAATAGTGCTTTAATGTAAATAGCCCCTAAAAAATAAAAAAATAACAAAGTAATAATCCATTTTACAAAAACATTTGAGGCTTTTTTGATTTTTATGATTCAAAATGATTTTACAAAATGGACAATTAATTTGTTATTTCTCCACTTTGTAGAGGACTATTTACATAAAAGCATTATTTTAAAAAAAATATTTATTAACTATATTATTTTGACTATAAGCTGCTCTCTTTTTCCAAATTTTGAACCTCTAAAAGAAGGGTGGAGATTAAATGCAAGGGAAAATTTTTAACATTTTATTTCTGTGAATTATTATTAACTGAAACACACAGGCTTATTATATATCTGTGTCTATATATGTAATATATAGGATATATGAGCAAAGACTTTCACATGACCCACCACTCTTTACACTATCTCATAACACTGATACACTTGAACACATATATGTTGAAAAGATAAATAATCACCAATATATGTATTTCATGCTAAACCAGTAATCATCAATTGGTCCAGATTACCATCTCTATACATATATGCTATAAGTGCTCAGATATATATTAAGAAAGCCAAACCTCATATACCCTATATATTATTATTATTATTATTATTATTATTATTATTATTATTATTATTATTATTATTATTATTATTATTATTATTATTATTATTATTATTATTATTATTATTATTATTATTATTATTATTATTATTATTATTATTATTATTATTATTATTATTATTATTATTATTATTATTATTATTATTATTATTATTATTATTATTATTATTATTATTATTGTTGTTGTTGTTGTTGTTGTTGTTGTTGTTGTTGTTTCAAAGCAAATCTTTATTGAGTCTAAAAAGTTACAGAGTCACATCTATATATCAAATTTATTAAGCACAAACAGATAACATTGTAATAACGTGAAAGCTAAAACCTTCAACAGATATGCTTTAAACATGCTTATGTGACAGCCAATCAGATGTAATAATGGCATCACATGGACCTCTCAATTCTCAAACACAAGTCTGACTTGTGTTTGAGAATTGAGAGGTCCATGTGATGTCATTATTACATCTGATTGGCTGTCACATAAGCATGTTTAAAGCGTATCTGTTTTGTGTTTGAGAATTGAGAGGTCCATGTGATGTTATTATTACATCTGATTGGCTGTCACATAAGCATGTTTAAAGCGTATCTGTTGAAGAGTATCTAGTAAAATATTGATTTGTTACAAATGCAAAACAAATTACAACAACTTTCAGTATATGGATTTATCATTTCTGCATACTTTTTTGCTTGTTTTTAAATTTGGTCTTCTATTTAGTTCAGTTTATGCTTGCATCTCTTTAAAGTCGAAAAAATAACTGATGTTGAAAATGTCATCATCTATCATATTGGACTTATATTTCATAGACTGGATCTTGGTTTCTTTTCTGAACAGTTCTAGTTTTATTGAATATGTTGCTGGGTGGAGTTGAGGATTATTAGAAAAAACAAATGTGCATCTGGTACACCACTAGGCATAAAGGCTGTATGTTGCTGCATGAATAGCAGGGATGTTGCCTTTTTTAAATTTATTTATTATTTTATCAATTCAAATGTTAGCCTTTCTGTATGTGGTAAACATTGTGTGATGTATTGTTTCTAGTGCAGTTCAGGAATGAAGAAAATGATCCTGTCTCTTTTCTTCTCTATGACATAGTCCACACAAGGTGTAATATATTTGTATAGAATCTATGAAATCTAAGGAAATTTGTTGTGGGTAGAGCATTAAGATTAAGCTTAAGTAGAAAATCAAATAATTTTGGTTCTAGTGACCACTTTCTGAATTGTTGCAGTAGTTGCCTGTTGCCTATCCCAAGAACTGATGGATATTGAAGCAATGGATCTGAAATCCAATCCATGCTTCACACCTTCCTATAAACTTGATTAATATTGTAAACCTAAATTAAGTTTATAGGCCAATATCAGCAGGGTTTTGCATTACAGCTAAAATTAATTACGTTTATTAAATTTGTATTTGCTTGTAAATATTTTCTTTTAAATAAATTCCATTGTAACATTAAATTGCTGTTAAAAATATTACTTGTGAAAACCGTTTAGTCAAACATATATATACGTCAAGCATATATATATGAGTTAATGCAAAATTCTGCTGAAATAAAACGCTTATTGTATTAAAAGAAATAAGAATGTATTTTACTTTTAAATCTTGTTCAAATATTTAGTATGATTTGATTTTGAGATAAGCCCACCAACATTTTCTAAAAGAATGTATATTTTTAATTAGTTAAGCCCATTCAAGTCAAATTAAAGATGGCCTTCTCTTTCTTTTTTTAATTAATAAAATCCCAAAGTTTAAAGAAAGAAATTTAGAGTAAAAAAGTAAAAGTTATTTTTAGAAGGTGTTACTTTGAAACAAAGGAGCATGGGGAGGCTTATCAAGATCTCAGATCATACAAACAATAGAAGGTAGCTGACAGAGAGGGTATAAATAAAAGGGAGAACAAAAGATCATTCATTCAGATTTTCCTTTTTGAAAAAGGTCAGTCAATCAGAGTTTCCTTTTGGAACAAGCATTCAGTTTTTCCTTTTGGAAAAGATCAGTCATTCAGATTTTCCTTTTGGAAAAGATTATTCATTCAGAGTATTCTTGCGGGCTGTCAGATTGCTCCGTGGAGAACTTTAGAAATTTTGCTGTTGCCTGTTGTGATTTTATTATATGAATTCGATGGAGTCTACGATGCTTGGCTAGGCAAATGAATAACTTTGTCTACCGCCGAGGGTTCCTCAATACCAGAAAAATGCCGTAGTATTTACTCAATCGTCATCTGAACTCTGTGCCATGTCTGGAGGACTTTTTGTGAAACCATGCTACCGATTTCCACTTTCCTTGTCCGGACAAACACCTCATCGGACGGATCAAGCTACACCCGTCGATGGAACATGACCAAGGAATAAGGACGGTAATCATATCTCTCCTCATGAACTATTTATTATGCTACCCTTTTTGTCCATACTTTTTATAATTGCTTCCTTGAATATTTATGAAATGTGTGCTTAATGATATTTATAATGTAACTATTTTTATTAGACTAGTTAGATATATGTATATGTGATCATCGATCTAGATATTTAACCCCTTTTCCTTTGCTATTCTTCATTACTCCCATGTGTAAATATTTTAATTCTATTGCGGTTAAGTTTATTAGTTAATTGTTCATTAAAAATCCCTTTCCAGTTTTATTCATACTTGTAAAATTTAGTACGAGTAAGTTTCCTTTTTTTTTGTTTGCCAACTTGATCTCCTCGATAACACTTCTTTTGTCTGCCATTAGCTTCTTACGTATGTCAGATTTAGCGATATACATCTTAAATGATTTTAAACTCTGTTTTAGTGCAAAGCAATTAGAAACTGCTTTGCGAAAGATTTTTATTATTGCACTTTATCGAGCAGATTTGAGTTGACAATGTTTAATAAAACTGGGAAGGAAAGATTTAGACCGCAAGCATATTAATCGGGTTTTCATTGTCTCATTAGTTATTCATAAATTTCAGGGAATAGCGAAGGCCATTAAATTATTAATAATATTTCAAATGTCATTTATTAAAGATATTTATTTAACTAAAAAGCTTGAGTTTGCTAGTTATCTTTCAATGCTTTGTTTTACTTTTAAATGATCCAGGCACGCAGAACACATATTTCTAAGTATTTTTGCAATTTAACTATTTAAGCTCCATAGGTGGTTCTGTCCATGTCTCCCGCTGATGCTAAGCTAAATGGCTCGGGAAGAAAATATCTATGCGTGTCTCAGATAGTGTTGTTCGGTTCATGATAGCTTCGAGACTAGACGAATAGGGCAGAGGTCATAGTATTCTTGGTTTAATATCTCGCATATGGGTGGTCTCGAGGTACTTTTGCCTAGTATTCGAACTGGGTTAAATCATCTGATTTGGATATAGTATATTATAAATGTCCCAGTATGTATACTTGTCATTACTTAGTAATATTTTGTTGTATATTGGCTTGAGTTCTTCAATCAGTGTGGAGTAGATATCCATATGAAGGGGGTAGTCTGTCTGTGGGTATTATATTGATCACACACTCCAAATCTGGAAATATTTTTATGGTTGCTGTTATTAGATTTACTGATTTTTGTGTGTAAAAAAACATTAATTGTATGGATTCCAAGTCCATTGCTACATGGTGGTCTGCTCAGATTTTTTAAAGAGATCACCACTGTTTTTTTTTTTCAAATTTGATTATAGGTAGGTAGTAGGTAATTTTTGTAATTATAAGTTGATTAAATAGTGCTACCTTTGCGTATATTGACAGATATGACTTTTCAAGTGAGGCTGTGATTTTTTCAGCATCTTTTTTTAATTTATTTTGAATTTTTTGCCTCATCCCATTGGTGCCAAGGTATAATGGGAAACCAAGAAAAACATACGGTTTACCATTAAACATCTCTGTACAGTGCTTGCCTGTGTATATTGACCATGCAGCAGTTTCATTTGTGTTCATTTTTAAATTAAAATTTAAGGTATAATTCTTGATTATCTCTTGTAACATGGGGAGGTTCTTTTTAGAGGGAAGGAAAATGGTATAGGCTATGCATGATATATTTAAAGCAATGTTTGGGATTGAATATCTTTTATTTTTTTCTGTATCTCTATTAATAGAGGATTCATATATATTGTAAAGAGCAAAGCACTGAGGGGGGATCCTTGTGGGATGGATTGATTTGGTCTTATTATTATTATGATGATGATGTTATTTCTATTTTTATTATTATAATTACTTATTATTATTTATTTACAATACCGATTTTCTCATTGTCTAGGTTCAGTGCAACAGTGTTGATTTTGTTAATGATTATAAAATATCTTTTGATAATGATGATTTTCCATCACACCTACTCCACAACTTTGTATGGACTTTGTACAACTACAGTGTATATATTCACATAGAATTCAGATTTTAAATAGATTTTTTAACAATTACATTTTTTTTATTAATGTATTGATGTCTTTATGATATCACGTTGGTTGATGTAAAAGTATATAGAAAAAGGATTCGAATTCATACACTGCAGACTAATGATAATATAATGTGTATCAACAATTAACCTTTTTCTTTCCTTTTTGGTTTTTTTTTGCCATATCCTCATATTTGGTTATTTTTAAATTAAAATCTTAGTAAATAATTGCTATTTTATTTTTAATTATACCTTTCTTCATCTCAATTTCTTGGATATCAAAGTGTTAATACTTTTTTTATGTTGATAGAATAACTCTAATTTTTAGCCTTTATTCTAATTTAGTTAATATTTTTATTCAAAAATGATAAAACACTTCTTTATTTTTATTTACTAAATTTTTAAGATGCTTTTATTTTCATTAATAATTTAGTGCATAAATATATTTTATACTAATGTTTACGTCTTTGACTTTCAAGCAATATTTATTGATCTTTTCTTCCGAATACATGTTAAACAAAACAAGTGACAAACAATCTTTTTTTAAATCAATCTCATCAGTCAATTTAAAACTGGTTCTAATTGTATTCCATTATAATGTCTTCTATTTAAGGAATGACATTAATATTACTGTTGTTTAAATAAATAAATAAAAATTAATGAAATCCACTAACATTTTTCAATGTTTTTATTATTATTATTTTTGTTAATGGTTTTTATTCTTTTAGCATACATTTAAAAATTCATATCGATTAAAAATTGTTCTATATGAAATGTACTTTATATATATGTAAGATATATATATACATCTTACGGTAAAAGTGCGTAATCAGGTGATTATGCATAATCGATCATTATTGTGCATAATCACCAATCGTCTTAGTGAGTTTGATAAATTTCATTAACTTCTCACTTTTACAGGCGACTTTACATAATTGCTCAAATGAAATTGGTAAATTTAATAAATATGTCAGGATTTCTCACTTTTACTGATCACTATGTGTAATTCTCATAATGAATTAAATAATTTTGATTTTTGCATACTTTCCAAAATGTAATTCATAAATTTAATAAATATCACTAAAAATATTACATTAATTTTTTTAATTTACCACTAAACATCACATGATCACTATCTCATACTAGCATATAATTGTTATTAAACAAGGCAAAACTCTCCATACAGTAGTGCCATCCTGTGCAAACCAAAGTAATCAATGAATGCCAGAAGGCTTGTGCATAAAATCCCCATTTAGTGCCTACTCTTCCAATATCCCCAGACTAGTTTCTGGCTTGTGGCCTTTGTCAGTGAAGAGCCTTGGATCTGAGAGCACTGCATCTAGATCTTAGGATCTAATACAACCCTCCAGCAGCCTCCTTTTAACTCTATTTAACTACAAAACTATGAGAATAAAATTGAAAACACAATAATATCTAGTTGTTAAAGAGCCAAAGACACCAAAATGTATGGGTGCTGAACTGAGTTCAGACCCATATGACTATATAAGCTATTGAGCTTAGATTGAAAATATTATTGTGTTTTAAATTTAATTCTCATAGTTTTTTAGTTAAATAGAGTTAAAAGGTGGCTGCTGGAGGGTTGCATTAGATCCTAAGTTCTAGGTGCAGTGCTCTCAGATCCAAGGCTTTTCACTGATGAAGGCCACAAGCCAGAAACTAGTCTGGGGATATTGGATGAGTAGGTACTAGATGGGGATTTTATACACAAGCCTTCTGGCATCCATTGATTCTCTGGTTGGCACAGGGTGGCACTACTGTATGGAGAGTTTTGCCTTGTTTAATTTTTTAATTTGTTAATGTATCTTTTTTGTGTGTGCACAATTAACTCTCCTTTGTTCTCAAGTGATAATACTCTTCATTTTCAGTAACAAATATCATATGTCAATATATTCTATGAATTAAAATCAATTAGAATGGTACAATAGAAATATTTCAGAAAAAGTTTTGAAAATGAATAGCTATCACTCAACCAACTTGATGCAACTATTTTTGATTCATCAACCAAAGTATAGTCTAGTATGAAAGTTATCAATAAAAAGGGAAAAGGTGAAAAGAAGCCATTGAATGCATAAGCATATTTTAAAGCACAAAACAATGAGAAAGAATAAAATAATGGAGCTGAAGTTTACTTTAGCTAAAGTTGAAAATTTAGTGAAGTGAAGAGTACCGTCTATAGGCAGAACAGGAGATGATCCACAGAATATATTGGCAGTAATAATTAGCTACTGAAAATGATGAATAATATTTTTTAAAGACAAAGGATGGACATCTTTCAAATTGTATACCCGGAAACAGTTTGTTCTATGCAACAAAAATTTTCTTATAGCAAAAAATATAACAAATACCTCTCTGTTTCTTAGAAAGTTTACAAGAAAAACATATTTCAGAGATCAAGAGTACTATAAGTTCTCATATAAAGAAAAGTGTAATTCAACCAAACACAATTACATATTTGAACAAGCAGTTAGAATTATTAGATTTCTATATTTTTTCCAATTAATTTTTTACATTTTTATACACATAATACTAATATTAAGTTGAAACAGATATTTTTTTATTTTTTTTATATCCACTAAATTATTTTAATATTATTAAAACCAAAAAAATGTATTTTTAATTTAATTTATTAAAATTTGTTTAAAGATGTAAGTTCATCATCATCATCAACCATTATCAATCCACTGCAGGATGAAGGTCTCTCCAAGTTTAAGCCATCTTTTCCAATCTTTAGCTTCTTTTCTCCATATCACCTTTGCACACTTTCTTATTTTATCCATCCATCTCACATATGGTCTCTTTCTGGGTCTTTTACAATCTCTTGGAATCCAGTTTAAAATTTCAATTGTCCATCTATTATGATCTCTTCTAGCAATATGTCCAGCCCAACTTCACTTCAGTCTTTTAATTTTTTCAAGGAGATCAGTAACACCTGTTTGTTCTCTTACCCATACATTGTGTTTTTGATCTCTTCTTGTTACTCCCAACATGCATCTCTCCGTACTTCTTTGACATAAGTTACTTTATTAAAACAACAAAAAATGAAAAATTTCCAGATACTTCAAAAGTAATATATTCAGTGATATTTGTCAAACATATTAAATTTCATTTGAGAATTATATATAATTGAAAGTAAAAGAGAGATTTTTTTGCCTAATTTCTAAAATGTAGTTAATAAATGTGACTTGGTTTTTATTTTTAAATTGTAAATAAAATCACAAACACGTGATCTTTAAATTATTAATGTGACAATAAATATATACAACACAGAATATTGATCATTTAAATCTCATTTGAAGATCAGATTATTTATTATTCTGAAGTAGAAATCAGATGTTACTTGACTACAATAAATTTGCATCTGAAATACATATTTAGTAAGAAAGAGTAATCTGATATTATAAGTTTGGATTTAATAAGGAGTGCGAAATCTATAAATCTGATTGATTACATTTATCATTGGCCCAGTCTATAATTATTACAGTAACTTATATGTATATTTAGAAATAAAAACATTAAAATAAAGAAAGAAAATATAAATAAATAAAAAAACAAATTACAATTATATGACTAGACAATTGTTTTAATACTTCAACCAGGGACTGACTGGTTTTCATCAGAAAATGCAGTTAAAAAAAGATAATTCGCAAATAAAAAATAAAAAATAATTTTTATATGAGATTAACGAATAATTCTTATAGAATTAAAAAAATTTGTTTTGTTTTGTCTTTTTTAGAAAGTTTACCCAGTGCAAATTTTTAAATCAAAATTTTGCAAAAATGCCTAAATTATTAATTTATTAATTAAAAAATTGATGGGTGCAAAATATATGTATATCTGTAAAATATTGTGTATGCAAAAAAATTATATATATAAAAAATTACACATATACATATAAAATTATTGCATATTCACAGTAAATCTCAAATATAAGAAGTAGACAATAATTATTTTAAAAATATATAATGTTAATTCTAATGAGATAGAAATATTTTTTTTGTTTGTTTACATAAACACTTTTATAATGTATCTATATAATTCACAGTCAAATTAAATTTACCTATTTATAACTAATATAATTGGAAATACATGCAATAAAAAGATAATATAATTGAAAATTAGATAATTCGAAGTAGTAGTGGAGTTTAGATTATTTCATTTCAGTGAAAGGTCTTCAAAAAAGTTTTTTTTGTTTTCACTGTTTTGTGGAGTAAAGGATGCTCAGTAATAATACCGCTCTTGACTCATTAATTGAGTGATCTGATAAATTGAAAGGTTTAGATACGAAGCTGTCTTTCATTTTATGCAAAACATCAAAACTGTAATCACTTTTTTTAATTTGCAAAATACTTGCCAACTTTCCTACGATAATGCTTTAAACAACTGTTACATTCTATTTAAATATCAATTAACATAGTTGGAATATCATCATCATCAATAGTAGTCTGTCCAATAGACAGGTCCAGAGAGTAGTCACTACATCAGTTCATCCATTCTTCCATTCCATTCTCTTCCTTGCCCACTTCCTCAATTCCACATAACCCCTTCCATCTCGTATATCATCCAATAATGTCAATCTCTTCCGTCCTATCTTTTTATTTCCACTCACCATACCTTCCAAAACATCTTTCATTAAACTATAATCTTTTCTTAGTATATGTCCAATCCAGTTTCTCTTTCTCTCTTTGATACTTTCAATCAATCTTCTTTCCTCATTAACTCTTTTCAAAACTTCTTCATTTGTTATTTTATTCACCCAACTGATTTTTTCCATTTTTCTCCATATCCACATCTCAAAAGCTTCCAGTTGTTTTTTAATTCTATTACTCAATGTCCATGTCTCACAACCATACATTAATACACTCCACACATAACATTTAATTAATCTTTTCCTTAATTCTCTTTCCATAGGTCCACAGAATATCTTCTTTCTTTTTACAAATGTCACCTTTGCCAATGCTATTCTTCTTTTAACTTCATCTTCACTTCTTCCATCCTCACTCAACCAACAACCCAAATATCTAAATCCCTTCACCTGCTGCACCATGTCATCATGGATTCCAATTTGCAGTCTTTTTGCATCTCTCCTATCCATAAACACTTAGTCTTTTCAATATTAATCTTCATTCCATATGCCATACATCCTTCTTCCAATTTATTCAACATATTCTGAAGATCCTTTTCTTCCTCAGCAATAAGAGCCATATCATCTGCAAATCTTATACACTTTATTACTCTCCCTCCAACATTTGCTCCTCCACAGTCCAAATAATTATTTATCATATCTTCTAAATAAATATTAAACAAAACAGGTGACATACTACATCCTTGCCTAACTCCACTTTCTATATTCACTTCATCCGTCTCATTACATCCAAATCTAACTCTTATTCTTTGCCCATTATACATATTCCATATCAATCGTCTTTCTTTCCAGAATACTCCTTTATCTCTTAAGATAGACATCAGTTTATTCCAGCTTACTCTATCAAATGCCTTTTCTAAATCTACAAAACATATACCAATTCCTTTATCTCTTTCCATATATCTTTCTGCAATTGTCCTAACAATACCAATAGCATCTCTCGTGCTTTTCCCTTTCGAAAACCAAACTGTTCTTCAGCAATATAATAGTCAACCTTCCCATAAATCCTTTGAGTTAAAATCCTCAATAACACCTTAGAAACATGAGACAATACACTTATTGTCCTATACTCTTCACATTTAACAGCTTTCTTCTTTTTAGCAATTGGAATCACTATAGTTCTTAAAAAATCTTCAGGCCAAACTCCACTATTATATATCAAATTGCAAAGTCCAACTATTTCCTTCATAGTAAATTCTCCCATTTCTCTCAAAAATTCTATAGGTACTGCATCAAATCCAATAGCCTTACCATTCTTCATTTGTGCGATTGCCTTTCTTACTTCATCTGGCAGTATGTCCATACCTCTATCATCCATTGCAACATCTTCTTCATTTTCAAGTTCATAACTAATTAAATTATTTCCTCTACTAAACAGATACCGAATATATTCTTCCCATCTTTTTAATATATCATTACTATCGGTTAACCTTCTTCCATTCTTATCCCTACACGACGCTCTTCCTACCCATGTCTTTTTCTCCCAAGAAATACTTTGTATTCTATCAAATGCTAGATCATATCTTTTCATCTGTTGAAACCTTTCTATCTCTTTACATTCTTGCTCCAACCACTTTTCTTTTGCTAAATCTGTTTCTCTTCTTAATTCATTATTAAATTTCCTATATTCCTTTTGCCCTTCCTCAGTATTTATATTCTTCCACCTTCTCCGCACTTCCATCTTTTCCAACATACCTTCAGTTATCCAAGGTCTTTTAGCTTTTCTGCACGAATAATACCTATTTCATTTTTTGCTATTTTCAAGAATCCCTCTTTAATTCTATTCCAACACTCATCAGAGCCATTAATATAGTTCCCATCCTGAACAATTCTTTTAAATTCACCCTCACATATTAAACCAAATTTTCCTTTTTCCATTTGTCTCAATTTATCCAAGTCCCATCTTGTGTATCTTTTCCCTCTTTTAATTCCTTTTAAACTTAACTTTAATTTAGCCATCACCAAATTATGATCCGAATCTATATCAGCACCTGGCAAAGCATGTGAACCCTTAACAGCATTCTTATATCTATTCTGAATCAGTATATAATCAATTTGATAACGTTCTTTGTTACCTGGAGCTTTCCATGTATACAATCTTCTAATATGATTTTTAAAGCAAGTATTTGAAATGACAAACCCATTCTCTTTACAAAATTGTACAAGTCGACTACCCCTTTCATTTCTTTTCCCAATACCATAATTTCCAACAATTTTCTCTTCCCTACCTTTCCCCACAACAGCATTCCAATCCCCCAATAGCAATATACATGCATTTTTTCCTTCACATTGAATACTTTCTTCTATCTTCTCATACATTTCATCAATTTCACTATCATCATGAGTACTAGTTGGCATATAAACTTGTACAATTACCAAATCCCTAGGACTTGCATTTATTCTCATCACCATCAGTCTATCATTAATACCATCAACCTTTGCCACACTATTCCATATTTTCTTCCTCACAGCAATGCCAACTCCATTAATTGATCTATCACCACCTGAATAAAACAACTTTACATCTCCACTACTTACTTCTCCACATCCCTCCCACCTCACTTCACTTAATCCCATTACATCAATATTATTCAAATTCAACTCTCTTTTCAAATTCTCCAATTTCCCACTTTTCCTCAAAGATCTAACATTCCACGTTCCAATTCTCAGTGTATCCCCTCTCAATGAATTATATTTATGAGGATTTCGCAGGTTGACGACCTGAGTAGCCTCATGTCCACTCCTGCCGGGCAAGACACCAAAGTTATTCTTAACTAAGGTCTCAACACCAAACGTAATGATTTCTGTAGACATACTCATAATAAAACAAGGGAATTATAAGACAAAGTGGTTTCCCGTTGCCTTCTTTGCCCAGCAATAACCTCTATAATAGGCTTAGTGCACTAGTCCAATCCCATAAAATGAAAATCCAACTACCGCTTCCTCCTCATCGTTGTCACCTCTAGTGATCTTCCGCTGACTTGGAAGAAATGCCGTTGCTGACCCAGCACCCAGCGGGGTGTTGACTTATTTAATGGCGGTCAACACTCGCCATTATACATCCACCGTCATAGGAATTGTGGCACTTTATAGAAGTAGACACGCCACTGTCTCCTTCACCACTTCCTGATAGTGAATGTTGTCCCATTGTCAGCGACTGCTTATTTACAGTACTCTGCTTATTCGCAGCTAACCTTCATATCTGAAGGCCATGCCCCTATCCGCAACCTGGGGATGCTCTGGGTGGCATGGGACCCATGCCTTATTCCCAGAGTTGGAATATACTATTTAAAATTATTAATAATAATAACCTGGATTTTTTTTGTAGCAATATGTTTGCATGTGAGACATCTTTTATTTTTGAATGGAAGACATTCTTTTTCTAATACAGAATAATTAATATTAATTATAACTAAGCACATATTTAGAGATATCATATAAGTATTTATGTAAACATTTTTTTTAAATCTCATTAGAATTAACATTCAGTAATTTTTTTTTTTTAATATTTATTATTTAATATGTTAATACAGATATTTTTGTACGGATATATTTTTAATTAATTAATCAATTATTTTAAAATTTTATTTAAAAACATTTGTAATGATACGATAAAAAAAAAAAAAACAATTGTGTTTTGTTGTTGTTGTTTTTTAAAGAAAGTAAGATATTTATTATAATAAATCACCAGTTGAGTAATTAAATTCTCTTAAAAAAAGTTTTACCTGTATGCTTTATTTGATATAGAATAACTTTTAATTTTCGAATAGCTTCATTTAGTTGCATTTTTTTTTTTTTTTCATATGTCATAGCATCGGCCGGGACGCGAACCCACAACCGTCTGCAACCAACTACTTGCTTGCATGGCGGCTGCGATACCTCTCGGCTAACAACGCAAGACTAGATGCATTTTTTTTTTATGAAAACCATTTCTCTGGTTGTCATGCAATATTATATTAAAACAGCTGTCTAGACAAAATGATTGTATTTTTTTAATTTTATTTATATACATATATCAAATAACAAAAATAATATCTTTATATATATATTTGTCAATCAATTATTTATTTATAATATCAATTTTTAATACCAATATAACGCCTGAGTTTTGTGTTTTGACTAAAGGTTACATTGTAATTCAATTTGGCCACCCATTCCCCCTTTAATAGCTAACACATTGATATTCCTTGTTTGACAATTTATTTAGCTAAGAGCAGCCACTGAAAAATTATTAAACTTACCTGGGAATTTTTGACTATCTGTAAAATAAAATAAAATTTCTGCTATATTTTAGACTTGAAAACCATTTGAAGACCAGCATTGTTTTTTATAAGCGTGCATGCATATATATTTAATTGAAGTCCTTATTCTTTTTTCTCTATTTATTTGATCAGATTTTGTTTGTACAGTATATATATATATACACTAAATTGTGTATCTTATGTGATATAAACGTTATATTTTTTTTAAAAAAAAGCTACTGCAAATATGATTATGTATCTATGATTAAAAGTGTATGTATGTGTGTAAAAAATAAACATTACTTTTATATTTAAAATTTCGTTTTATATTTAAAAAGGGAATAAAGATATAATAGAGGTCAAATGTTACTCTCTAGTGATAGCAAGATCAATTTTTATTTAATTGTAATTTAGTTATTAAAAAAGACACCAGAATCATATTATTTTTATGTTATTGTCAAAGTAAATCAATGAATTCACTTTATTACAAAGCAAGAGTGGGCGACTGTTGGCCATAGGACCTGCGATCCATGTTGAATCTGACCTACCCCATAAATGCCTAAATATAGAAAATCCACACCTGACTGACTACACTCACTGTAAACTGGAATCTCTAGGCCTATCACTCACATGTTTATATAACATTAACTTTATCCTAATGCCATGAGAAATATAAAATTCTAACTATAAAAATTAAAAATTTATCATAACTTAAATACATTTAATTATAAATTCTAAAATATCAATTTTATATTACAAAATAATTTCAGTTTTAAAGAATATTTCTATGCAGCGTCAGAATATTATTTCCTAATTATTACTGTAACGTCAATCGAATGAAGTTCCTTAGGAAAAAATAATATTGGTGCATGCTATTTTATAAATAAGTTTATGCCTTTTCTAATTATTACAATTTTTAATTTAATATAATTTATAGTCAATAAAATGAACGAGTTAAAAAAAAAAAAATGATGCTGAATGCCGTACTTTCAATGATAATTGGATATTCAGATATTTATTTGCAAATATAGATGATAAAGCTGTTTGCTTGATTTGTAACGAAACTATTTCTGTTTTTAAAGAATATAATTTATAAAGGTATATTTCAACAAAACATTTTATAAAATATAAACTATCTATAATTAATTCCAATTTAAGTCATGAAATATTGTATTTACTTTTTTTAAAATACATTGATAATTTGATCATTCAACTAATATAACATTTTTTAAGTTCTGATTTCTTTTGCTAAATCGTTCAATCTTTTCCCGTATGTTATGATACAAAAATTTTATTGGCTCGCTGATGAAAAAATTTGCATACTTCTGTTATAGACGATGAAGCAGAAATGAAAGCTAATAATTCTTTTATTCTAAAATTCTATGCAATAAATTTATTTTCTATTTTAAGAAAACTTATAAGGCTAAATATCAAAGTTATGTTCACTTTGCTAATAGATTCAAAACAATGCCATTAATGTAATTAATAGATAAATGTAAAAACAATTTTTAAATAATTCACTGCAGGGCAAAGGCTTCTGTAGAATTCCTTTACAGAGGATCATGGAAGAAAAAGACATACTGGTAAAATGACTATTGAAGAGAGTTTCTGGATTTGCTTCTTTATTTTACTAATTGGGTTAAACCAGCAAGTTACTCATTTACTAAACAATATTTGGATGGCTAATTCAGTTTATGTAAGAGCTGACTAACTAAAAGAAGAATTTACAACTTGTTTGAAAGCTATGTGAAAATCCAGATTTTGCTAAAGTGAAAATGGAAAAAAGTGCATTAATCATTATGCTGTCAAGATTTTTTGAATATACATATATGTAATAAATTTAAATTAAGCATTATATGTAATATAAACTGATAAAGTTAGCAAACTGCAGACATAGTTAATTCTAACTGCAGTAATGCCCAGACTTCATTTGCTAAAAAAAATATGCTGTTTTCCCTCTTAGATTTTTAATGATCAATTAGATGCCTTTCCACATTTTCGAAATCAGTAATATTAAAATCAGAAGAATGAAACAACTTTAATATAAAAAATAAATTATAGAAGCAGTCCCATAGAAATATGTCATCCTTCTGTCAGTCTGAGCATGTGTTTTTGTATTTAAACTCAGTAAACAATATTTATTTATTTAATATAGATTAATTTAGAAGCTTTACCCTCTAGATAATACAGTTTAATATAAATGGGTAATTTGTTTGTGTATGAGAGGACTATCTAAAAAAATTCTAAGCCTGCTTATAACCTAAGAAAGAATTTCAGTCTGGGAATATGGCAGATAAAATCACAAACCACATGAACTCTAATTTCACCATAATTTTAATGTGTAAAGCTGATGGAATTTTGTTTATTTTAATTATAGTTTATTATTTGTCAGAATTATCAATTTTAAACTATAAGTTCACTATTACTCAGAACATTTTTTTTTTATCTGCAAATGCGATTTGGATCCTAAAAACGTTTTAGGATAATATTAGCCTTATTGATGAGTTGTAGAGTGGGAACTTTGTAATTTTTGATACTTTTTAATTCTATAGTGTTTGATGCTAATAAAAATAATACTTTGGGCTTAATCCCATTCTTTATAATACAATCATTAAGAGATAAAAAATTATGAATTTCACATTTATAAAATTAAATAGTTAATCAGTTTTTATAAAAACTATATACAAATTTATATATATAATTAAATACTACTAATGCTATATTAGTAATGATAAATGAAATAGAAAATTATATTAAAATACTAGCTATAAAACAAAACTTTATTAAAATTCTCTCATGACAATGGTTTCATCTATTAACAAATAGACCTTTTCAAGTGGAATAGAACTAGATCCTTTATGGGAAGGATATATATATATATATATATATATATATATATATATATATATATGTGTGTGTGTGTGTGTATGTGTGTGTGTTGATTATAGCTAGTTAAATTTCATTAGAGAAGGCCTATTTTTAAGAGAAAAATTCATGATTGTGAAAGAAGTTTAGTAAAATTTTGTTTGATAGCTAGTATTTTAATGTTATATGATTTTCTATTTTATTTTTTATATATATGAAAAAAAAAATCTACTTTTTTAAAAAAATGATCATACCACAAGGAATTAAAAGTGAACATCAACCATTCCCTAGAACTATCAACAAAAGCATTGAGAATTTAGTATTCATATCTCTAGATGATCTGATGTGTGAAGGTCATTTATAGTTCAAATTTCTATTCTGGTAGATAATTGCTATATGGTGGAATTGTATGAGTGATGCACAGATAAAAATCTAAAAATGTTAAAATGATTCTTTGTTTACTTTTTTTTTAAAGTACAGTAAATAAATATATTCACAATCATTGTGTAAAAGCAAATATTGAACCATCATTTGGTGGAACAAAATATCTAAGATTTTACTATAGTCTAAAAAGATTCAGGTTATTTTTTGGCATTAGTCTAAATTGGTAATTCTAAACTGTAATCTGCTATAATTTATGCTTTGTATAGTATTTTGACTAAACATTCAATCTTTAACTTTATTTCAATTCTAAATTATTATTGAACAATCAGTCTTCTAAAATAATTTAATTCTTACCTAAATGTGATAAAATAAATCCTTTCCTAATTAAAAAAAATGTTTATAGTAACATGCAATGTTATTTCAAAAATTTACTATTACTTAATATTTTTGTAAGTAAAATCATTTATTACCAACACTTACACTTTAATTAGTAAGATTATAAATAAAAGTACACAAGTATCTTTTATTAATTTCTTATTTAATTATAATACATAATAAAGTATCAAATTTTTAATTGTCCACTATGGCAGTACAGGTTTAATAGGACAATTTCAAGAAAATTGACTTCATCAACTATAGCAATACCAATATCCCTAACTATTTGTGTTAAGATTTTTCTTGCTTTATTTTAAAGTCTGAATAATAAAAACATGCACATATTAAATATGATGCTCTTTGTAGGTAACAAGGCATATAATTTATATTTTATTTATAATATGTTATTCCATAATAAATATTTTATTGATGATGGAATTAATAAATAGTAAAATTTTGTAAAATTTTAATTCTTATATTAATTTATTATATTATTATTATAATATTATTTTTAGTGAACTGTGTATGTGTCTATAGCCTATGTGGTTTACCACAATGGTAGAGTGTTAAGCCATAAAGTTTCAGCTGTAAGGAACTTAATGAAATTAGTGCAATTATTATATACATGATTTCATGTGGTACTCAAGTGTCATCTAACATGCATAAAAGCATTATTATAAATATGTACATGTATTATTTTTGAAAAATGATATATCATTTTTTGTATAATGACAATATTTGATTTTATAATATTTTAACTTCATGAAAATGTTATTCAACAAAATCCAGTTTATTCTGACTTTTTCCCCCCAAATATTTATATTTTTTATGTGCAACTGTTTCTTTAATTATATATTTAATGCATGACTATTAATAAATAAATATGATATTGAATAAATAATATAATTAAAGTATTTATATTGTAACATTAATTAATATTGGTCAATATTTGATCTATTAAAATGGTAACCAATAAATAATATGTTGTTATTCTAGAGATCAGTTATGAATCAGAATAAACAACAACTAAACCATGGAATAAAGTAGCTGTCAGTACATTTTTTTTTAAATAATTGAGTACTATACAAGAGTATATGCTTTCCAGAGATTGCAAAGCAATCTAGGAAGTTATATATTACATGGATCTTAATATTAAATATGTTAATATTAAAGACCCATGTAATATATAATTTCCTGGATTAGAGTTTTATTGAAAAAATTGTGGAAAAATAAATAAATATATACATAAAATTCCCGTTCTAAATTTAAAAATGTATATTACTTTTATTATATGTTACCAGCTTAGTTCACATCATCTCACAACTTTAATTTATCTTTTTTTTAAAAAAAATAGTCCATCTCTAACACTTGGTAATTACTTAGCTTTCAGTTTAGTGGTTATAGATCAAAACCAAATATTCCAAATTAGATTTCTAATAGAAAATAAATAATATTTATACAAAGTACATTCTTAGGATGATTTACACATTAAAAGAAGAAAAAAATTATAGTAATCAGAAAGATGAGTTGATATCATTTGGTACTTTGTTGTCAAAAAATGCCTTTATTGAAAATAGACCAACACCTGCAAATACACTATCTAATTTTTTTTTTAAATAAAAGGCTAGTATAAACATTTTTTTCATCTTAAATGAAATATTTGAAATAAATGTTTGAACTCATATCTTTCTTTTATTTTCCAATTAAATTATCATTTTATAGTTAGCAAATATCTACTCATTTAGTTTGTTTTATTTAAATAGATAACTATTCACAAACTTTATATAGAAATTTAGAGATTCCAATCAGGAGAAAAATTATTTAGTGGGTTTATTAAGTTCTTTGGTTCTACCATTAAATAACCATTAACAATATTATGATTAGCTTGAATTAATATAACTTCATAAATTATAACCTATTAAATTATATATCTAAAACAGATAAATACAATGATTAATGTCTCCAGAAATGTCTAAAAAAATCAATTTAAATTTTTTATATTTTTGGATATAAAATAAAAAATTTATTTGTAATCTCAGAAGAAATGTTTTTCTAATATATAACTTTTTTTTAAAATAAATAAAAATAAACTCTTTCACCTTAGATTCTTTATTAAAAGTGGTCAAAATACTTTTAAAAATAATTATAACATACACCAAATCTTTTAAAAACTTGTTTTTTATTTTTTTGCCACCAAAATGAAATATATATTAAAATAGATTTCCAACGTTTCGACTATTTCTTTATTTTTTCTATAGTCTTTTTCAAGGAACTAAAAATATATAAAAAGGAAAAAAAAACATCCAAAATAGTATGTATATGTAACAGGATTCTTATTTTTGTTTGTTTTAAAAAATTTTATGGATTTTTTTTTGTTTCCTTTTTATATATTTTTAGTTCCTTGAAAAAGACTATAGAAAAAAATAAAGAAATAGTCGAAACGTTAGAAATCTATTTTAATATATATTTCATTTTGGTGGCAAAAAAATAAAAAACAACTTTTAAAAGATTTGGTGTATGTTACAATTAACTTTTTTTTAATCACTTGAAACGTTTTTGGTTAAAGATCCAAAAAGAAGATTTTAGATGGTGAAACTATGAACTGAATTATTGTTAAATCTGATCTATTTAATAGTTTTTTGTTCACTTTCAATGCGATATCATAGATTTGTGATATCTAATAGAGAAATGTGTAAAATGATGAAAAGCCACTACAAATGGAATGAATTTGATTGTAATATTTTTTATGGAAATATTTAATTCCAGATCCAAATGTTTAATATAAAGACTTTTTCTCCAAATAATGGTGTAATATTTTATAATAAAGCATACTTTTCTAAAAATTATCTTAGAAAATTTCCATCAATCTCAAGTAGTGCCAAATAACTTTTATTAAAATTATTTTTAGAAATTCTTTTAGATCTAATGTTACAGATGAGAAAGATAAGCTGAGGCTTTTTTCAGAATGTTACATTTGGTTCACAAGATATTTCTTGATATTTAGATGGAAAGCTGAATATCGTGGTTTTGATTCTTAAACCATAAGTTTAATTTAAAAAAATTTTATTTCCAGAAAAGATTCTTTTTGTGAAGATAAACTAAAATTGTTTCATACATTATTACATCTATTCAGCAGTCAAGCGTTTGTAGCACAGCTGCCTTTCAAGCAGTTGTCCCGGGTTAGCGGTTTCGCTTCCCGGCCGATGCTATAACACATAAAAAAAAAGTATTTCAATAATTATTTCATTATATGATCGCTTTATTATAATATATACCTTCATTTTCATTCTTTATTTAGTTTATTAATGAATTTTCTATGAAAACAATGCCAAAACAGTATTTTTTTTTAAATTTACATTCTTTCATTTGTGATTTTTCAAATGCTTGAGGCAAAGTAGGATTTAATTTGTGATCAGAGTAGGAAATAGAAAAAATTTCTGAGCATTGTTGTTTTACATTTGCTGCTTCGTGCAATTTGCTTTTTCTTCTAACCATATTTTTTTTAAAAAAAAAGACTTACGTATTTAAGATGGTATTTTATCATTGATTAATATATATATATATATTATAAATCATTCATGAAAGTTTTTCATTTAAGTAGTACTTAACTATAGATATTATATGTGATATATTTCTATAATCAGTATAATTTCATCCAGTGATATTTCCGTAAATAAAGCATTTTGTATTTTATTATGAATATATATTTTTTAAAAAACACTCTCTACCAAAAGACTATTAAATCATTTTTTAAACTTGCTGAATCTAAATAACATAATTATAGCTGAATATAATACCTTAAATACATATTTACTTCAAAAATGATCATCTTTTTCATGAATATGAAATACTAATTCATTTATTCCTTGTTAACATACTAGTATTATTAAATGTTCGAGTATTTTTCTATTATTTTTACTTTTTCAGTGTAAATCAAAATATTTAAAGCTGATTGCCTACTTATATATAGTACAATCAATATGAACTGACAAATATTTTAAA
Organism: Epiperipatus broadwayi; assembly: GCA_028023455.1. NCBI lineage: Eukaryota > Metazoa > Onychophora > Udeonychophora > Euonychophora > Peripatidae > Epiperipatus > Epiperipatus broadwayi. Next base: position 963,427 of record JAQFVV010012595.1, read on the forward strand.
TGAAATCACCACTTTTAGATAATTTAACAATATTTCATGCCTCGTTTGAGCTTTAAACAAATTATTTGAATCACTAAAACCAGCTGAATTTTATATATTTTTTTCTGTTTAGAAAAGAAAGCATTGCTAACTAAATAGCGCACTTTTTTTTTACATTCTGCTAATCATCATATTGTGTTATAATACCAGATGTTCGAATGTCAAATACAGGTTTTAATTTTTTATAATTAAATTTATTATTTCTGACTTTGATTTTTATGTCTTTAGTATCATTTCTTTATAAATAAAACTCTAAGATCCAAATGAACTAGTCAATAAAGAATCAGTTTACATACCCTTTATTGATACAATTGCTCATTTCTGAAATTACAATGATTCTAATAAATATACATAAGATGAAGTAAAGATCAGATTAGAATGTTACTTTTACTTTACTGAAATGTGATAATAAAAAATATTTTTAATAATAATTGAATGCTAATAACAAATTTATTTACAATGTATATATTTACAATATATATATTTACAATGTATATATTTACAATATATATATTGGGACAACTGCAGCCATGCCATAGCAAGAATATATATTGTATTTTTGTGAGCCTAATTTCAAATTGCTTCCAATAACAAAAATCTTTACCAACATACTTCAACTATTATCACACACATGTTGGCAAACAATGGCATAAATTCTTCATTAATTTGCATTTGATTCAAAAATTGCTTTACTCATGTTTATCTTATATACATAATAGTATGAAAACAGTCATCAGCCTTATAATTACAGAGGAGCATTTTAGAAGAAGCAGTTATGGAACATTTAATGAGCAGTTAAAATAAATAAATGCTTGATTTGACATTTTTATGAAAAAAAAAAATAAGAAAATATATAAAATATTTTAAGTAGAAATGTATTATCTATAAAAAAAAATGTACTTATTAAATAGAATTGACGCTTTGTTTTCTGCATGGGTCATGCTTTACTGGTACAAATAATGTTAGTGAACCGTTTTGCAACCATGCTTTGAATTTAGAATCTAATTTTATGAAAAACATTCGGAAATTTGTTAGATATTAGTGGGATGGACTACAAAAATAATATTTATTAAAGAAGAGAATTTGAATTTAAAAGGAAAAAAGATTATAAATAGTGAAAATGTTTAAATGATTCTAGTACTCTATCAAATGGTTTATGGAAATTAACAAATGTCCTTTCCAGTAGATTACCTTAAATAATACATAATATTTTAAATACATTACATCTAATAATAGAATTTTTTTTTATTATACTTTTTTTATTAATAACAAATTATATGCAAATATTAATATATTTACAAAAGAATACATTTATCTTACATCGATAAAAGTTTGATGGAAACTAACCAGAATGGTACGATGAGTTTGTTGTTCCACTTCAATGATGTCATATTCTAAAATAATCATGATGACTAAACTAAAGAAATCCTTATAATTTAACATGGCATACAAGATGTTTTTGTAATAAACATTAACCATGGATATTTTTTGCATTATTGTAGAATGCGCTCCCTCCCAATAGCTGCAGCAACAATAAAAAACTAAATTATAAAAAGGTAAATTAACAGAAAATAAATAATTAAACTACAACAATTTAAATAATAATTATTTGAATAACAATCATACATACTATTAATAATACGTGTTTTAGATTAAATGTTTTTCTCTTTTTCTTTATATATATATATTTAAAGAATGTGGATGAATTACAATATAGCTTTACTTATGTTTATGAGCCAAGATGACATTTATCCCATATTTAGTACAGTTTCTCTCTTTATAGATTTGCAACATTCAAATGGACAAATTTTATCGTTTTTCTCCGAAGAGTTAATTTATATTTTTCTAACTCTCTCTATTTTTATTCTTTATTTTTCTCAGTAGAATAGATTATCTTTTTTCTTTCAGGATTTTTTTTTATTATACAAAAAAAAATTCAGGTCTTCCAGGACTAATAAGAATCTCAAAACTTCAAAAAGTGATTCGTTTAAATTATTGTCGTTTTTTCAAATGTGACATAGTTGATTCTGATTAATATTTTTGATAAAAAATAAAAGGCACATATATATAAAATTTTCAAAAAATTTCAGTCCCCTATAGAATGAAAGTTGTTTTTATTTACCAATCAAATCGTACATATTTTCTGATTTTATATACGCCTGAGGCTGAACTCATTTACTTATTTCCATACCTAGGAATCCAGCTCAAAAGATGTATTATCCAACTTGATTGTTACTTAAAACATTACATTTACACACTCACACACATAATTACACGTACGCGCACACGCACATATATATGTAGCTGCAGTATCATAACATGCAAGATTAGTTATTTGTCTAGGGTTTTGAATAGCATAAAAGTATAAAATGGGAAAATAATATTCGCTATCGAATTTTGTGAATAATAATAAATTATATATATATAAAATGAGAGTAAAAAATATGGACTTAGATCACCCTTTGTTCTCCTTTGCATATATTTATATATTTTTCATTTTCAAATATTCATATATATTTCTTTACTTAAAAAAATTTATAGTTAATTTTTGTAGTCTTACGCCATCTATTGTGAGCGTGAATAATCACTATTATATAAAAATAATCAAATGGTTTATTATTCATTCATATGAAGGTCGAATTTCACTAAGTAATAAGAGTTGAAACTATAATTCAAGGATCTTTAGACCTAAAGTGCACTACTATATCACTATGTTAGACAATGTAGAACCATAATCAATGCTTATTAGATAGCAATGCAATTTAATTTTCATCCCTAGACTATTTATTGGCTTTGTCTTTATCAGTGAAGATCTGATACCCTTGATAACCATCTTTAACTTTTTTTTTTACTACCATGTTGATAGTCTAAAATTAGAAAAAAAAATCCCAATGATTTGAATTTAAGATAATCTGTTTGTATAGTAATGTAGACCTGAGTTCTAGATTATAAACTATATATTTTAGTAATCTCATTTCTATTCTAATTATAGTCATATTTGTTTTTTGTTTTTAAACGTTAACAATATCATAGCATCTTGATTTTTTCAGTTTTTTTACAATAAGAAAGAATATTTTCCATTCTTTGCCCTAATATCATATATTGTGAACGTTATAATCACTGATGATTCAACTTAATCTAATCTTCAAAATAGAACTTGTAGAAATGCTCTAGTTAGTAATTTGCTGTTATTCACTTTTCTAACCAAGAAAAAAGAATGTCTAAAATTAAAATAAAACTGAGGTTACTAAAATATATAATTACTGATATAATGTCAGATCTATGTAATTATATACAAAAGCCCTTTGAATTTCAGGTTCTTGAAAGCAAAAAGTAAATTAAAGATGACTACCAAATGCAAAGCTACTTTGGCTCCAGCATTAAATTCCAAGTCATCATTAATAAATGGAAATGTCAGCATCTGATTTGGGAGTAAGGATTAAGTTTAGCTACCATCTAATAACCATTGGTTAATCAAGTCTACAATAGTTGATAGTAGTACAAAGAAAGAATTATTCTTGATTACTGTAATAAACAGAAAGAATAAAATGAAATTGCACTGTTATCTTTAATTTTATTTCTTTCACTTTCAATCATCTGTTTTAACATACTCATTAAAATTCTTCTACTTCTAAGTATATGTCTGATTCATTAATTATGTTTAAAAATCTGTTGATTATTTTAAACTCATTTTTTAAACCTCACTTTAATTTTTTTCTGTTTCCTTCAAATACACATTTCTAAAACTTTCTGTCTTTTTTACATCACAATTGTCTTGTTCAAGTAATAATACATTACATGTCTTCTCTTTTATTTATATCTACACTTAACAACAATTATATCTAGCTAACGCTCTGTGCATAAGCAATTAATGAAAACCACATATGCAAGTATATTGACATGATTGATTGTTTTTGTTTGTTATTAATATTTAATATGAAGCACTACCTTTTGAAATACATTCATCTAAATGCAATCTTATTTTTTTTGCTATTCAAATGTGGATTTAAATCTTACTCTATTTTAAATTTGAAACATTTAATTTAAAATAGCACAATATAATTAAGCAGTTACTCATTATATAAATATTATTCAAAAATAGTATTTTTTAACAGAAGAAAAACAGCAATCAGATTAACATTTGGAAATCTGTCTGGCTATCATGTGACATATTTGCTTATTCTTTCAGTGATAGGTTGGAGTGAAGAAAAATGATCTTTATTGTCAATTAAAATTGCAATCTACCACTTAAATTTAAGATGTTAATTATGAAAATATCTTATGTGATGTTTATATGAATTTAAATACTAAAAATTTTAGATAAAAACATATTGAGAAATAACAAGAAATTGAATTATGATACAATTATTATTATTTGATCATTATTCTTTAATATCTAGATAGCTTAACCTGCCTTTGAAAAGAAACTTAATTTTGATAAATTTCCTAAATCTAGATTCTTTATGTATTTCTGTTTTTTTTTTCTAGAAAACAATAGATATTTTCAGCTTATTCTAGAGCTATTTACTGTAAATCACATAAGGCTATTGAAATAAAATAACCATGGAGGCATGTTAGAAAGCTTACAGAAGATGAATTTTCTACATGGTGTGGTGTAATGGTAGACTCTGGATGAAGCTCAAGATTCATGAATCATAGATGAGCTTTGTTACTTTTGATGCTCAAACTTCTTACAACCTTCCAGGTAATAAACTATTTGATTAATATTAGTAGATGTTTCTAGAGTGGGATAGTAATAATTGTTATTGAAAAACTATGATTAAGTGCATGAGAAAGTCACGTGATCCTTGTTGTTTGATATCAACCTTTCTAGCCAATGGATGAAAGGACTGCAGTTGTCATTAATATGAAATCTCTAAAATATAAAAAATCAGACCTAGTATCATATCAATACAATTTTACAAGTGCATTCAGCTAGAGTTCAAAATTTTAATTTTTTTTTTAAATTTCAGAATATTAGCTTCTATAGTATAAAATATTAAAAAGTAGTTGCTAAATGTATAAAAAATTTCATTTTTAAAATTCTAGCCTTCACTGATGAAAACAAAGTCAAATTGACCTGGAATTGGGGATTTTATTGCACAATATCATCTGGTGTTTAGATGATTTTTTAGGCCTACAGTAAATGGCTCTAAGGTAGAATGATGATAACTATTCTTGGAGGATATGAGTAAGTATATGAGAAAGTCATATGATACTCTTATTAGCTAAAAAACAATATGAAAGTTTGTAACATTGAGTAGAATATTCTAGTGAGTTTTACAATAGTCTTCTTTGCATATCAGTTTTTTTATTGTTATTAACAACTAATATCTATTTAATTATCATGCCATTCTAACCTGATTGTCTCATAGAAATTTGTATTTTATCATATATTTAATTAAACATTTCTTTATTATTATTTTTCTACATATTAGTCTAACATCACTTCATTCTCTCAAATCTTACGAGGTTAGTTTATCTGTTTTTTTTATTCTCATCCATGTATTTTGCTTTCAATCTCAAATAAATATCCTTTTTAAAAACATTCTTTACAAATATTTAGACTTGTACTTTTTAATGTTTTTGTAAATTATTTTTACCAAAAATCACCCAAGTCATGCTGTGATTAGTTTTATGCTTTAAGCTTAAATATATGTATTAATGTTTTTATCAAGATGCTTACTGCTTTTCTACTCTTTGAATATTATTTTAGGTTTTCTGGTATTTATTTTTAGTCTTAATTTTTTCCTTTATCTGACAGCTTCTTGAATCTTTGAAATATTATTTGTGAAATGGATGAAATCATATAGAAAATCTAAATGACTAAAATAATATCCATTTATTTTTTATTTTTTTTAGTTTCCTCTTTAATCCATAAAATACTTTTTAAAACTACTATTAAAAGTTGTGCAAAGATATTATCGTCTAAGATAAACTTTGCTAATGTTAATTTTTTTAGTATCACTATGTAATGTAAATATTTTTCAGAATTTAATTACATAATAAGTTGGTGCCTTAATATTTTAAAACTTTAAACATTGTGCAAATGTTAATGAAATTACAAATTAAAAACAACATGCAGTTCATACTTACTGATTCTGTCTACAGTTTTTCTTAATATCTGGGTGTAATCTATTATGTTAAAACCACTTTTAAGCCCAGGTTTTGTGTTCAACATATTTTGTAGATAATTTGTATTATCTTACAACTAATGGGATACTGAAAGATAAAACATTTCTAATATTTTAGTGATTATCTTATTTATATACAATATCATTATTATATTCTTCCAAATATCTGTTATGAATTTATCAATTTTTTCATCTGTTTCTTTTACAATATCTATAATAATTCTTGTAGTTTTTCATTCTTCACAAATTAAATTCAGAGCATTACCTCTTCATAAAATAGTTGGCATTTCAAAATATATTGTCATAAATTTAGATATTAGTCGATTTCAGTGTTTTGTATTACTATAGAATTTTTTGTAGAATTATTTCATATATTTCATGATGCTACTCTTTCTTTTAATAATAGTGGTATTTTATTACTAAAACATTTTTTTTTTCAAATTCATTTTTGAGATTTTTAATTCTCTCCTCAAGTTCTCTTTTAAAGATCCAATTTATCCACCTTACTTTGCACACTTATTAGCAATATATATATATTGTGCCCTTTTCTATAGGTCAGGATTAGTTCATCATAGCAATTTACTAAAAAATTTTAAATTTAGGATATGTTCTTTTTGTGTAATAATTATATTATATTGATAATATTTTAAAAGTACAATTTAAAGCTAAATAAAAATATGTAATGCCTAAAATTATGATAAATAACTTTAAAATAATTAAATAAAGCTAAAAGTATTAATTGTATATGGTTGGAAAAGCTGGCCATAATAAATAATGTAGCAATAAATGTTTAAAATATGTTTTAAAAGTTGAATTTTAATAGTTAAAACTGGTAATTAAATAAATGCTATATTTTAAAGTATAAATTATATTTAATATTATATGTTTTAAAAGTAATCTTTGTGGTAGGAAAAGTTATATTTAACCAAAAGACTGTTTTTGACGAGGCTCCTCGTCGACATCTGAAATCACTCTAACTCAGTTCGTTTTCATACGAAAAAATTCGTTAAATACGTATTGAATTCGTTTTTAAAAGTTCTGTACGATGGTGACATCTTCCGATTTATTTTAGAAGTAAAAAATAGAGAAAAAACGCATTTAAACCTAAACAAAGAAGGAACATTATTTGTGATTGGTTCTTAGCATGCTCTCAGCCGAAAAAGACATTCTGATTGGCTGGAAAGAACAAAGAAACTGCCTGATCAAAGAAAATAAAGAAAAACGCTGAGATTTTCATTTCGAATATGATTTTAATTATTATAAAAGAATATTTTGAGAAATTAAAAATTATTTTCAGAGAGAATAATAAAAAAACAAAATTATTTTCGAAAAATATCGAAGATTTAAGTAAAAATATTGAAGATGTAGTAAAAAGAAATATTTACTTTTCTATAACGTAAAAGTCGATCTTTTTGTTTACATTATAACTTTTATGTTGCCGATAACGAATATTTTAGAATAAATAAACAGCAATTTATTTTTGAAAGAACTTTCGTTTCTTTTCATAACCTGAAAAATTAATTATATACTTTTTATAAACGTATCTGAGTTGAATTTAATATTATAGGCGAATATGTTTTAACAATAGGCTTTGTCTTCAGTTTGTGAGTTGGCCAATTAAAAGATTTGATTTTTATCTGATACAACCAATGATAAAATTAGCGGTTTAAGGGTTAATTCTATGTTTTCAAAATTATTATTCCAAATTTTATATTATTATATTATTTATTTAATATAATAATTGTTGCAATTAACATTTAATATTTTCAGATAGAATTTTGATACAATCTGTCTCAGTTGTAAGTCATGTGACCTGTATAATACAGTCATGCACACATGCTTATTAGTATTTGTATTAACAAAGTTCAAAATATTTAAAAAAATTGCATTATAGAATTGAATATATTTATTTATCTATCATGAAAGCAAATATTAAATCAGTCATTATAAAATGTTTTAAATAGTATTATAAAACGAATGCAGTTAATAAAAAAATTAAATATTTTGTTTGAAAATAAAATAGATAAATTAAATATAAAGGGTGGAATAAATTGATAAATATTGCTTTTAAAAGTCATTTTAAAATGTTTAATTAATTTTAATAAAGTATAAACATTGATTTAAGATTAATATTTTTCGTAATATTTTAAAATAATGAGTCATATTTTATTTTTAAATTTAATTGTGTGAAACTGAAGTAATATGCAAATTAAGTATCAGATGAAAAGCAAAATCCACCAATAAGATGATGTATTTTATAGGGTATAAATACTGCTGCATGATTAATTCTAAGTCGGTGCTAGTAATTTTGTAAATTTATACTTCTTTTAATTTCATTTTTAATCAATTTAGTGCTCTCATATAATTTTTTTGAAACTAACAAGGATATTAATTTTAAGTATTTACAAAGAGAACGTAATATAAATAAATAATAAGTTTTATTTAAAGGATGCAGTGCTAAATTTACAGTTCCCTTTACCAGAATTTTTGTCAAAACTTAATATGACTTCACATTAAAAAATATGGAAATGCCAACCTATAATATGTGCTTAATTAAAAGAATTTAAAGGTAAAAGTCCTAATTGTTAATGTAATATTAGTGATATTAACAAAGAGAACTATTTCATTAAGCAAGGATTTATCTTGGACATTGTGCAGAAAGCTTAATGGGAAAGCTACTTGTAAATTAAAGTTAGCAATGCATTTTTCTAGTAGCGAGATAGTCGTATTCAAAATTGATAAATAATATGAAAACTTATAATAAATTTTATGGAAAAATAAAGCCATAGAAGTAATAAATGAATTATCTTTTTGAAAAAAAACATTATGAATAATTTAAGAAAAAACTGTCATAAATAATATCTAAATGAATATTTTAAAGTGTATGTAATAAAACCTAAATTATATAAGTTTATACGCATTTGCAAGAATTTATCAAAAAAACTGATAATTTGAATAATAATGACAATAACTATAATTGGATAATAAATAATAAATTATCCTGACAAATAAACCTGAAATATGATGAATTTGTGAGTAAATGGAAATATTGAATTTATGGAAATATTTTTAAAAAAATTGCGCAAAAAGTTTTATCTGGATGTCCGAAGTCAAATTGCTGGGATATAATGCATTACCAAGCCAATACAGGATCCTAAGGAGAAGAAGCTTTGAGATATTATTTTTCAATATTATAGTTTATTTATCATCTTAATAATCACTGTTCTGAATAATATAAACAATGAACTATTATTCTACAAACTTTTTCAAAGTAGATCAGTGATTATTTTCATCAATAATTTTAGATTTTTAGATGTCACAATTTATTTTTTTTATCATTTATTTTTTAAACTTCGTTATCATGCAGGAAGGAGTTTACAGTGCATGTGCCAAGTTCGGGGAAGTTTTTGTCATCAAGCACTAGAACAAGAGAACTTAGCAACAACGGTTTGGGGTTTTAATTGCTCTTTAAGAGAAAATTTTTTAAAAAAGAAAACACTCCAGGAAAATAAAAAAAACATTTGAATTTTGTAAAGAACATTCATCAATATAGAAGATATACATAATTATGACTCGATTTATTTTATTAACTTTAGTTTTTAAGTGTAATATTATTTAATTAGTAGAATAAGTACATAAATATTAATTTAAGTACTAATGATATTATAGTTTTATAGTAAATAGTTTGATAATTTAAATAAGTTAATATTTCTAAGTGTGGAAGTATGGATGTATATTATATTATGCAATGTTTATTTGATTGATGGACACGAAGACGTCATAAGTGATTAACAAGTTGATATCACTTAGGTAATAGTTGTGGATATTGATATTTTATGATGTATTTTTTTTTCTTTTGCAGATTGTCAATGAATTATATAATATTGAAGTATGAATGTTAGGTTTTGTGTGAATGGACTCACACATCATATTTAAATTATAAGATTAGAATTTATTTATTCAAGGAATATGCATACTTTAATTTCATATTATTAATATAACGCAACATAATGATGAATAATTATATGATTTTTTTACAAAGAACTTTAATATTTTAGATACTTAAATTATGGATAATGATTATTATGTATTTTGTTCAAGTATATTGGATAGGAAAGTAAAGTAACTTTTCTTGTAGGTTAGTGAGATCGTTCTAATTACGATTGAATTTTATTTATTATTTTGAATATGTGAGTTAGTTTCATTTGTTGGTGTAGATTTGATAAATCTATAGGGAAATTTTGATAAGATAGTGACTTGGTAGTAATCTTGAGGACATAAAACCAATGAGATGTTATTAATGTAGGATTTATTATGGGAAAAGGAATAAAATTGTGTAATCTTATTAAGTATACAAGTACAATTAACAAAGCCATGTAGCTGGTATATTTTGTTTGTGGGCAGTGTCTATAAAGCTGAAGTAATAGCTTTGCCATCATTGTTGGTAGTTGGAGGTCATTAGACAAATAGGTCATGCCTCTATATTATAGATACACTGTGCCATGGTGTTTTATCTAATATGTACTATTGAGTACGACTCTAGTTTTCTACCCTATGCCTACACATTTATTCGCTATCATGATTTTTCAAAGTAATTGCATTGAACAGTATCATATTTTTTGCAAGGAAATGATAAATAATTTAGAATTTAAGAATTGTTATTGAATGAATAAGATAGGTTCATTTACTTATAAGGAGGAATAGAGTTAATGCAAAATGGAATTAAGAATCCAACAGAACTAAATGGTAAAGAATCATAGAATATGTTCTATATTTATTTTGGAAATAAAATAAATTTCATGAATAAAATAAATGAAGCAAAGTTGCTCTGAAATGTTAAATAACTTCAAATATTTTTATTTTATTTTATAAGTATTGCATATTTTTCAAGATAGATAATGTAGTAACACAAAACAGTACAAGATAAGTATAGGTATAATTTTGTATTTATTTAAATAATAAGAAGTACATCAATAATTGCAACTATTCCATATTAAAGTAATATTAAGTAGGAGATATTAGGTATAATAATCATAATATGATTGGTAATAATGTCCATGTATTGTATTAATAAATCAGCATTGGATATTTTGTGTATAATATCAATAACATTACAAAACGAGAAATTATTTAGTAAAAAGATCTATATTTGAAATTGTTATTTTTTGTGTTTTCTGTTCTATGCTTCAATGTATGTTTGAAGGAAGCATATTGTAATAATATTTAAAGAGATAATATTGTAAAATAAATATAAAGTGAGTATATTTTATCATAAAATTTGATAATAAAGAGATATAAAATATTGTATTATATATATATTTTTTAAGTCAGAGTGAAGACTTAAATTGATTTTCTATTGTATTAGTAATTACAATGAATAAGAGATGTATAATGGTGCAAGTTTATTATACAAATTGTAAATAGTGTAAATAGATTGTTGTTTGTTTTATTTGTTGTAATAAAACTCTGTTAAATTTGTTTTTTCAAAATTTGTGTGCTCAGATTGTTTTCTTTCCCATTACAATGCATAATAAACACAGAAGATTTGAATCAAACATAACATTTGCACAGAAATAAATAAAGTATTATTTTAAGAATTCTAATATTTTCTTGGAATTTATTTATTTAAGAAATTACATTTTACATTATCTTTATGGTCCTAAGTTGATTATTATTATAGTACATCGAATTATAAATGCTATCCGTTGCCACACATATATTTTTCAGATTATAAGATGCTATCACATATTTATTATGTTATTATATGAAAGTTAAAAGATTATATTGTATTATTTCCTTATTATTATTATGGCGAATAAGAATTACACCTGGGTCTCATTTTACGTGGATTTATTTAATGCGATTTTGAAGCTACACGATTCATGTTTCTTCGGAAGTCGAACTCCGATAATGCGCTATTACTTTAAATAATAAATTTCGCACACTTACGTCATATTGAAAGTAATAGCACATTATTGGAATTTGACTTTCATCTTAGTAATTTCAATATTTTCAGTGCTTTATAATAGTAAGATTTTATGCAATAATGAAATTAAAATCATGATTTCCACATTTTATGTATACCCACATTAAATTTTACAAGATTATAATGTAAATTTGTTCAAACATTGTGCGTGTTAATTTTGCATTTTAAATCACATTCTGTTTTTGCTTTTTAAAAAAGAACGTAATCAATTATTAATCATTTAGTGTCTGCAAGTTTATTTTTAAAAGGTGAGTAATAGCAGTGGGCACAATTAAATTTGACAATTAAAAATTAAAATCTGATTTTTAATTGTAATTAACAATTTAAAAATTACTTAAGGCGACCTGAAATTAATGTGATGTGAAACGAAATTTGATTTTTAAACGGAATTGAAAATTAAAAAATTAAAGACAAAAATAAGAATTTAATTTTTAGTTGTTAGATTAATTACTAATTACATTGTCACCAGAAAACCATTAACACAACATGAGAGTGAAGTTGGCACTAGTTGTATTTCCTCTTGTGAAGAATCTGATTTTTTACCAGTTTGCAAATGAACCTGTTTATCAGCAAATAGCGATAATAATTAAAACGTGTATAAAAAATGTAAATTACTGTAAATTATGCATAAAAATATATTGTTTTGAATAAAATTAAATATTATAGTTAAAAAAAGTTTGTCTTGTATCAATTTTTTTCAAATTTGAAATTTTTTATTAGTCATATTTTATTTCCTTATTTTTTTTTTGCGCGAATTTTAAAGTAATTTTATGTTGGTGCTTTGCTTTTATGCCAATTTTGAAAAATCACAGTCCTTATCCCCCCTTTTTCAAGGTAAGTTACATCTATTTTTGTGCGATTTCTTTTGCGTGTGTTTTCTGAGGAACCTATCTATCATGTAAAATGAGACCCAGGTGTATAGTGGAGGAAAGATATGTAAGATTAAATCATACAATGAAGAATATTATTATTATTTATGATTATTAGTATTAGTTAGGTGTGGTAGAGTATGACATTAAATCCCTTATCATGCTTTACTACAGTGACTTTGATTAACTTAAAGTAGCTTTATGAACCTGAGATTTTATTTAGCTAAATTATTGTAGATAAAAAGATTAAGATTTATTTATTAGTGTAATCTTAATGATTAGTTATTATTAAAATTGTAAGAATGCTATAAATTTATTATTTAAGATAGTAATAGGGGGGGGTAGTGTTTTTACACCATTGAGGTAGTATCCTGTGGTATATTGGCTTAATGTAGTCTTTCTTGTCACCTGTATCTCACTTCCAAGTCTCATGATTTAATAAATAGTTATTTATATATTTTATAAACTGAACCTTATAATTATTTTTATTAATTTGAGCTAGTAGAATATTTAATATTAATGCAGAATATTTTATTTATCAATTATTTGCATTTAACCGAGCATAATCGTTAACTGAGCTAGATCCATTTTACTTAATATTATATTGCCCAAAAGACTACACATGCAAGGTTAGAATATATATATATATATATATATTGTAATGATCCAGAGAAAGAGAGCTTAACGTCATCTGCACTACAGGGCACCATCTAGGCATTTGAATCTAGAAAAATTTATAAAGTAGGCAGATACGTAAGTCAAAAAAAAATTTTTTTTCTTTATATATTTTGATATCTGGTCATTAGCCCATTGTCACTAGCTCAGGGAGTAGCAGAGATTTAAATTTCATAATAAATTCTTATCTAAGAATATATAAAAAAGAATAAAATAAGCCACTGCTAGTAATTAACACACAAACATTTATTTATGCACATATATAAAATTTAGCATAATTTTAGAATAACTTTTACTTTGGATTTTAACTTGATTTTAAAATTTAAATTTACATTTTAATTTTCATAATATTATAAGTTTACATTTTAATTTTTTATAAGTTTGCACAGATGGGTTTATAAAATGTGTTTTTAATGTTGAGTATAGATCGGTTACATAGATTACATGGTCAAAAAACATTTCAAAATAAACATAAACGATCAAAATACAAAATCATTGATACCGTCAATTGCATAGGGAATACAAGAAACCCAATGGTGTTCATCATAAGACACCACATTGACACCAATAATTTAAAAGACATCCGACATAAATACATCTTAGATACTCACTGTAAGGTATCAGTATTTACCGAATGTCTATATATTTTGATCAAATATGAAAACCAAAAACATAATCAACCGGTAACGAACCCATGCAAACATCTATACCCAACTTAAATTTAATGCATTTTTATTTAGGGTGTTGAGTATGAATAAACTACATAGATCTGCATTTGAAAAGAAAATATTCTTCCCTGATTTAACCTTAAGCAAAAAGTTTGCAGTCAAACCGACATCAATCCATCTGATACATTTATGTATTCAATGTAGCATGAAAATACGACAACACAAAATACTATACTGTCAGGAATGTACATCTAAACAGTAAGTAGAGTTAGAGAAGACATTGTCTCTCCACCAACAGGAATGCTACATCTATTGATGAGTAGAACAATAAACAAAAAACTCCATAGGAATGGATTGCGGTTCTTTGCCAACTTACAAACCCATCCATAGGCAAACAGAAGGTGTGTGGCATATATATGCAATCCCGCCCATAGAGGATCTCATACTACAACTACTAACTACATCAATATATCCAATCCATTGACCTAATTCAACTATGAAAAAAATAACCTAAGATTTACCCTCCCCTAATATAACTTTACAAATCTATATAGCCATTCACGCCCGACTTAAGTTTAACATTTATGTAATTTAGTCTAACGAAAAACAAAAATCATATTAAAAACTTAAAAGAACAAAAAAAAATAAATGGAAATGATTTTAAATAAAAAAAAATACATCAAATAACATTATTATCATTAATTTACGTTGGTCAGATAGGATTCTATTTGTATTATTTACTAAAAGGTTTAGAATTTAGAGTTCTTATTGTTTTCAAATGAATATAAAGTTCTTATGATTTTTAAAATGTCCAGCTTTATCCTTTACAGTTGCTTGCTGTTGTTGGTAATTTTGAACAGGAATTCCCACGCCGTACTGAAGATATTGGTATCCAGTTAGCCATTGTTTTTATTTATCTGGAGGTCTTTACTTGAGCTGGTCCTTAACATAGAAAACAATGTCATTTCTCTTTCTTTTTTAGCAGAACTGAAGGGATTGAAGAGTGCGTCTTTTCAATCCCTTCTCCTTTGACTCCGCACTAATACATATCTGTACTCTCGTAATAACTAATTAATTCTTTTATTTTCAAACCTTTCCTTTTATAATAATTTTGTGGATTAACTCAACATTACATCATGATGGTGAAAACCTTTTCATTGAGGTCCAATTTCCTGATGGATTTCTTTCATTTGCTAAAAGTTTCTATTGTTTTTCCTCTCCTATCTGACCGTTGCTTATACATTTGAAATGTCCAAGGGCTAGCTTACTAATTAAAATAATCATTTCCATTTTACAAAAGATTAATTAATTTGTTTTCAAACTTAAACATATATTTTTATCTCTAAATCTTTTCTGAAAATTTAGTTTTAAAATACTTTTTCTTTAATAAAGTTTTATTTTAATAAGTATTTATCTGTGCGATTTTATATATATATATATGAGTTTAGTATAGAATTTTAATTTTCAATTTTTAATTCTTAAAAAGAAAGTTTTATTTGCGAACTTTTATTCTTTTCATGTTTACTAATATATTAAATTATTTAATAAAAAAAAACAATGTAACATCGTCTGTGCCAAATGAGCTCACCTAAAACAATTTATGTTTTTTTTATGAATTTAACTGTGCCTATATTAAATCAACAGATATAAATAACATACACCTATCTTAAGCTTTTCATATATCAGCTATATACATAAACTAATTAAATATTAAAAGAATAATTCTAAAAATGAATTATTTTAATTTATTTATATGCATACATAAATAAATGTTTCCAACTAATAGTATTTTTAATAACCAAAACTTGACATTGACAAAGTCTTAAGTCAAGTTTGCATTTTATCAGTTGAAACAAAGGAAATAAACGTTTGGAGTTCATCACAAATTGTATGTTTAAATAATAGAGAGCGTAAGCATGATTATGTGATATGCTTTCAGAAATTAATCCAAGTATAAAAATGGACTGAAATTGTTATACAATGATCTTCTATTTAGTTATCAAAGCAATAACTACTTTGGTAAATTTAAATGTGTTCGAATTTAGAACACATTTAAGAAAAAAAGAAGATTCACTATTTCAAAACTTTCTTCAAGTAATTAATTTACTTATGAATTTTATTATATGTTCGTTGTAAACAGTAATTTTTAATATATATAAAGAACTAAAAAATAATCATTTCAATTGACAAGGTTGTAAGAGAAATCAACTTCTTCGAAATGATTTTTCAAACTATATGTTTAAGAAGACAAAAGTTTACAAAGATGTTCTCTGGCTATTCAATTAATGCCAAGGATTTCTGCTGATATTTTAAATCTAAAGATGTAAATTTATTCCTACTTAATGCCTAAAATATGTCATAATTTCCAATAAAAAAGCTGCCTTAATAATGGAGTATTTACTGAAGAAGATGTTAGTTATTTATTGCGGAAAAAATATTTAAAGGAATGAATATTTGGATTGCCTCTTCGAAGGATGATCAATGAATTTTATCTTTCAATATTCATCATCATTTTATTTTGTCTAAGGAGGAATATTAAACCATTATTCTTTCTCATCTTGGAATACTTCGTTGTGTACTTTAATAACTCTTAACCTTTATTTCCTTTGTGGATAATTACATTTACATGAAAAAATTACTTCATTTGTTAAATTGATATTAACAGGATAAGTAGAGAACTGATAAGATGAACACTTTATTTTTATTTATTTTGTTGATATTTGTATATATGTACTGATCAAAGCGACGGTTGACTAAGGTAAAAGTTTTTAAATTATTTCAATTTGGAAGTAAGTTTTATTATATTCCAAATTGAACATTACTTGACATTTATCATAATTTCTTTTTAATCACTAACGTAATTAATATAGGAATATATTATATTGTTATTCTGGTGTGAATGGAGATCTTGTACAAACATATAACACTCTCAGAATCATTTTAATGACACAATACGTAGATTTATGATGTATAATAGTATTATTTATTATACACATGATTTTAAATTATATATATGTAAATAATTACATTATAGTTTCTGGATGTTAAATAGTTTATTATTGTATTATATATAAGCACAGATTATAATTCTAAATTTTAATATTTTTTATTATTTACGTGATAATATTTTTGTTTCTTTTACTGATTAAAATGTGTTAAACTTGATTTTAAAATTAAACAGGTCTCATTTGTTTATTTTATTTAGTCATTTTATAAAACCAACAATTATAAAAGTACACATTCAAGCATATATATTAAATCAACTTAGTGATTTAATATTTATAAATAAGTTATATATAGCTTATCATTATTATGGAATATTTGTGGAAATGCCTGAAGAGAGTCAATTGTGATTTCTACCCTAAGCTCGAATTCCGAGAGTAATGAGGTTATTAATAGAGGAGTGGATTGGATTATATTTTAAATCACATCATCCATGGCATTCTATAAAAAGACCCAAGATCTGAATATAATTAGATGTGACTTCCTCGAGTCCTGAAAAGGATCATCCTGTTATAATATATATATGACCATAGATGGCGTTCTACCAAAAACACTGTCAAGCGTAGTTTTTTTGTTTACATAAATGTCAGAGCAAGCATTCACTATCTCTAACTTTAATTTCCACCTTCAGATCATGATTTCATGCTATTTTCTATCGTCAGTGAAGGGCAGGAATAAGAAAATAGATCTAAACATAAACTCTGAGTGTTTATGAAACAGTTTCTATTCAGCTTGTGAATCTTTTAGACACGAAATGTCTTCAAACTCAGCTTAGAAAGCCAGATAGCTACATGGGTTTGATCTCAGTCAGCATCACCACATAGTAGAAGCCTCTGCAATATATATCATTGCAAGAAAGACCTCAAAGGTACATTTATGAAAAACAAAAAAAACAAACTTAAAACTGGCTGACGCTTGTATTTATGACAATAGATGGCGTTCTACCAAAAACACCATCAAGCATAGTTTTTTGTTTACATAAACATCAGAGCAAGCATTCACTATCTCTAACTTTAATTTCCACCTTCAGATCATGATTTCAAGCTATTTGCTATCGTCAGTGAAGGACAGGAATAAAAAAATAGATCTAAACACAAATTCTGAGCGTTTATAAAACAGATTCTGATGATAGCAAATAGCTTGAAATCATGATCTGAAGGTGGAAATTATAGTTAGAGATAGTGAATGCTTGTTCTGACATTTATGTAAACAAAAAACTACGCTTGACAGTGTTTTTGATAGAACGCCATCTATTGTCATAAATACAAGCGTCAGCAAGTTTTAACTTGTGTTTTTTTGTTTTTCATATATATATATGTAAACACAATCTGATGTTTCAGCTGAAGTACAGTACATTTTTTTTTGCTAAAAGAAATCAAAGTAAGATGGATAAATTGGATTTGTACAAGATATAGAAAAATAAAGAAAGTAGTGGATTTAGAAATATTTCTCAAGTTTTCTCATCATTTCACTTTGTATTTCCTTAAGTTGTCTACATTTTTTTTTGTACAATTTTACATAATTCCAACAATATGTTGCTTTGTCTCATTTGACAATTTACTGTTGAACTCCTGTTTTAATAGACCATTTATTTGAGTAGCTGTTTCTAGTAGAATATTAGTTAATTTCTTATTGAATGTATTCAAATCACAATCTTTTATAAAGTTTATTAATATTTTTAAATGAATTGCAAGTTTTAGCTTAAATTCATTAAAATATTTTTTGTAATTTAGAAATACCAACTATTCTTTTGGATATCTTTTGTGTCTAGATTTGTTGTAATATGTATATATCTTGCACCTCACTATTTGATGATCACTTCCTACATTGAATTTTTTAAGAATATTACAGCCTTAAAATACTAATTTTTTTGATTAATTAAAGTATAATGCAATTGTGTTATGCCTTCATGTGTATGATTCCATGTTCATTTCTGCTTTGAATTTTTCTTAATAAAAAACTCGTAATGTATATTTTTTTAAAAAACAAATTATGCACATCAATGTTCTATCTCATTATGTCTTCATGGTAAATGTTACCCATAGCACTTTCACTTGTTTTCCAATTTATAGCAGAAAAATCTTCTATGAATCATTTTAAAATGCGTGTTTAATCTGACCAAAAGTGTTCTGAACTTTTATATAAAAGTATCAACTTATTTACTATAGTAACACCTTTTTAGTCAGAAATATGAACTATATACATTTGATATCTTCCATTAAATTAAATAATTAATTGACATTAAGTTTACTTTTAAAAACAATTGTGTTTTCACCTTTTCTTTTAATTTCACAAAGGATTAGCATTAGACAGTTTTTTTCTATTATTTTACTTAAAAGGAATCTATAGATTTAGACAGATAAGTACAAAATTATCATTAGATGGTAACCTACCTTCATAGCACTGCTATCTTGAGTTACTGACTATTGCCAAGAAGCTGTTATGACTATAAATACAAAAATAAATCACAATCCACCGACACACATTCATTCATATTGTTTTTTTAAAAAAATCAAATATCTCAATTAGATACTATCAGATATATAAGAAGAAAAATTGTTGTGTTCGTATGAATCTTAAATTCAGATGTAAAGCCAGTGAACTCTTCATACCAAAATCTTAAAAAGTTAAAAAGAGAAATATCAAAAGAAAAAAACAATTATAGGTAGCGGAATAAATACTGGGGATAAAAAAAAAGCTGCAAGCACTAAAATATCAAAGTAGATTTCCAAACACATGATACACTATGAGGAATTTTGACTTCTACAAAATGTAAATTTGAAATGCTGAAAAATAAAAAAAGTATTTATAAAATACTACATAAATGTGAAAGAACATAAATCAGTGAAATCACCCACCTCATTAAAAAATGATTAAAAAAGGTCAAACTGATAATTAGAGAAAAACAGATTATATCTAAAGTAGCAAACCATGTGTTTACCAATAAACATATGCTTGATTGGGGGGAAAGCAAAAATATTGAGCAAAAAGGAAAAATAAAAATTTTATTAAGAATCTGCTCACCTGACAGTGACAAGTTGTTCCATAAGTCAACCAGTGTGATAATTTATAATGTTTCAAAACTATTCACCATCTTGGCCTTAAGAATAATCAAAAAAAAAAAAAAAAATCAGGAAACCTTTATAGATAAGTATATAAAATTTCTACTGTGTTGTCTTTGACAAAGTGGTCTAATGCTAACTTAAATTTAGTAGTCATAAATCTAAAGATTTTTGATTTATTATTATTCTAGTATTGCCATTGGTCATTCAGCGACATCTGAAAAAAGAAAGAAAAATAATGCCACTTAAAATATTGTGTTATATACTAATCTGCATGTATTATTAGTAATTGAATATATTTGAAAAGTTTAAATAGAGTTTGAAAAGACATTTAACATTAATATTAGATGATGTAAATAATCTAGCACATAATAACATAACTATACATATATGCTCTTTCAAATTTTAAATGATTGATTAAGAAAAATTATCAGATAATTGTCAAGTATTAGTGACAGAGTGGTCAGCAAGCTGCTTTCCAAGCAGTTGTCCCGAGTTCTCTTCCCAGCTGATACTTTGACATATATATATATACATATAAATAAAAATATATAAATAAAATTATCAGATAAATGAGAAAGAAAAATGATAAAATTTATAGGTCTTGCAATGAGAAGCAAAAACCAATAAATTTCCTAGGCTGCTTAATGATTATTTTTGAGAAGCATATATATATATATATATATATATATATTATGTATTATATGAACAATTCAATGATAATAACATCTTCAGTAATCCACATTCAAAATACTATGATCAGATTTTTAAAGCCTCGTGGAGAAATTAGTGCAACTTCTTTAAATGATCAGAATACTTCATTTTTGATATTATAACAATTGCAGAAATTATTAGAATCTTTTTTTTTTATCTTTATTGGTTTCTAAAATTTTTAAAGAGTAGTCTTGTAAATAATGATACAAGAACTAAAATAATGATTTTTAATGATATATCCATTTTGTCTATTCATTTAGATTTGAATAATCAGCTTAATAAAATCAAAACAGACATTTGTAAACTTAAAAATGAACAGATTGCAGTTTTTGATGAGATACCTAGAGAAATTTTAAATATGGTGATGGATTATAACTTTTCAAAATATTATATTTTTTTAGGAATATATAAAATCATGAAGCACCATTTCATCATATGCATACTTCTATTGTTCTGGCTTTAAAAATAAAGGAAATAAATCAAATTAAAATAATTATATGGAATATTATTATCCACTATGGCAAAATTTTTTTGAAGGATTTTGTTAGAAGTTGCTTCCAATCATAAGTGAATGATTATCTGTTGTTTTAGAAAATTAAGAAATACTGTAGGCAGAGTTTTTGTTGCTAGACAAATGCAAGAAATAGGCTAGCAACAAAAAAGTGATTTATATATTGTTTTAATTGATCTGATTAAGAAATTTAGTTCAATTCATCATGACATTTTGTAAAATTAGTCTGATTATCCACTAAAGCTTATTTGATATTATGCAGCTTCTATTTGTTGGAATAAAATGAAGTAGTATGACTAGAATTAGAACATCTGAAAATAAATAAGAATGGGCATTGGCTCCAACATTATTTTAATTTCTCTGATTGTGGTTTTTAGAACTGTTTATGAATGGCTTAACGAATCAGGGATGAAGATGTTTGGATTCTGGATTTATATTATCCTAAAAATTGTGCTATTATTTTTAATATAACATGTAAAGTCTCTGGCTTAGTAATTAATGTTAAAAAAAAATTAATTTCTTTATCAGCTAGAATGTGAAGCAATTTAAATTAATATCTTGGCCGCTTTTTAAGTAAAAATGTGAAGTGCAATACAGAAATCAATATCCTGCTGCTACTTTTAAGAAATTAAAAGTTAGTGTATTTTATCATAGTGAAATAAGTATGTAACTTAATTTGCTGGTTTATTTCCCCAAATTTATTGTATAGAAGAGAAACTTAGAAGCTTTATCAATGAAACATAAAGGCATTAGTAAAGTTTCATTCAACAGTGCTTCAAAACTCAATACTCTCTTCAACTTATCTAGATATGATATTACAGAATCCTTTATTACAGAAATATTTTTATTGCAAGGAATTAGCAATACAAGACTTCCTATAAAGAGTGTTTATGGTTAATTTGAGCATAGTTTATGTGATAAAGAGATAGATCCAGCGTATTTTATAAATATTATTTCAAACACATTCTAAGGAAATATAATACTGATTATTTTTATTGGAAAGATATAGCAGAGAATAGAATATACTGGAGATCTACGATTATATATGGTGTTGAAATATTTCAGAAAGAAAATATTAAATGATATCATAAAATAACAAATAAATAAAATAATGGACCAACATGATATTTGTGCATTTATGTGTGTGGTTTACAAATTGCTTTAAATAGTTATTTTAAAATTCATTCCTAGTGTGGTACTGTTATTATTCTTTTGTTTTGTCTATTTCTCTTGGAGTTGAAATGATCATACTTGTTTGCTAATGGCTGTTGTTTCTGACATTTAATAATATTTACTATACTTGTCAACAGTAGTATATGATAATATTATCAATAATTAATCATAGTCACTGTATAAGTGAAACTGATTATAAGAGAGTCTTAATAATATGCTAAAATTTTATGATGAGCGAAATGTCATATTATTACTAGAACTTAATAATAATCGTATTACACTAACGCAAAAATAAAAATAAAAACAATAACATTTAATTTATTTTTTACTTTATGTTTTTCTCGTTTATTTTCTTTCAAACAAAAAAAAAAGTTTACTTATTTTAAATCAAAACTATCGGTTATCATTTCAAAAGATTGTACAATGAACAGTAACAAAAGAAAGATATTAACATACAATTCAAAAAATTTCTTTTTACACATTTTGTGATTTCGGAAAATAATTCAATAAATGACAAATATTAAAATTGAAAATAGGTTAACAGCAATTTATAATTTATATATTTCAATAGTATCATAAAACTGACATATTTTACTGTCATATTTATATATTAAAAAGAAAAATATAAAATACAAAGTTGAAATAAATATTTAATATTTTTACTGGTTATCAACTTTTAAGTTCGAAATATTAAAAATGCGTGCTAGCTTTTAGATGGTAAAATGAAAACATAAATAGCAACATTTTAAATCGCTGAGATTACATTTTGTAAGTAATTTATTTTACTTATATTTTCATCACAATTATTATTAATTAAGATATTTTTATAATAATAAAAACAATTATAATTTTTGTGAAGAATATGTAATTTATATGTATGTTATTTATATACATGCAATATCTATAAACAGGTTAAACTTGGGTCCAGTATTTTAAATAGGCTTAATAACTATTGGGAATAGCTAACGTATAGCCAATCTAGTTAATGATTTGGGTTTAGATAAAGAATAAAATATGAGATAACATTTGATTCACAATATTTGTTTTTTACCATCCCTTACTTAGCAATATGTCCAAGAGGTATTGTTTTTGCATTTAGCTATTTATATCTTGCTTTATCTTTTAATAATCTCCATATTTTAAACTAATAATTCTCAATTTAATCCTATTCCAATATGTCAATTATTAGTTGTGTCATAAAAGTAATCTGATTTTACCACTAGTAATACTATTAAAAACATATAGATTTACATGAGATTGCAGGGAAAGTAAAGTTGTTTTTTTCTAGCATTATGCAGAAGAAAAAAAATTACTTTAAAAAATGACAACTTTAATGTCAAATTGTCTTTATCTGTCACTAATAAATTTGAAACTATTTATAGCAAAATCACTATTAACATTTGAAATCTTTACAAACTAAAAAACTTATTGATATGAAAAAGTTCATTAAACTAATTAAAAATTAGCCGCAGATAACTACATAATAAATGTAGTCATCAACTACCACTAATTTCAATAATAAACTGTTTCATTCATAATGAAATTAAATCATTCACTTTCACAAAAAACAATCACTGGATAACATGTTTAATTTTTGAAGGAACATCCAAATGACAGTATTTTTTTTCAATAATTTAGTCTTTTGATATTTTTTCAGAAGAGTTTACTTTGTAAGATCACCATATCTTGACTATTTGAATGCAATGGAAAAAAAATAGCATTGTAGATTTCATTAATTTTGCTTTCTTCCATACAGTAGTTTCCTTGTAATTAAATATATTTCATTGAAGAAAGAAAATATTTTCATGCTGAATTGTGACAAAATATATTAAAATCAATCTGGATATTTTAAAAAAAGTATGTATTATGGGACTTTTGTTGAATTTAATGAAGTTCATGTTATAATTACAAAATATACCATTCTTTCTTAAATGTAACAACAGCATCATACATTCTTGCATAAATGAATTAAATATATCATAGAGAAAGTATACTGTTATCACTGCTATTTCAATTTATATGAATAATTTAAACAAATATACCGTGTCAAATTATTTATTATTATATATTGATAAAAGTGAAGTTTTGAAAGTTATAAAGACTCTCTTATAGCTTTAAACATTCTTATCTAAATATAAAAATGTAGACAACAAATCCAAATTCTATAGATGGACAATCTATTCCATTTGAAACATGTCATAAAGGTTTTACAATTTAGTTTAATCAAAATGGTCCCTTTGCAACACATATTGATAATTCACAAATGTCTCTAAATCTACCATTACTGTTATTTTGCCATAATAGTTTATATAAATACAATTTGTCCACATTATAACAAACACATTTTAGCAAAAACTTTTTTATTGCATATATACACACAATCTGATGTTTCAACTATTATGCAGTCCTTATCAGAGGTATTCCTATTTCAAATTCATCCTGCAGTCTTTCTCGGAGCCACTCCTATTTCAATTTTTTAACATTTGTTAAGAAATTGAAATAGGAATGGCTCTGGTTAAATTCTCAAATTGTGTGTATATATACAATAAACTTTTTTTTTTATCAAAAGTGTTTGAAATAAGATATATCAATTGTATTTACCTGTTGATAATGTGAGCATTAATAGGGCATTGGATTTTTTTCTATGCAGTGGTTATTTTAACACATACACATGTATCTTTATATAGGTTCTTTTAATATTTATAATAAAATAAAACTCAGTGATAAGGAATAAAAATAAATAAACATATATAATGAAGTTACAATCAATATATAATAATTTTTCTATCACAATTAGTATAAAAGACATCTATACAAATTTATTTCAACTAAGTGCAGAGAATGAAAATGTATTAGCAAATAGCATATGAAAAAATCTCTTTAAATAACTGCATTTCAAGTACATAAATACAAGTACCTCACAAACATATAAAGGACAAAAGTATATTTTATATTGATAAATATAAATGTAAAACATTATTCTTAAAAGCATTTCATAGACGTCCACATTTTTATAATAAACATTTTAATGATATTGATATATTCTCTGTGGACTTAAATACTTTCATAAATAGATTAATCGTAAAATGTCTATTTAAATATGTATACCTACATAATACTTATTATGCTTTTAAGTATTTTTTTTAGTGTTAAAATGTTAATAAATTGAATTGAATCATATATGCACTTATAAATTCCACTGTTAAAAAATTGGATCAATGTTGAAGATAAATTATTCTAAAACCATTTGCGGAGAAAGTAAGATCAAAACCAATAGTAGTTATTTTCTTCCTTATGTAATTTATTACAAGATAAAAATGTGATATTATATACTACATATAATAATATTTCATCAATTTGTATGTATATTATATATTTGAAATATAAATAGTCTGATTGTTTTTATGGTTATAATAATAATCATATGGATACTAGATGTTCTATTAACAAATGCTTAACATGTGAACTTTTTCAGCTAATGCTTGAGTTATTTTAAAAGAAATATTCTGATCTCTGATAGTGTCCAGGCAAAAGAGAAATTGCAAACATGAGAAACTCAAACTAACAGTTAAATTTGAATAAATAGATTGACTAATCTGAATAATTATTTTTTTTTACAATCGTTAATCTGAATAATTATTGATAAAAACAATAAAAAGAACAAGAGGACACAACTTTTTATAATAAATGTAAAATAAAAATTATTTGCCAGACAATAGTTGATAGGGTCAGATACCTTTTAACTTAATGGGCAAATTTATTAAGACATTCTTAAACTAAAATAGTCAGTTGTTCATTTAGAACAATGGTTATCATTGTCCAATTCATCTGAAAAAAAAAAGAAGTTTTCACTTACTGAATTACTTTTTAAGTTAAAGTTTTATTAATAGACATTAATTCATAAAGTATATAGCTACATTTTTTGAAATACAAAAAATACTAAATTATTTATTTTACTATGTTTTCAATGGCATTGAAAACTTGAATAGTAATGAGCTTGGTTCTCATTTATCATGTAGTTGTAGCATATATTCTTCATGCTTGTTAGTTTATAATACTATATCAGATAGAATAAAGAGTTTTTAAATATCATTAATTATGAAGATCACTGGTAAGAATGTTTTTCTATTCTGAATTCATTCTCTAGCTGTTTTAAAAACTTGGTTTGGCTATGGACCAACTTTTTAAAAAAATTCTTGGCCTGATTAGAGTTTGGAAAAAAGATTCAGGGGTCTTCAACCTGGATTGAAATCCAGATTATACTTATGACAAGTTACTGCAATATTATTTCATTTCATTATATTACTATATATTTATGAAATTTTAATTTTTTTTTACTATAAAAATTGTCAAATTATGCCTATAGTTCAAATGTAATATTTATTCTTATCCAAAATGTATAATTTGTAAACATATATTATTTACTTTAATAAAGTTATTTTAGAATAAAATTGTCAAATTCTACAAATTAAGCAACTGGTTTACATATTGGTGTCTGCCAGATGTATTGTAAATCTAAAAAGAAGTCATGTAGAGTTATTATAGTGTTCAACACAGCTTATGACTACATAATAATTTTAGTACTTTGAACATATTTCAATCATATACAAAATCATAGTGAGGAAATAAATAGCATTGTTTTCAGAAATATAAACAACAGTAACAGCATTGTGAAGTTTAAAAATGATGTTACTCCAATAAGATTTAATATCAGTTTTTTGAAACAGTTACACATTAGCCATGCTTTATACATAATTAATGTATTACACAGAAAATAAGTTTAATTGGGCTATATGAAAACATAAGTAGAAATGTTGTAATTCAAACCTAACTTGAAAATCTTGCATGCGAAAATATACTTGTAAAATAATATAGGTGCTATTGCACCTGAACACAAAGCTACTTTATACTTAAAACAAAATAAAATTATACTATTCTGCAAGCACTTTCAAGATGTCAGCCTGGTCTGCAAAGAAAGGCATGATGTGAAGAGAAAAGTGAAGAAGGCCTGCTTTATAGCGATTGCAACGCCATCAACCGCAAGGACACATGCTTCACGATCTCAAGAAAATGGAGCAATTAACCTTGAACTTTGCATAATTGTATATAATTAATTCACTTAGAGCTATGAAGATGAGAGCACGTCTCTTGAAATCACTTGCAGAATAGTATAATTTTATTTTGTTTTATAAGTAGAAATGGTACAGAAAAAGCTGAACATTCATTTACATAAGTATGTGAAACATGTTTATAAAAAGCATTCATAAACCTTAAAACAAGCTATGCAATTCTGGCCATAAGTTTTAACCTTTGAATTTTTGTAAAAAGAAGATAGAAAAGCTTGTTTACATTGATGATACTCAATCATTCAAAAATTATCTTTATGATATAAAAAGTTAATTTTAAAAATGTAAATAAAGTGAAGAATTTGAACTAATGAGAAATATTATTAATAGAACTGGATTAATGTTCGGAATACAGTAATAATATTATGCTATTTGTAGACTTTGAGTTCAACATTACTTCATAGATAAATATTTTTACTGGTCATAATTTCCTTAATTCATGATATTGTTATCATGTATGACTTTTTTTTGCAAATTGAAAGTTTTTTCAAAATGTTCATTATCTGATCTCTAAGCACTTTTATCCAATTCATCAAGCAATTTTGTCAATAGTTCCAGTTCAAGTTGCCCTGATGGTAAGTTTAAAAAAATTATTTTACACTTCAAATTAATGACATTGGCTAGTCACTTATCTAGGTTTATTAATAAGTGTTTGTAAGTTTTTTTTTATGTGTAAAAAATCAGAATTGACTTGCAATGTTGTTAGCTTACCATATATGTTAATTAATATAATTTTATCTCCAGTTAAGAACTTATCTGTATACATACTTGGCATCATTGTCTCTAGTATCTAACCTATGAAATTATCAGTAAAAATCATTAATGTATTTATCTTAAATGGATGTTGTCAAAGATGTAACTACATAAAATTTGACATTTGTAGATTGAATTATATTAATTTGGTAATAAATACAGAATAGTAATAATGAAAATATATTAGAAGCTGTAATCTGTTTCAGCTGGAGAGTGCTAATCAACAATAAATGCATCTTGATATCATTTTTTTTCCAGATATCATTTAGGCTACCAATGAGATTAAAATATAATAAATAAATAAATAGCTGTCAGATGTAAGGATTAACTGCAAATAATTAATAAGAAATGAGTAAGTAACAGTATATTTTCATGTTTGGGAGTCAGTAACGCATATATGCAATTTCCAATCCATTATAATGCAAATGGTTTTTCTGTCTTTCCTTTGAGGCTTTTCAGATTCCCTATTTCTATTTTGTACCTGTATTGCTTTTAGTCTCATAAATTAATATAGAACCTGATAATCATAATTTTGTCAACAATCATCTCTCTGCACTAACTGTGATAAGAAGGTTGGTGTTTGTGCAACCATAATTAATTTCACTTATTGTATGTCTTATTCTGTTTTTGTTTTTTGTCTTTTACATAAAACTTAGCTTTATCTTTTGTTTCTTTGTTATTATCTTTTATTTTTCTAGAGTTCAAAGAGTATACTGAAATATAAATGGCTTCTGAAAAATGATAATTAAAAATAATTTTTTAATTTATACACTATTAGGATACCAATTTAAATCTAACTCTCTCTATATTTTTTCTTCATCTTGTATATTACATTCAAATATCAGCCTTTCAAGCTAATGGAGCACGCGCCTTTTGAGAGTGTTAAATAAATGAATACTTTCCTCTTCAATCCAAGATATAGTATTTATGCAGGAATAAAAAGGATTCTCTTATTCCCACGACTCAAATTCTTTTATATGAGCAAATCTGAAGAACTGTCGTAAATAGTAATTTAAAGTGAGAATTCTACTCACGCTCTCCTCAACAATTCTTCAGATTTGTTCATATAAAAGAATTTGAGTCGTGGGAATAAGAGGATCCTTTTTATTCCTGCATAAATACTATATTTTGGATTGAAGAGGAAAGTATTTATTTATTTAACACTCTCAAAAGGCGCCTGCTCAATTAGCTTGAAAGGCTGATATTTGAATGTAATATAATTGTAAACACGGTGCTAGATCAAATAATTGCTTATTCATCTTGTATAAAAAAAAATAGATTTGATTATTCCAATATAATTCTGGAAAACAATGAAAAAATCTATTTACCAAATTGTAATGACAAAGAATGTCAGTAAAAAAGTTTCTAATTTAATTTTTCTTATCATGGATTGGTCCAAGACTCATTTTTATCAATTCTTTGCATAATGTTTTCTGGTTAACTAATTCAATATCATCTTCAAAATTTATATACTATATTTAAAGCACATATTAAAAAAATCTGCCTTATATTGATAATACCACAAATAGAAGAATGCTTTACACTGATATCCCAAATATATATTATTCTTACTGAAGCATTATCATTACATATAGTAATCAAATACTTCCAAATCTTAGATTGGCAACCAACAAATAGCTTTCCTATAATTAATATATTCATGGGAAAAATATACAGTTTATTAGAAAGTAATAATTTTATTTTTATAAAAGCATTCAAAATCATATACAAATTATTGACCTATATATTAAGCGGATAATGCATAAATACTTCCTGTTCAAAATCTATCCTGAATTACTATAGAATAGAATGACATAGATGGCTAAGGCTTTCATATTTTCTGTTTAAGTTTTTACTAAATTATTTTCACCTCCATAATATTCCTATGAAACTGACTTGTCAACTAGCTAGAACAAAATCTTATAAGCATTGTTGATTTTTATTATAAGAATGCATAAAACAGAAATAATGCATAATAGCATAAAATGATTTTGTGTTTCAATCTATTGTTTCAAAAAGTTAGATTCAAATTGTAAGACATTTTTTAGTACTTGAATGGAAAATTGAACATATGGTCTTTGAGGAAATGGAAAAATGATGTCACTGTTTGAAAAGATTTTCAACATTCCATATCATTATTAAGAGGATTGTTTATATTTAAGGAAAAATTCATTTTTCAAAATAAAATAAGGGTAAATTCTGTTTTCTGAAAATCAATGAAAATGAGAGGTCAGAGCATAGTGAAAGATCAGTCTATAAAATTTTGTATATGCTACAATTATAATTTAAAATTATTAGATTTGATAACAATTTATTGAATAAATAAATTGTTTTCTGGGATAAAAAGTTTAGGGAGTTTTAGAAGGAGACCATTTTTTTTCAATAAAATCTTAAGTTAAGCTTATATCAATAAAAAAAAACGAGTATTATTATTATTTTTCCGGAAAGCAACATTCAATTCAATAAACGTAATTAAAAGGTTTATAACACCTTCATCTAGGACTAATATCAGACTGATTAAAGATAATTACTAGCATAATTTTTTAAGATCAGTCTTTCAAAAACATTGTAAAAGCACAATAATAATACATGATGACAATTGTTTTGATTGTTGTTAGGCTTATAAAGTTTCAAAACTTATAGCTTATTTTATATATTGAATTTTTGGATTAGTTGATGAATAAAATGTTTTCATTATTTTTTATTGGGAATTTTTCCTGGTTTAAACTAGTTAAATATAAGTTCAAACTCACTAATATCTACTGATTAAACCCAAACTAAAGAAAACATTGTGAAAGTTTTAGTTTGGTCTAATGATGTATTTTCTAGGTTTGGCAAACTTGGACTTAGAAGTTTAAAATATAAAATTATTAATATCACTGACAATGAAAGTGATAGTTTTTATAAGTGTTTCTATACTTAATAAATCTATATCAAAATGATTAAACCTATTTTCATAAAGGCTTAATTTTACATCTCATTTTACAACAGTATCGAGATATTTTGTAAACATTTCAGCAGTTCCATTATCTTAAACAAATGCTTCTGGAAATCCAAGATAAGAAAATAATTCATGAAAGAATTTATGATTTTTTTCTGAGGTGGTATTTTTCAATAATAAGAAATCATCCAATTCCAAATATTCATCTACTGATACCAAAATTATATGTCCTTTATAAGGACTGCATGGTCTCTATGAACTCTGCCATGGACTCACAGCTTCAGGCTATTTAGTGTGCTCATTTCTTGGCATAAAACTGTCTTGGTGATATAACATACTTTTTTATGTAGTCTTCAATATCTATATTCAATTTTTTTAAAGCTCATATAAAATTAAAATTTCTAAGCAGGAAATTTGTCTAACATTTTACTTTACTGTCAAACAAAAGAAAATTGCTGCAGTTGACTATAACTTAGAGAAAAGAGTATTTTATGAAGAAAGAAAATAGATGCTCAAGAATCTAAAAATGTTGCCAAACAAAGATAGGCAATTTTAACATTTATACTGGCAATAAATGGCCAAATTATTTAGAACAATTAGAATTTTTAAAAAAGCAAAATAGCAGCTTTATTATATTTGATCAGTATTAAAGACATAGATTTAATAAAAAAAAATTATGCAGTCTAAATAAGCTGGATAAACTTAGCTATGATGAAGTGATTGGAAAATTAAAAGGCTATTTTAGTCCTTGTCCTAACCACCATGTGACTAGATTGCATTCTAGAAATAGGTGAAAAGCAAAATGACAAGAGTTAGTTGATTATTATTTGATTGTCAGAGATTTATTAAAATCTTCTGTTCTTAAAGATTTTACAGAAAAACTACTTCTCAACCAATTTATATGGGATATGTTAGAAGACAAACTATGTCAACATTTATTAGAAAAAACGTGACCTAAAAATATTCATTAATTTCACTCTAGAGATTTTTATTTCACTCAATTTCTTGGGCTATTTAATTTCCATGTTACTTTCTTTCCCCCCCTCTTTTTTTTAATTGTAGTGCCTAAGGCTATTTAATTATTTGAAACTGAGTGCTTCTAGTTGATGTCATTTATCGCTTGCATGTACCAGCAGTGTTTTTGAGTGTTTTAAAATTCAAAATGGCCACTGAGCATGTATACATTAGCACCACTTTATTTCCTCTTCAGTTTTGATATTTTTTATTATGTTAATCTCTATTTCTAGTAGCTTTAAACCACTCAAGCCCTATTATCAATTTAATATTTTTCTCAAAAATATACAACTTCACCATTACATTCCTATTATTTAATTTTTCATGGATTTTTACTATTCCCATAAGTTTGATTTCATTCCCATTGACATTTTTTATGATTTTAGATTGACACATGATTTTTTTCCATAATTTTTTTCTTAATTATTATTTGTTATTGCAGAAATAAGCAATTTATTATTAATATCCATTTTAATTTTCTTCAACAAATATATATTAAAATTAGAAAATGATCAGGTTGAGCTTCCTCTTTTATTTTTTAAATTTCATTGAATGTTTTAGAAATAATAGCTTTTAGTTTTAATTGTTCTGTTTTATCAACTTTGTTTTATACAATTTTTTCAAATCACCTCTGTGATTACATTTATTGCATGGCTCAATTTTCTATTTATATTTATTCACCAAGTGCTTTACCACACCAGAAGCAAAATTCTTTCTTTTTAATTTGGAACTCTACTCAAAATTAATTCATATTTTGCTTTCTATTTTTTTTTGTGACTTAGTTCCTGAAAATTTCTCACTTGATCTAAAACTAACCAATAAGCTATTCCTATCTGAATTGCATATTTTTAGGTCACATTGTTTTTTCTAATAAATGTTGACATAGTTTGTCTTCTAACATATCTTATATAAATTGATTGGTATGTAGTTTTTCTGTAAAATCTTTGAGAACAGAAGATTTTAATACATCTCTAACAATCAAATAATAATCAACTAACTCTTGTCATTTTGCTTGTCAGCTATTTCTAGAATGCAATCTAGTAACATGGTGGTTAGGACAAGGACTAAAATAGCTTTTTAATTTTCCAATCACTTCATCATAGCTAAGTTTATTCAGCTTATTCAGACTGCATATTTTTTTTGTTAAATCTATGTCTTTAATACTGATCAAATACAATAAAGCTGCTATTTTGCTTTTTTAAAAATTCTAATTGTTCTAAATAATTTGGCCATTTATTGCCAGCATAAATGTTAAAATTGCCTATCTTTGCTTGGTAACATTTTCAAATTCTTAAGCATCTATTTCCTTTCTTCATAAAATACTCTCTTTTCCCTGACCAATTTTCTTTTGTTAGACAGCAAAATAAAGTATTAGACAAATTTCCTGCTTAGAAATTTTAATTTTATATGAGAGCTTCTATCTTTAAATTTTGTTATCATGAAATTAAGAAGGTAATTGAAAATAATATTTTCTACTTTAATTATTAGCAAATGTATTTACAGAATCTAGTATAAAATACATTCTTATATTATATAAACATATATTATACAATAATATACATTGGATATAAAACCTTATGCCATATAAAATGATAAATATAAAATAAGACCTGCAAAACGTTCCTTAATCAATAGATTCACCTTCAGGCTAGATGACTCCCAAGTTGGAAATTTCTCTTGTTCTGTGATGGTAAATCTGCAGACTTAATTAGTTTTTTTTTTTTTACTTTTGGAGTAATTATTGTATTTTTCAATTTTTTATTATTAACTAATCTACTGATTACCATCTTTATTCAAAGTTTATTTTTAATAGATTAAGATAGTAACTCTCTTTCTAATAATAAATTATCTATTTGAATTCCATTAAACTAACTCTTTCTAAATTATCTGATATTTATTAATATTATATTTTGTGTCCCTCTCCCCCATCCTTAATATTTATGCTTAAGTACCAGCCACTATTCTGATACCAAAATTTTTATATAGTAGAAAACCTTTGCATTCTGCATTTTTCAAACACCGATATATATATAGATATGTATAGGTATTGCATATGCTTGTAAGCCAAAAAATTAAAATATACAAAATTAAATTAAATTTTTATTAATTCTAATTTTTTTTCATTTGTGAATAACTGACAGCATTGATATTGAGGACTATTATATTTAATCACATTCTGTGGTGATCCTACTCACCAAAAAATATTTAATACTAGAAAAAGTAGATGATGAGATAAAAAAAAAAAGAGATCAAACTAGGATGAGATGGGTGGATCCTTTATCTCATTATTAAATTGCTATTGAGTATTCAGAAAATTTAAACTTACTAAGATTGTTTTGGAGAAATGTTATTTATATGTTCAACCAGGAATTAACATTCATTTGACAATCGCCTAATAAATATTCAATAATTTATTAAAAAATAAATCTTAGGCAATCTTCGCATATGATCAGTCAGTAAAAATTATTTCCATCTTATTGTTGGTAATTAAAGACATTTTAAAAAGTGCAATGTCAATTGTTTTCATTGTGAAGATATGATAGGGACTAGAATACATTGGAGAGCTGCAGTTGTATATAGTATTGAAATATTTCGGGGGGGGGGGGAATTAAGACATCATAAAATATAAAATAAACAGAAAAATGGGCCAGCATATTATATCTGTAGACGTATTTGTTATCCACAGATTGATTTGTATAAATAAACTAAAAAATAACAAACACACCCAGTCTTCTATGTTTAAAATAGCACATTAATTGGTTTGTTGTATATATATTGTTTTTTATAGTCAACACATAAATCATTTTTAGAGCAGACTTTTTTCTCTCTACCGCCTTTCTATTATTTTTTTTTTTTTGAGCTAGAATGTCCATATGCCAGTATTCGTTTACGAGAGATTGTTTATTATTATTAATAGTTTGTTAATAAAATTTATAATGCGCTGTATAAAATATATTTACAACTCTACAATACATTATAGTATATTGATTGAAAGATTTTTTGTAAAATATTACGTATATGAGGTATTTATTACATATAAATGAAATTATTTTTTACGTTAATATTATTGCCAACAATTTCAAAATCTGAATTTGCTTTCACTTTTTACTTTTTTGTTTTACATTTTTTTTTATTTTATCGTCGTTTCTCCAATCTAAAAATTAAAAACTTTTTCTGACTTAAGACGTCGCTGCTAGAATTGATAGGCGCAGAAGCGGAAATACTTTCTCCTACGAGAAAGGTAATCGTAGTATTTCTATCAGTTTTCTTCACTTCTTCGTATTGTTATGATATTATTATCTTTATCGAGGAATTTCATAATAATTTATTTATTTATGTTAATGACTTACTTTTACAGATATAACTATGATAGTGTAAAAGCTTTTTTTAATGAGGATTAATTTTAATTTTGTATTTTTCAAGTTATTTCAATTAATTATGTATTGGATAAATGTTACTGTCCTTGGATTTAATTTTTAAAAATTAGATTAGTGTTTTAATGACAATAATGTTTGCTACTTTGTAATTATTACTTTTTATTTTTTTTATTATGTAGACATATTTTTTATTTTTTTACGTTATTTCATTCTCAGTGCCTTTCAAAATAAACGTCATTCTTATTTTTAATAATTATAAATTTGTGTCTTTTTTAAAAAAATAAATTTATAATATTGCTCAGTTTTTTATTCATAATTATAATGGTAAAGTTAGATAACTTTTTTATATATCAAAATAACTGGTTTAATTGGCTGTTTTATACTGCGTTCATTACATTTTCTTTTAAAAATCTTATTTATCCTAGCTAATGTTTTTGTAAAATATTTGAGAATAGATTGTTGATATGATCTCAAGGTCATATTACTAACAAACAACAGAAACAAAATCGATATATTTCTTAAAATAGACTAAAAGTAAATTTTTATAATTTAGAATGTTTCTTAGCTCAATATTTGAGATTTGGATAGACATATTTACTAGATGCGTCTGTGTATAAATGTATATAAAAAGAAATGGGATTACTTTTAATAACCTTTATTAATATGATTTTATACTCAATAGGATCACTATTTGCTTGAGAAGTATTTATACATGGAAGAGTAACGTAACGTTAATTTTTGCTTTTAGTTATTGTTGCATACATCATTATTTCAGTCATTCATTCCATAATGACCACAGATCCTGAATAATATTTTAATCTTATGACTGGAGAAAGCCAGTGATAACTGCACAAATTAAGCAATATTAAAAAAATATACATTAGTGTACCTAAGAAGCTTTAATATGAAGCTTGATTTCTAAAATTAAATTATTTGGATTAAGAAAATGCCATAACTGCCTAATTATGATAATTTTATCACTATTGCCTCACAGTTAGGAATCTAATGGTTGAAAAAGTTGCAAACATTGACTTATCTGATATAGCATCCATTAATTGATTTTTATGCCCATGACAGCAACATTTTTGCATTAGCATTCACTTAAGTAGCAAATAACTTTGAAATGATAATTTGCATAAATTGTTTAGTAAACATGCAAATATTGATCATTACTGAAAATTATTCCATTGCAGTTTTATTGTGGTAATTTTATTTCTGCATTGACATTTAACCATAATTAATTCTAATAGGTTTAATTTGTTAATCTAATGAATATGTTTATTATTTGCAGCATATGTAATAGGCCACGAGAAATTTAATGCCTTAAAAAAATGATAGTTTATAATACTTCATTCTTTGAACTAATGTCAATGTTTTGCCAGATAATTTTTAACAGCTTGAGGGATTATTCTATGAAAAAAAAGTGTTATATATTGGCAAAAGATGTAGGACTAATACATCAGAATTTCTTGTTATTTTATCTAACACTAAACATCAGACGATCTCCATTCTTTATGCTTACACAAGCTGTTTACACAGAGGCTAAACTCTTCATACAGTGGTGCCATTCAGTGCAAGCCAGAGTAATCAATAGATGCAGGAAAGTTTATGCATAAAATGCCTATCTAGTGCCTACTCATCCAATATCTCCAGATTAGAATCTAGCTTGTGGATCTGAGAGCACTGCTAATGGGTTTGAAATGAAAACGTGTTTTTATTTTGGACTCGAAGCTTTATACTTAGCTAATAAGGTAAAAGGTGGCTGCTGGAGTGGTGCCTTAGATCTAAGATCTAGTTGCAGTTCTTGCAGATCCAAAACTCCTCACTGATGAGAGCCACAAGCTAGAAACTAGTCTGGAGATATTGAATGAGTAGCCACAAGATAGGGATTTTATGCACAAGCCTTCTAGCATCCATTGATTACTCTGGCTTGCACTGAGTGGTGCTACTGGATAGATAGTTTAGCCTCTGTGTTTATTGAACACCAGTATATATAAGATTAAATTCTATTTACAACAATTTTTTTTTTTTAACGATATAGTTTCTTGATAGTAGAAAGTGTATAGTCATATAGGTGAGGAATATACAATAATTATATTCAAAAAGAGCAATATGGCTATGCATTTTCTACTATCAAGAAACTACCTTAAAGAACAATATTGTGTGATGCTGCTATGTTATAGTCTTAATTTATAATATAGTTCTCACTAAGAGTTCCATTAAAATTTATGATGTAATTCTAGCTGATGTATTAGAATTAAATGTGGTAAATAAAACATGACCACAAAGTAGCAAACTAATAGTGACAAATATCACATGATCATGATATTCTGTTATTAGTTACTTCATTTAAGATACAAACGTGTCTATTTGTTTATCAAGTTTATTTCAAGATCATTCTTTACTACCATGTGCAATTTAACACTGGTAAAATGATGGTTTCAAGAAATTCATGATTTCTGGATAGAAGTTTAAGCAATTATTTCTGGTCCTCAAATATTACATGATCTTCCAAGTGTCTTACCATTTGATTATTAAAAGATTCTCACTGTATAAAAATGTTTTTAAAGAAAGATGAAGACAAATCTTGGACATCTAGGTGAAATAATGTCAAAATGTTTTTATTATGTTGTATAAAAAAACAGAAAGTAAATTACTTAAAATGAAATCTAAAAAATCCATCATATAATAATAATAACTGACAAGTTATAAGATTTAAAACTAAATTAATATTTTTATAATATATGAGTCATTCTAAAGTCTCCACAAGAAAAAAAGGATGGATTGGTGGAGCATTATTTGAAGTTTTTCATTTTTGAGATTTGAATATTATATTCAATTTCATTTTAGTGAGAAAATATCTCTTCTGTAGATGTTTTTTTTTTTTTTTAAGAAAGCAACCATTTCTATAAGTGAATCTTTAGATTATTGTAAGTGATAAATCTTTCTGAATTTGCTTTTATTACATATATAAAGACGTTAAAAGATTTGTGTGAAAATCTGTTTTTGACAGCTAGAAAAAATCATAGGACTTCAACTTGCAGAAGATTTATTCTAAGAGGAAATTTGTTGTTAAATATCTTACTTTAATAAAATTATGAGTTTGGATTTAAATATAGAAGAGAAATATTTAATAAATAGAAATGTTTCCCAATTTATTACCAATCAATGTTTTAGAATATTATATTCACTTTTAACTGGTATAAGTAACTTTTTGATGTCACAGCCAACTAATTAACACCAGTTGTGAAACAATATTTGAGTTATTGTACTTTATTCATAATTTTATGTATATAATATTTATAGTAATTTATTATCATGTCTAATGTTACCACAGTTTTTTACAATGTTTTTAATGAACCCCTAGGTGATTATAATACTTCTTAGTTATTTCTGAATTAAGTTTATGTTGGTGGCTTCTACAAACTTGATATTTTCTGCTACCAATTATCTTGTAAATATAATTCTAAATGTGTCTGGAAAATAATTTTCTATTATTCACTAGCTAATGGAAAATTACCTGGGGATAATAAAAAAAAAGTTAACCTAATCTGAATATATAGGATTTATCTTTTAGATGAAATGGCTTATACTTAGACATCCGATAGTGATCAGTAAATGAATATCTAATTTTTCTAATAGAATAAAGATTTTAGATTAATCTCGGTCAGATGAGTGCAAATATGTATAATGTAATAAGTCCTGTCTACTGATTGGCAAAGAATGTCATTCATTTATTAGTTTTGAGACCATGGTTTTTTTATTCAAATTGGATTAATCTACCACAGATTTAATAAAGCATATGTTTTTCAAATAAATTCTGGATATGTCTCTTGTCATTTTAAAATGCATGTTATAACTCTTGTAAAAATATGCTGGGCACTGACAGAAGCTAAGAAGATTTAACTTATTTTAGGCAATTCTGGAATGAAGCTATTAGTATATCAACCTGCAATGTTGATGTCTGTGACTGAAACTAATTTATATGTTTGAGTATTAAAATAATGGAAACATATAAAATTATATAGCTTTAAATCATTTTTTTGTTTACACTTAGTCTAAGGGTAGCATAATTATTTTATTGAAATCCTGTAAAAGTGTGAAACTGTAGTTATGAAGATGTCTTGAGTTTATTTTGAAAATATTTCCTGCTTGATTATCCATATTACTGACTAGCTTCTCACTTGCATTCTTGTTGACTTCTTAGCATAAACTCACTAGAGATTAATTTTGTAAATTAATATATAACAGATGTTACCTTCTACAACTTGCTATTTAGATATTAAATGCAATTTATGTAAATAATTTTAATTCTAATTCATTATTATTTTTTTTGTTAAATTTTTGAGCTGAGTAATCACTTATTATAAATTTCAGTTTATTTTAAATTTTTATTGATGTTTTTATTATATATAATAGTGGTTTACTAAATTGAGTTGTTTTTTTGACAAATGTAGGGTTGTCTTGTTTTAAAAGGCTAAATATGTTTGTTGGATCATTACCAAATATCAAATTTTCATAGACTTGATAATATGTATTTATATTTAAGAATATATTTTATAATGGATATAAGTAAATAATTACATTATACTTTGCTTCTTTTACCACCCAGATAAACTGATTTTCTCTTCTAATAGAAGATTAATTAAAGGCTTGGGCATTTAACATAACTAGGAACTTTACATTATTATAAGCAGCTGAAAGATCAACTTTTTCTACTTTTGTCTATGAAGTAAGTGCAATGGATTTATCACAGAGTTATCTCTACTTTTTTGATAGCTTTTTTATTTGGTTTGAATAGATCTTAGTAATAATTTTTGATCATTTATTGATCTGATGAATGTTCAGGTTACATTCATGGTAACACTCTCTAACAAATGGTAGGTCTAGATTCTCTAAAATAAAAAAGCTGAATAAGAGTAGATTTTTTAAAAATATTTAATCTCCAAACATTTAGTAGAGTTTTATATTTTAATTTTACTATCCACAATTATATACTGATATTAGTAAATAGAGTGGAGCCACTATAAACATTTTATTCCCAAGTCCTGTGTATTCATTGTTTATTGCAGTCAATAGCTCACACACACACATACATATATTTATAATATATATAAATGAAAATTATTATAGAAACAATTTTTAAAAAATACTTTAGTTACATTAAAGTGGGAAAGTACAATATTACTATATAAACATGAAAGTTTATTTACTCATGACATTGTAACTCCATAAATATTGCAGCAATTTTGAAGAATCTTGCATGATTCTTTCTTTTCTGGCACAGAATTTTACTAGCATATAAATTTTTGCTTTAATTGTTTTTTTTAAAAAATTGTAATTTGCAATATAAAAATACATGGAAAATCTATATCATAACTGTTTTTGAATGACATCATAATAATGCAAAAAGAGGGCAGCACTGATTAAAAGATTACAGAGTTGGAAAATTTTTTAAATGAAAAGTAATTTGATTTTGGAAATATATTTTAAATTAATTAAATTGCATTTGTAATATGTATTTCATTTCTCATTTGAATAATGCCAATTTAGCTTAACTATAGTAATAAATTTAATGAACTTTTAGGATTTCAGTTTAAATGTATAAAATCTAATATGGCATGATTACAACAAGAGAAGTACTACTACTGAATTTTATAAACTTTTCCTATGAAATTGATAAGCTTTTAGATTGTCAGTTTAAATATATGTAACATATGATATACTTTTGTATTCTAATGTGATAAAATAAGATGTAGCCTGCATATTGAAATATATACTAGAGAAATGGAATGATATTAGTTTTTGATAATCCAGGTATTGGCTCACATTTTTAATTTCTCCCTTGTACATGCTACAATGTTAAAATTTTATAGTCATTTTAAAAATTATCATGTGAGAACTATAAAATAATATCATCAAGTGGTGGTGGCCTAGTGGTTAGCATAGCTGCCTTCCAAGCAGCTGGCCCTATGTTCGTGTCCTGGTCAATGCTTTGACATATAAAAAAAAAAACTATAAAATAATATTCTTTAAAATTATTGTTTATTGCATTTAATAAAAATTATATTCTTTGTGGATATTACTATTAATAATTATTTCATGGAAATATTACATGAATATATTTTAATTCTCAAACTTTCTATGAGGACAAGGAGATAGCTAGAGAAATGGAGAGAATTAGTAACTCAATATTTTATTTGATATTCTATACATCAGAAATCGAAAATAGAATATGTAAATATATTTTATTTATCAAACTTCTACTAATGCAAGAGTAAAACTACAGTTCAAAGATGGAATATGCAAATATATTTTAATTACGAAATTTTCTAATATCGCAAATGAACAGCTAGAGAAATGGAGAGAATTAGTGAGGAAATTTTCATTTGCTATTTAATACATCAAAAATGGAATTTAGCTAATAGAATATTAAAAAATGACTACTGCCAGAATATATTCTTCTTATATATGCTAATTAGAAATATATTTTAATTGTATCAACTCCATTATATTCTTTTATACTTTTAGGATTATTATTATTTTACTAATGTGTGCAAATCCACAAGTCTGCTTTACTTGCATTAGTAAAGTAAAACAATGCAATGTAGTTTATAATTTAAATATATTTAAAGAATATTTACAAGAAATAATACTACATGAGTTATCAATAGCAGTTAAAAATGATCTACAACATTGTTTATAAAAATGTGTTACAATAGTTACTTTTCCTGCTATTGATAACTCATGTATTATTATTTCATGTAAATATTAAAATATATTTTAATTATCAACTACAATACATACTTTTAATCTAATAACTTGAGCAAAGTTTCTGGTACAGTTAGTTTTGTTTCATATTTACTGCATATATTTATTTATTCACATTCATTCGCAAAACAAAAATTCTTAAAAACTTACTGTTCTGTATCATTATTTATTTTAAATAAAATAAATAGCAAAATGGACGATATTGGTTTTCTTCAATAATTTTTTTTCATGGAAATGTAATAGTAGTATCATCATCGGAATACATTCTCTTTAATTGTTTTGATGTTTTTAAGTTTTTATTAACTTTGGATAAATTCTTCAAACTTTAAGCTTTTTCACACAATTCAAAAATATTGTAGTTCATTTTTACTGCTACTAAATCGATAACTTTCATAGTACTGCTTAAGAAAAAATAATAATTTTGTAAAATTTCTAACTTCACACTTAGAAAACATTTTATTATATGAAATATTGTACCATATTAAATTTTTGAAATTTAAAAAAAAAAAAAATATAGAATAATGTAGGTGCTTTGAGTAGAACTAGAAGAAAAATTAATAAGTATGATTGCATACAATTGTCTGAAATGAAAA
The DNA here is from genome assembly GCA_028023455.1 of Epiperipatus broadwayi. Taxonomy (NCBI): domain Eukaryota; kingdom Metazoa; phylum Onychophora; class Udeonychophora; order Euonychophora; family Peripatidae; genus Epiperipatus; species Epiperipatus broadwayi. The sequence continues at coordinate 1,006,836 of JAQFVV010012595.1, forward strand.
ATGGTTGCTGTTGTGTTGTAAAATTTATTAAATTTATGAATTTTAATGTTTATCTTTTATTTACTTATACATATATTTTTTGGATTGTATATAATTGAAGTAATGTATTATAGTACTTATCGTGGCTTCAGTGATCTATGAAATCTGTGATGATATTTCTTGTGAAGTTTTTTTTGCTGACCATTACAGGTGGTCTTATTTAATAACTATCAGTTTTGTCATTCCATAAATAGTAGAATAATCTGTTACAGTGACTATTTTATTGGTGTATTAGTTTGTAATCAGATTGAATCTATGTCTGCTGGCTGAACTTAATTTCATATGAAGCTATGTGGAATCCAAATTAGATATATGTCTCCAAATACTGGAATTTGATTTTTGATGTCTCTGCTGCTGAGGAATTTTTTTATTGTATTGTAATTGATTAAAAAATGTATGAAATTTAAAAATATTTTAGGACAAAATTAAAATCTTGTTTTCATGTTTGAAATTTTTTTTATTATGATCTTTTGACAGCTGTCATAATAGCTATCATTGTGAAAATAATTCTTTGTTTCACATTAATATCACTTGGTTTAATAATTTTATGTTCAGATATTATTAGTCAAACTTTCAGGTCTGCAGAAGTTTTCTGTCAGTCCGCGCTAGACCAGCAGGAAAGTTTGTAATAACAAAATAATAAGATTTTAAACTTTAAAAAAAAAAGAAACAGAACAAAAACAAAATCTAATCAATCATACATAAATTAATTTCTTTTTCTATTTATCACAGATGTTTAGGGGGGGGGGGGGGTAGAATTAAATTTTTTATTATTTTTCTAAAAAAATTCAAAATTAAAAAAGTTTTTTATTATACAAATTTCATATACATATAACTTCATCTTGTATATTTAACATTAAATACAGATATTACATTTATCATAATCATTGTCATGTAATTACAGTAGCTGTGATATTTTCCAACATTCAGGTGAATAACATTTTATTCTTGGATGTTTTAACAATGAAATAATAAACATAGAAATGCAAGCACATTAATGAGAACGATTGGTATTGTACTGATTTCTGTAGCAGTATGATTGCGCAATTCAAGAAAGTGTTCAACATGTGATGGTAAACAACACCACTACTATACACAGTAACTAGTATGTTGTTTTGGTCAGTTATAACAATTATGCTCATCTAAGGCTAAGCAGTTTATATCTTTAAGAAAATTTATCTGTAAACTTCTGCCGGTCCACAGGTGTGAAAAGGTTGAAGACCACTGTGCTAATATAATGATCAATTAACTTATAACAAAAACAAAAGAAAAAAAATGTTCTTTATTTTAATTACTCTGCAATCATTATATTATAAACACAGTGTTTATATTGGTTCTTTAGAGTAAAAGTTTCAAAAGATTTTAGATTGTTGAATGCAAAAATGTGCTTTATATTGTTGCAATAATTTTTCTCTTTTTTTAAAAATATCAATAATAGTAACTTTTTAAAAAATGTTTTTATTAAAATTATAGAATGTGATTGATCCTAAGGATTGTTTTTTAAAAATAAAAAAATCATATTCAGTGAATACATATTTTCATAAATACTATCACTTTATAGATCATGGTAATTTTATATTAATCTCTTATACATACCATTTGAAAATGCATATGCTCACCATTTCTGAACACTCTATGTACAGGAAGATGATTATATAACCTAGGGAAGAAGATTTTTAAAGGAGAAATAGCTTTTATTAGTAATGCTTGCCAAAGTTATTATTGCTTTTTGGCAATATAAAAGTCGATCACTGGTTTGGTGGTCATAGAAAAGACCCAAGGATGCTGTATATTTCAATTTATATTAACTTAAAGCCTGAAAAAACTGAGGACATGAAATTCTATATCTTGTAGATTATAGTAAATGTTGATCCAAATAAGTAAAAATAAAATCTTTAAGGAAAAAATATAGAGCACTAAAAATTAAGGCTTTAATATTTTTAATAGCTTTTTTTTTAAAAAAAAAAAATGTTACAAAAAGAATCTTTGAACTGCCTATAAGTAATTTAAACTAAACCTATTATTTTATGAGTTTGAATTGAAGATTATGTTTAAAGGATCTGCAAGCAGTGATTAAGCAGAATGATTAAGCGGAATGATTAAGCATATTACTAGTTCGTTTCTGTTTAATCTTGTTGTTTTGATTGCTCAACTGCTTTCTTGACTGAGATATTATAAATATATTTTTGTAATGATTTTTTTAAAAGCAAAATTTAATAAAACTTTGCAAAATAATTAAAATAAAATTATTTCAGATAACTTGGAAAAGTGAGAAGGGTATTATTAAATGAAATTTTTAAAAAGAAAAAAAACAGGTGAAAGATAGAGATGAATGATAATGAATGAGAATTATTTTTAATACACTGGATTTACTATGTTTAAGAAAAAAGAGAAAGTGATAAAGCAGTTTCAAGTATTATTTTTAGAATTTCATGGTAGACATTTAACGATTAATATTTGATGATTTAAATAATCCAGCATATAATTATCGCTAAAATATTATCATCACAAACTTACAGACAAATAATAATTTAGTATATTTATATACATAGTAAAAAATTAGTAAAGAACAGTTTTTTCAATCTCCATTTCAACTTTTCAGATCATAGTTGCAGTTAGGATTTCTCATATCCATATTAAAGTAGAAAATAATTCATTCTTATTTATACTCCAGAATCATCTATTGTAAAATTGTGTAATCACTAGATAATAACACTATCAGAAACATTAAACTTCCATTTACATATCTATTAAAGATTTGAATTCAAGCTAATTTCCTTGGGCTGATATTTGATCAGTATATATATGAGATCTCATTTCCATACATACTTTTGACATACATACTTATATATTCATAGTGCATTTATTTACTTTATATTTAACTAGAAAAGAAAGCAAGATTCTTTTAGAAGTTATTGATTGCCATTTTTAAAAAAATAAACAATGAATATATAAATTCCTTCATTTAAAAAAAAAAATCTCTTCTTCACTTCTCAGTCATTTTTGTAGTTCCAAAACTAGCAGAATAAAACAAGTAGATTGTAATACTAAAAGTGTAAGATATTGTATCCATATTTTTTAAATGCATAGCTATTTTTATTAGTAAACACATAGGAAGGAATTTTTAATTATTTTTATTTTTGTATAAATGTTTCCAATAAACAAAGCAGATAATAGTTTTTTTATTACTATATGAATTATGTGAAAGATATAAGTATATATGTCATAACTGAGTCGCTTTTTATGTATTATAATTTAAAAAAAAACTTATTGTATAATGTGTTTATTCTTAGAAGTATGTTTTAATAAAGATAAGTATGATATCTACATTGTTGAGTATGTAATTATAAATTTATGTAAACGCACATTGATTATGTGAATAATATTCATTAAGGCTGTAGCCTCAAGCACATGCGTATAAAATGCGATAGTAGGGACCTCTACAGGTCTTAAAACCACAAGCTTACTCATTGGAAGAAAAGAGGGGAGTAAGCTTGTGGTTTTAAGACCTGTAGAGGTCCCTACTATCGCATTTTATACGCATGTGCTTGAGGCTACAGCCTTAATGAATATTATTGTTGAGTATGATAATTGACATTTGTGTTAGGCAAGTACTATTTTGCTAGTGTCTGAAATATTGGTGATAATAGAAAGTATGCTATCTGAAAATTTTTTCTTTTAAAACTAAAGACTTTAATAAGATCCTTTACTTCAGTTTGTACTTTTCAGGTATAGACACTTATTTATTAACTTCTAAAATAGTCTTACTTTTATTTTGTTAAATAGAAAGTGTGTTATATGTATACAATTTTATATTTAATTGCTACTTATATATGCAAAATTACTTAAAAATTGCATATTACAATTCACATCTAGTTAATGAATAAATTTGTTTCATTATATCATTATCATCATCAGAAATCATTGTCGATAATGTGATAAATGTTTATTTAAGTAAATTAGTTATTTTGAATCATTTAAAAAACTGAACTGTTTTCTTTTGTGTGATTTTTTTGTAAACTTTTAATAAAAATTGAAATAGTATGGTAGATATTTACTAAACATGACCGATATTTAACAAATATATTTTACATGCCTTAAAACTTATAGTTATTATTTATGTCAAAGATTTTTTTTTTTCTTTTATAAACTGAATATATTTCCAGATGAATTAAATAAATATATATTTTTTTAATTAAAAAAAATAATTACTGAATTTGAATTGTTTTATCTACAAGAAGGGAATTTTAATTGATTATTACATTTTTTTTTTAAAAAGATTTTTTCAAAAACAATGGAGAATTATATTCTTTTAAAAAATATGATTGTATTTATATAGATATGAATATCATTTCAAAACATTATTGTATTATTTTCTATTTGCCATCTAGATTTAGAATATATATTTTTAAAACTAGGCCTCCAAATTGCCATTTTTATATCTTCATGAAGAATTCATTATTTTAAAAAATTACTGGAACTGTATGTAGATTGTTTTTTTCTTTTTATAGCTAATATAGAAAATTTCACCTCCTCTTCATAACTAAGCTTTATGTTATAGTCTTGGAAAACTTTCATGTGGATATGAATAATGGTAACCATAGTGATAACAAATTACAACCATATTACAAAAATGTGCATAAGTAATATTTACTGAGGCTATAACCTCGAGAATATGCATGTAAAATGCGATAGTAGGGACCTCTACAGGTGTTTAACCACAAGCTTACGTTATGGAAGAAACGTAAGCTTGTGGTTAAACACCTGCAGAGGTCCCTACTATCGCATTTTACACGCATATTCTCGAGGTTATAGCCTCAGTAAATATTTCTTACGTAATCAATGTGCGTTTAATAAATTTATAAAAATGGGCATAATAAAATTGTTATTCTATAGCAATAGTCCCTTAATTTTTTCTACTATGAAATATAGTGACAAGAACACATCTTATGGTTGTCATCATTTAGTTTTTAAAAAAAATTTTTTGCAGAGACAATTATAACAATATGCAAAATATGTATTATTCTCAAATAATTTGAATTTTCTATCTAAAAATATTTGATAATATTAAAAATTAATACCAAAAACAGCAATAAGATCCATTTACACAAAATATTCTTAAATTAATAGTCAATGCTAATTTTGACACCGCATGTCATCAGTTATTGTATTATAAGTAGAAATTCAAATGATAAGAAAAATGGTTTTATCATTTTACTAAACAGTTATTAAAACATTTTAGTTGTGTCAGATGGTTAGTATAAAAGTGCAAGTGAATGCCTTAGACTTAGGAATGCCATTTGATAAATTTTATTGAATTTAAAATTTTATATTTTTAAAAATAAAATTAAATATTATAATTTCAAGAATTATATAATACATTCTAGTTTGTATTTTTAATTCAAATTAAATATCATCATCATCAAACATTATCAATCCACTGCAGGATGAAAGTTTCTCCAAGTTCAATTCATCTTTTCCTATTTTAGCTTCTCTTCTCCACATCACCCCTGCACACTTTCTTATTTCATCCATCCATCTAACATGTGGTCTCTTTCTGGGTCTTTTACAATCTCTTGGAATCGAGTTTAAAATTTCAATTGTAACATTTGTTATATAGGTATATTTTTGATATTATGTAATACATACACATATGATTATGGCTTTGTATTCCCTTTAAAGATTGAATCTAAGGAGAAGGCACATAATATATTTCAGAAAAATAGATGTCTATGAGAAGTGATGTCAGAGAGTTTAAAAGGAATTGAACTGTGCAAGTTAGGGGAGAGGGGTACCAGAGCCAAAATTATTCAATCAATGTAATGTTTTACAACCAACAGTTTCAAGGATTATTATTTCATTCATTAAAGATGGGAGAATGAAATATGATAGAATCAACTACAGTTATAAATCAAAATAGCCAACTACCCTATAATGAATTGTAGACAAAAAAGAAAAGAAAAAGAGCTGCCTTTTTTAAAATCATTGGTTTATAATATGAAATCTATGATTTGGAAAAAATAAAATGAACAAGGGTAACAAATCAGTTTATTGAAAGGGATTTATGTTTGGAAATTACCAAAAGAAGCTTATCAATCAAACTATTTTATTCCCAACTGAGAAAAATGATAAACTTATATTTTGGCTTGCAATATTGACTATGTCAGAACATTTTTTAATCCAATTGTTATTCCAAAGGAATATATTGTTATGCAGACTTTTAAAACTTCATGATGGACCACGAGTATCCTACAATTCAAATATTATTTTCACATCATATCAAATTTCAAAATTATAATTCTTATACATCCTATTGTAATCAATATTTATTTGAAGATCATCAAGGAGATATCATCTCATAGTTTTTCTATCATCTCATTTAAATAGTATTGAGCTTCGGAATAATAAATGAGAGATTAGTATCTTCTACAGGCATTTTTTCATGAGAAATGCTTTTAATATTTCAGTAGATGCTGCTCAAATGTTATACAATTTTATCCCACATACAATACAAGTTAGTTTTTCATGTGAATGTTAATATTCATTAATAAAAATATCAAATTTATCAATTATTTTGGTATGTTCAGAATTTAATAAATGGCAAGGATAATTGTCATATACATGTGATTAATTGCTATCTGATATTGAAGGAATGATCCAAATGTCTGAGAGAGATTAGTGTAAGATATGTACTTTTTTCTGTTCAAATGTCCCAAAGAGACTCCATAATATTAGGATAGACCATGTGACATATATAATATCAGATAATGTTGAACTGTATATAAATTTGAGCAGTAGAATCTTGCAAGCTATCACTGTTATATGGAGACATTTGTTGCAATGATTTTCCAAAGTATTTAATTAGTCTACAACTATAGTGCTTACTTGCAGGGTAAGTACATCATGAGATAGCTTTCCAAATCATTTCAGGCAATTATCTTAATACATATTTAAAAAAAGACACTCTTATTCATAGCCTTTTAGTAGTGTCATAAATTTAATCTTAATTGGAAAAAGTTTAAACCATGATGTACTTCCATTATCTACTCTCAGATTTTTGTGCTTATAAAACCACTGTAACTATCTTTTAACATTTATTTTAGAAACCAGTATCTTGGAAATAACAGCTTACTTATAATATTTTACTTCTTAATACACAATAGAATATTTAGTAGTCAACAGAGTCCTTAAACATTTTATATGTTCAATGATTTTCCATTGTGTTTTATTTTTGATGCAATCCTTCATAATATCCATCAGTTCTTTTGAATCGTCATTGATTTGTGACCACAATTAGCTCTAATAATTTTTTGTCCTATTTCTGTAAATCTATTCAACAGTTTTGAAACTTGATTTTATAGTCCATTTAATCAGGCAATAACATTTTAATTATTTCTATAACCCACTAGTCATTGTTTTTTTTAATGTTTATTAAACTGGAATCAACTTCTTGTCAGATATTCTTTACTACCCTCTTTAGAATTCTATTTATGAAAGGAAAAAAAAATTTTTTGGTATGTATTTTCTCAATATGTTCTACATATATCAAAAATATATTATTGATGTTATTACAACTTTCTTTTATTTTGTCCAGATTCTCTCTTTCTTTATATATATATATATATAAATGTAGAATGGAATATTTTGAATTTGTAATAGTAAGTACCCACGACGAAGCATGACTTTTTTAGGAATGGAAGCACGCTATATAATCTTTTTTAATAATGTTTTTACATCACTTGCCACAACAATTTTTATGTAATAACACCTGATATATACATATTACACATATCTAGAAAAATCTGAAACTCTATTATCTGTAAATCAGAGAATAAATTATCAAGATATTTTTATTTTCCAAATGCTTTTAACATTCTTATGTTTTAACTGTAAATTACATTTTAGCATTCTTTGAACTTCTTATAATCAACCAATAATGTGTTTGCCAAATTCATTCTTTGCCCTATATAAAAACAATTTAACTGTTGATAAAAAAACAAAAGTTGACAAATTCCATACAAAAAATAATGAGTTTGAATTGCTCATTTTTTTTTTATGTTAATGAGACCATGATTAGTTTAAATATAGATAATGCATTATCAATATATTTTTCTTTTTCAAATGCTTTTAATGTTTTTAGTTCTGAAAATTAGATTTTAGCATTGTTTGAACTACTTGTAATCAACCAATAATGCGTTGGTCAATCTCATTCTTTGCCTTATATAAAAACAATTCAACTGTTGGTAAAAAATTGAAAGTGAATTTTTTAAACTGAATTTTAATTAAAGCTTTTGAAAGTTTTAGTGAATTTTTCTACGGAAGCACTCAGTTCGTTCAATACATGGACGCTTTATTCCTGGTAAGTACATATTGCTCAAATTTGTCAGTTTTTAAAAACTCAACATAGATTTTGTAGATAAAAATCTGGATTTGTGGAGTTTTATGCTATTAATACAATTGGTGGATGAATATTGCAGGGGTAAAGTTAGGAAGTTCAAGTCAATGGATAACAGTTTAGTTGTATCATATTCAGTACTCAAATGTTGCATGATTTTCTAAGTCTTAAGTCATTTCAATACTTTTAATTAATGGCATTCTGGAAGGAGAATAAACCTTGGGGGGGGGGTGATTTTGAGCATAAGTTTTTAAAATTATAAAAGTCAAATATCAGCATCAACAGCTTTTTAATATGTTTTTGTTTTTAATTCTATTTTGAAACGTTTTGAGTTTATCTATTAATATTGTTTGTAGCTCAAATAAAAGAAGTTGATTGACTAATAAATTAACAGAAAATGGATAAAGGAAGGATCTAATCAAATTTATTAGACAAACAATTAGGTGGAAAATAAATACCCATGAATCATCAGATGGAGTAAATGTTTTTTTTATCTATAATGAAAGCAATTTATCTAGGAGAAGGTATTTCTGATATAAAACTCTGGACTTCCAAGTTAGGTATTAAAGCTTTGGGCCAACACCTCAATACTAAAAAAAAAAAGAATTTAAAAAAACTCAATATCAGATGTAGGAATAAAAAGAAAATGATTATGATTTATGGAACATGGAATGTACAGGATCTGTGTAATAAATTCAATGAAATAATAAGTGGAATTGAAGAAATAAAGGTTGATTTGATTATCTTAGCATAAACTAAGAAGAAAGGGCAAGGTTCAGAAATCTTTGGAAATTATGATTATTTTTATAATGGTGCATCAAAAAATAAAATAATATTGATTTATAGGACTCTGAGAGAAATTATATGATTGAAAGCGATTAATTATTGATTAATTGAAATGAATCATTCTTTATCTACATGGAAAATACAATATTAGTGATCTATACTGTGAATAAACTATACTCTTGTGAATATTAAGAATGAATTTTTTTTATATTTAATAATAGAAATTCCAAAAATTGGAAATGTCAAGGGAAATTGTATTATTGGGAACTGATTGAAAGAATAAATTTTAGAAAAAATAATAAAACTAGTGTAATGTAGTGACAATATAATAAAAGATTATGTACTGTTTTATTAACATGTGAGTAAACTAGTTTAAAGATATTGGACGAGTTTTACTCAATAAAGAAATTCATAAATATATGTAGATTGAGACTATATTAAATCACAATTCAAAGTAGATTATTTTATAATATAAATTTCAAAGAACTAGATGTAAGAATATGCAGAGGATTATTGTGTAGTGATTATAATTTTCTTTGACTATAAATGATGTTTCTATCAGAAATAAAATTAAATTTACAGATTAATGAACATGATGCATTAATTAAAGAAAAAAGATTATATAGGCCATGACTAGATAAGAATTGATAAATAAGAAACAATTTTGAAACCATATAAAAAATTAAATAGATTCAACAATAAGAACAGCATTAGATACATATAAAGAATATGATTATAGGAAAAAACCGTATTGATGGGATTGGGGGAATTTAAAATGTGATAGCCGAGAAAAGATAGATGTATCAGAAATATTTAAATACTGAAATGAAGATAAGATTAAATACAAAAAAAAAAAAACCAAGCAAAAATATGGAAACAGGAAAAGATAATGAAACATGGGGAAGGAATTGTAAAAGAATTGATTTGTATTTATGGGGGAAGAGAATAAATGAAAGAGTATCTTGAAATTATGTTAAAGAATAAATTGAAATGATGGATGAAGAATAAAATATATGAGAAAATATTCTATGATATTAAAAGATATTGAATGAAATCACTTAAAAAAACAAAAAGTTTCTGGATCCAGTACAATTTGATTTGAATTGAATTACAAATGTAAGTGAAAAGCTTTTTGGGGACTTAGCTGAGGTGTTCTAAGACTGCATAAATAATGGTCAGATCTCCCCTGAATGGAAAATGTCATATATTACAGTAATTCATAAGAAGGGAGGAAAGAAGAGTTGTGAAATGTGTAGAATAATTATTAATTCACCGAGTCAGTTATATGGGAAAATTATGAAAAATAGAATTCAGTATGAAAGTAGAAGTTGTAAGCAGAGGAATAAGTAGATTTTAGAGAATGAAGATGGACAACATAATCTGTTATGTTCCAAGTAATAGAAAATAAGATGGCAAGATATCAAGAAGTATTTTATGTAGGCATATGATAGCATCCTTCTCAAAATATTGGTGAACATGAATTTAATATAAACAGCAAAATAAAAATAGCAAATATGATTTCAGATGATATAAAAATAAACAAGGGAATTGAGCAAGGATGACATTTTTAAAATCTGGAAAAACATACAAGAAAAAGAAGCAATTTAAGACACTTTTAATATATTTTTCTGATGATGAAATACTTTTGGATCTGTATCATACTTTAAATTATGTGGCTCAAAAATTATTAGAAGAATATAGGAAATGAGGTTGGATTTAAATATAAACAAAAAATATGTGTCCTGGAATAACAATGTGATACAATATTGGAAAGTGGATAGCAGATTAGAAAATATGAAGACAGTATGTAAACATGAAGATCAAAACAATAGACAAATTATAAGAGAAAGAAATGTACTGGATAGAAAAGCTGCAATAATTATAAATAAATATGGAAATGGAATGAGAATACATTGAAAAGTCAATAAATGATATATTTGACAGAAGTAAGAAGTATCATTAACCATGGAATAAGTTTGACAATTGAAGAAAAGAATGGAAGAGAATTGATGCTACAGAAATTATTACTGATACAGATCTGCAGAAATATCAAGGAGAGAATTCAAGAAATGATATTGACACACTGTAATAAATGAAATTAAAATGAGACTATTGAAACGATATGGGTAAAATATTTTAGAAGCGATTATTGAAACACTTATTAAATTGGATGTCACTGGGAAAAAGAAAATGCATCCAAAAATGCAATGGAATAAGGGAATAGATAGAGAAATAAGATAAAGAAAATTAAACGATGATTTATAAACTAGAAGATATTTGGTGTTGAAAATCATCATAAAACATTACAAATTGATAAGAAAAGAGATTGGCTGATGCAGTCAAAATATTTGAACATAATAAAAAAGTATGTATTACAAAAAGAGGAGTTTGTTTTTTCATTAAAATTATATTGGTAGTTTTGACATGCAAAATTAAATATAACAGTAAGTTGTTTATTCAATAGACAATGTGTAATATTAAAATGTAGATATACTAGAAAAGATTAAAATTAAGATACAATTGGTCTTTGAGCTATATATATATTAATGGATTTAAAAAATTTACAAGTGGTGGGAGATGGAGTTTTCTTCATAAACTTATACATTCAAACTAAAGAGATAAATGTTTACTTGATTAATCCTAATTTCATAACTCTATATAAAACATATATTCTAATATTCTCACAGATAATGATGAATTCACAGTATTAACTAAGCATGACATCAATTTTAATAAACACATTTTGGAAAAATTGAACAATATGACCAAAGACTGCTAAAGGAAGCTATAGAGATTTTTAAAAGGCCCAAGAGCATAAATGAGAAGTGTGAATTGAAGAAAATTAACAATATTTGGAAAAAGTTATTGGAGGTTAAAATGTTTTTTAAAATTTCTCAGCTAATAGAATTTGAATATGATGCAGAAACATTTAAAGAAAAAAATCTCACCACACACATTCTTATGACTTGAGAAAGAAGAAGCTCTGAAGAAAGTACTTGGTATTTTACTGAAACATCAGCTATTTAGCTACTGTATTTTTATTACATGGAAACTCCAGGAAATAATAATATGAATTAATAAAACGTAATGTTATTTTTTGTTTTATGTTTCATTAGTAGGATCTTATTTTACACACTAGAAAGTGCAAGTTAATCAAACAAAAAAATATTTCAATTATTTGTGAGTCCAGATATTTCAAGAACATAGTTATTTTTCCTGATTAATGAACCTAATATTATTTATGATTTTGAATTGCAGGCAGAATCAATTTTTAATTTATATAGGTAGTACGGGAGTCTATATTTTGTCAGGTCTTTTTTTTGCAGATGATATATTTTTGTGTGCAGAAAAAAGAGAAGATATGGAAGTTATGTTGAGGACATGTGCAAGGGTGGGTAAAGAGATGGGGATTAAATTTAGTGAAGAAAAATAAAATATAATGATGGTTAATACTGGGGAAAGAGAAGATGTAGAATTTTTATTGGGAGATATTAAGATAAGTGTGGTGAATAGATATAGTTATTTGGGAATTATTTTAAGTAATCAGAAAAATTATTTGGATGAATGGGAGAAAAAATTGATAAATGAAGCAAAGAAAAGAAAGGGATTGATAAAGAAATTAACAGTATTTTCATATAATAAATATGATGTAGCTAGAATTATATGGAAAGGAGTTGCAGTAGCAGGGTTAACATATGGTAATGATGCATTATATGTTAGTAAAAAGATATTAGATTACTTAGAAAAAGCTCAAAGGGAAGTAGGAAGACATGCATTGGATGCAGAAGTATGGACAGCAAGGAAGGCAATTCAAGGAGAAATGGGTTGGTCAAGTTTTCATATGAGAGATGCAAAAAGTAAAATGAAAATGTTTGGTAGATTGCAGTTTATGGATAATAAAAGAATAGCTAAAATAGTATTTGATTGGGTTATGAGTAAAGGGCAGGTAACAAGATGAGTGAGAAAGGTAATGCAGTATGCAAAAGATTTGGATAAAGAATTTATATCAATATATTTGTACAAAAGATGGGATGATTGTGTTAAGAGGATTATTGAGTGTTATAGTAGTAAGGAATGGGATAAAAGAATAAATTTATTAATAAAGACTAGGGAGTTAGAGAGATGGAGAAATAGTATGGAAAGTAAAAAAAGTTTAAATATATATAGAAATAAACAGAATATTAGGTGTGAGTTAATATATGATAATAGTAAGGAAAGTAGTTTATTGTTTAAGGCTCAAACGGGATCTTTAGCTACAAAAGAATATACATGTAAATGGAAAAATATGGGTGATTTATTTTGTAAATTATGTAAGGAAGGAATAGAAAATATTAGGCATTTGTTAATTGAATGTAAATGTTTGAAAACAGAAAGGGTACATATAATAAAGTTGTGGAAAAATAAATATGAAAAGAATGATTATATAGAAAGTGAATTATTGGTTTTTATGCTGGGTTTGGGAAAAGATAAGGGGGATTTAGATATAAAGGTTATAGAGTTGACAAAGATTATGTTGTGGAAATGAGATAGAGCAGATTATGGGTAAATTTAGAGTGGGGAATGTAAAATAAAGTGGCTAACAGGTTTATCTGGGCATAATTGTTGAGATATTCTTGACCTTGTTTAAGGAGAAGCCATAATACATCACATCACAGATTCTGCATGAAACACATTGTAACTTACAAAGCAAATACAGAGATCGGGATTATGATTTCCTGTCATTTAATTTAGACTAAGAAAATACTTTTCTCAGGGCTTAATTAATAAAGCATATTGGCAAGGTTATTTACTCACTTATCCGGAAATGATTAGCAACATCTATAAACTAAAAATTAAGAATTTAACTAAAATTAAGCATGTACAATGAAAGTTTCATATTGTTACTAAAAGATTTACACATTAAATAATTAAACGTATTATTTATAATACACATGTAATCATATAATTATCTTCAACACTTAATTCAAACAGTTAAATGTCTCTTATGTCTAAATTAGAAATTTAGCATTTTAAAGTTAGTACGCAAATCCTGATTTAAATATTCATTAGAATATGGCCATTGATTATCATAGTAGCCTGGTTCCTGTCAATGATTAGTCCACGACATTGGTTTATGGTTTCATTCTGGTATTAGGTATGACTAGATAAAGTTTTAGGTGACTTTTCCTAGAGAAGGTGCCAGAATATGATCTGTTTCTACTTGCACATGGAGAATAGATTCAGTTTAGTAGTTCTAAGTAATACCATTTCATTATTATTTCAAAATGTTGCACACAAGAAACTGCCCAAAACACAGAAAAAAAGAGGCCAATTCCAAACTTGTCCACTTCATTTATACCCATGATCATTTTTGAGATGTCCTGTGCATATTTTCTTTATTTTATTATAATGCTGTAATCTTCTATATTCCTTGCTAGTTTTTAGTTACACAGTCTTTTTTTATGTCATTTCTGCCATCTTTAATCAAAGCACAAAAGGTTTCTCTCTGATTGTAATCTCTAGCGTTTATAACTTTTTTATCTGAATAACTAATCTGTATGCATTTACATTCTTTCCAATTTTGCCTTTTATTTTTAATTAAACAGATAATGCGAATACCTTTCCTTGTACGTTATAAAAAAATAATAATTATACTAACTAAAAAAAAATTGCATTTTTTGACCGATCTTTAAAGTCTTATTTCTTATAGCTTTTAAATATTACTCAATGCCAATATACATGTACCACATATATGTAAATGGTACAATATATATCAATTATTTTTGCATTAAATTAATAAAGATTTCATATCTATTTTTATGTTTCGCAGTCCTGTTCTTCTAATAGAAGATGCCTTTGAATTTAAGATGCAGTAGAATTTTAAGCTCAGAAAATTGGGGGAAAAAAATTAAAAATGATTTTATTGAAAAATGAGAAACATTTTTATTTACTTAAATAATAACTAATATAAATACAACAAACTCACCTAATTTATTGTGAATCTTATTCAAAGATACTTTCATTTTCTATATATTCATTTCCAGAACTTGAATTATCATTTTCGCTATTCTACCAGAGTGCATCATCTTCAGGTCATTTAATTGTTAGCACTGCAACATTTTAATAAAGATGTTTTTTGATAATTTCTTCAATTATATCTTTCCAAGACTGCAAAACACATTCAAATTATACATATATTGTTTGCATTACAGCCTTTTTTTTTTTTTTATCAATGTAAATACTGTAACTTTTTTTTTTTTCAAAGAAAAAAATTTAAAATAAGGTATTAACATGTTACCAGTATTTTTTTTTTTGATTAAAATTTTTTTCTAAAATGCAAATTACTAATTTTTCAGATTGTTAAAATAAATGAATGTTTTTTAAAAATAAATTTCTCTTTATAATTGGTGAGAATAATCTATAGCAGTCAACATAAAATATATTTTTGTCATCCAATTACAAATTGTAGCCATACAGTATTGATTTCTTTCTCAGTTTGTTTTTGTGTAAAAGTAAATTTTTCTATTAAAATCTGAATCATTTTTCTAAAATAATTTATATTGTTACAAATAGTTTCTGAAAAAAAATATAAATGTATAAAAAAAGATTCTAAAATATATTTTCATTTTGAAATCAAAGTGAAGTTATTGGAAGTGTTGACAGGCACTCTCTTGTGTAAAGAACAATAAACATTAAATCAGAGCAAAGACAGGTTGTTATCTGATTGCTGCATTGATTTATTAGTTGTAAAAAATTCTAAATGCAGTTTTCTCAATAATGTAATGGTGAGATTGGTTTGAGAGAGAGTTAAAGCCAATTATGAAATTAATCCAAAAAATATTGACATTTAATGTTAATTTTTTTTTTTATTAAAAAAATATTTTACAAAGGTCAATGATCATAATATTATGTGCATGTGTAGTGTAAAGCAAAGATCCACAGAAATAAGGTTAAAATTTTTTGTTCCCAATTTAAGACATACCTCTCTTTTACAGGTCCAGAATTTGGGAAAAAAGTGTATCTTATATTCAAAGCAATACAGTAATATGAAAAAAACTATTACAATTCTGAAAATTGGGGAAACTTTAAACTTTTTACCAAGTTTGTATAAATGATTATTTATGATTCCTATAAGGATTATTTTATGTATAATTTTTTATTATTTCACATATTTTTAATCTAGTCTTGGTTAAGAGTAACTTTAATTCTATGCCATTTATATTAGATAGGATTATAGGGATTAAATGAAACATTTTGTTTTCATGATCTCAGTTTTTAAATACATTATTATTCTTAAAACTTAATTTTTTTTAAATGATATAACATGAGTGTTGTACTTGGTTTTTTTTTTCTGTATGCTTATTTCTTTTTAGTTTTTCACCTTTCTCTTTTCTATCATTTAAAACTTAGAATCCAGTCAACATAAATTTCTCTTATCAATCATCTTTTTGCATTAACCATGTAATGACATTTATGTGCTTGTACCTTTCCATTTTTCATTCCTGTTATTTTTTTTTGTTATTTAAAATATAGAATTCAGTCATCATAATTTTCTCATCAGTTATTTCTCTGCATTAACTGTGACAATGAGATTTGTATGTTTATGTATTGTATTTGCTTTGTTAAGTTTCTTTTTCTTTTCTTTTGTAATTATGATAACCATATTCATTTATGTGTAGCTGCTATTGTTGATATATTTATGTATTTTTAAATTTTCTGTTTGAAGGCAAATTGGGTTAACTTAGACTAGGAGATTACAGTTCATCATTAGTATTAGGTTTCCAGTTCTTGCTATTCTTTTAAACATTCTTATTTTGCTTTTAAAATATAACTTATATGTTGAGTGAAATGCAAATTACAATTATCATTAGTTTGGGTTCTCATTTGATTACTAAATTAAATAAGGAATTTTTAAATAAGTTGTTATCTGAATCTCTTGTTAAAATCT
Source organism: Epiperipatus broadwayi (assembly GCA_028023455.1). Lineage (NCBI taxonomy): Eukaryota > Metazoa > Onychophora > Udeonychophora > Euonychophora > Peripatidae > Epiperipatus > Epiperipatus broadwayi. The sequence goes on from JAQFVV010012595.1 coordinate 1,023,983, forward strand.
ACATAATTAGATTTAAATTAGTTGATGTAGATATTTTTGCAGAAAATATTTATTGTAAAATGTTTATGTTGATCGATGTAATCCACTTAACATATAGCAATAGTAATAAGATTTTGTAACATTTTAAAAGTTATGTAAACTAAGATGTTTGTCAAGAAATGTTATCATCAAAAGGAATAATTTTGAAGGAAGAAGTGTAAACTATGTCCTAAATATGTTACAATAGATAATAATTGGAATTAATCTTTTCTGAATACAATAATTGTAATAATTTTTTTTCACATTGCCAATGATAATTTCAAATGCTATACATGTTTTTAAACACTTTTATTTAAGTTACAATCTCTGTTTGTTTGTTTGTTTCAAGCAAACACTTATTTCAAATAAAATAAAATTTTAAAATTGAGTTTAATATATATATATACAATTGAATTTGTTCACATTTGATACATTTGATATAAATCATTGGCAATGCAATATGACACTAAAATATTTTAGGTAGGTTACCTAGTTTCTTTAATACAGAGCAGGGGGCAGATGAAATTTGAAATATTTTTATATCAAATTTCAAGGACATTGATATCACTTCATTAAGTTTTCAGTAATGCATATGAGATGGTGGTATATTTATATTAACAAAAACTACATTTATTTTAACAATCTTTTAAAATTGAAATTAGCAAGTTTTAATTATAGATTTCATTTTTAAAAAAAAAAAATTATAATTTTTTTTATTTTGATTGTAGATGTTAATTATTTAAAAATGCTTTAACCAAACTATATTTTAAAGAAACTTGATTTAATACTTATGATTTTTCTTTCAGCTTTGAAAATATTTTAGTGATCATTTAAAATTGAAATATAAACAAATCTTTGATTACAATCTTAATGCTATAAAGTAAATAATATATATATATATATTAGAAGTGTTTTTGGTTATTTATTTTGTACTGTTTTTTCAACCACAATTGGGGTTTTTTACATTTTGCTTAAAATAAAGGAATAAGGAAGAGGTCCAGGAATTAGTTAAGTTAATTTCTATTTTTTGTAACCAGGGATTGACTTAAGTAATTTCTGACATCCCACCACACTTTTATTTCAAGTTAAATATAAAAATTCTAATTGTGATTTAAGAAACAATTATTTTATGTTTTTTTAGTATAAAGTAAATAAATAAAAGCATTTATTATAAAACATTTTAAAAAATCTATTATTTAATAAATTAATTTATTACAACTTATTTTTACTCTACAATGTGTGAAGGTCAATCAAATGTATTACCATGTTTCTCCGAAAATAAGACCTAACTAGAAAATAAACCTTAGCATGATTTTTTAGGATGTTTGTAATATAAGCTCTATCCTAAAAATAACCCCTAGTTAGAAAGAGAAAGTACTGTACAAATGTTATTTCACTGTTACAGCAGTGCCTCTGGCAATGTAAAGAAGCTCTAAGATTGTCTGACTGTAAGCCTGCCAAATTACCAATCAGAATGCAGACATAACATGTGTGAACCTCTGGTGATAGGAAAATATTTAATATATTGTCAAATGCATTAGATTTTTTTTCTTATAAAACAAAAATTAACCAGAAGAGCTTACATTTTGAAATTACTAACTTTATTATTATATACATCGTATGTTATAACAGATTTGCTTACAATTATATACTCGTGTGAAATACAGAAATGATTTCAGAATTTCATTTCCTGCAATTTTTTGCTTGTGTATTTCATCATTCTTCAATTACCATTTTGAATAAATGTAGATTCTTATACATAAATAAATGTAGACTTGGGCATGAAAAAATGTTTGCTGAAAATAAGCCCTAGGATGTATTTTGGAGCAAAAAGTAATATGAGATAGTCAAGCATTGATGATCAAGAGGTCAGTGACAGCTGCTTTACAAGAAGATGTCCCGGGTTAGTGGGTTCGCTTCCTGGCTGATGCTATGACACATGAGAAAAGTAATATAAGATAGTGTCTTATTTTTGGGGGGAAATAGTAGTTATATTTAGTATAAAGAAAAACTGAAAAATTGTGATTTTTCTAAAATTATAAATGCTATTGTAATAATATAATTTTAAAATATGACTTTTCAAAATACTTTTATACATAATTCATTATTAAATAATACAAAGGAAATATTTAATAGACTATTCCTGGAGTAGTGTATATTATCCTTTGTTTTTGTAAGAAGGTATATATAGATCAGAGGAATTTGAGCTTAAATGAAAGAATAAAGGTACATAAAAGTAGGGTTTGAAATAAATATCTGTTCTGCTTTATATATTCATGAAAGAAATACAAGCCACACTATTAATTTTAATGAGGCTAAGGTTGTCTTCTTTGAAAGAAATGAAATGATTCTAAAGAAAGTTTTTTTAATATTAAAGGTGTGTGGGATATAAGTGGAATTGTGGATAATATTTAATATACATTTGTCATCTTTTAGTCTTTGATACTTGAGAAGTCCACTTGTAGCAGTGAAATCATTGGTTGTGTTTTAGAATTTATTTTCTTTGGCTAATGTGATTTAGTGGTGAATTTTGAGTATAATTCATTATGTATAAAAGTATTTTACTAATAAAATATATATAAAATAAAAATATTTATGGTACACTGATATAATTTTATATATAAACTGTTTTATCTGATATTAGTATCACTGCTTAAATCTAAATTATTTGAAATTGTGTTGGGGCCCCCCAAAATATTTGCAATCAGATCCCTTTATGAAGAAGCTGGTCTTGCATTTTAAACACAAGCATAATTTAGGTTTGAATTTAATTTCAAACTTTATTTAGTTTATGATGCAGAATAAATATATATTGATATAAATTGCTGCTAATAATCTAATGTTTAGAAAATGTTGTTTAAACTCTACAGTATTTACATTTTCAAAATATTTAGAGATTAATCAATTTATTAATTAGTTAAAAATATTTAATGGTAAGCTAGCCGTAAAATGTCTGATATTTATCTTCATGTTGTGATAGAATTGAAATATAAGATGAAGTGTTTTGTGTACAATATAAATAAGGTAATACACATTTAAACATATCTTTTGAAAAATTAATTTAAAATTAAATAGGAATATATTTTAAAATAAGATGAAAAGTAAATTTAATTTTAAACTAACAACAAATAGGATATATATATATATCCAAATGAAAATAATAGCACATTTTGTATAAAATAAAATGGATGGGATAGTAATTTGTCAAAAATTTATAAATGTTAGGCATGAATGAAATAATATTTTTTTTTTTTTACAGTTGTTTAACATAGATAGATTCAGACATTATGTTGAGAATTTCAAAATGATTTGGATTCGATGACAATTACAAATATATTTGTACAACACAATTTTTTTTTTTAGTTCTGAGATAAAAAATGATCTTATCTTGATGAATAATATATGTCTGCTTAAAATAGTTATAGTTTATAAAGATCATTCACTGAAATATGTGCAGTTTTTGGAGGAGAGTAGTTGTCATGCAAAAGTGATCAGTAAACAGGGATACTGACTTCAGCAACTCTCCCTTTATATTGTACTATGAAATACGAATGAAAAATCCATAAATAGGTTTAAAATGTCTCATATTGTAAATATGAATGTATTTTATAGGTACTTATGTGTTAGACCTGCTGCCTGTGTTTGTGATGGCAGACTACTGTATTAATAAATCAAATTTTTAACAATATAAAAAGTATAAATTTTTATACAAAAATAATAAACATATTACAATACTAAATAAAAATAGGTAATTGTTACTTTTTTAATATGCCATTCTGCCATCGCAACCCCCCCCCCCCCCAATGGAGAAAGGTATAGCATTCTGACATCACAAACACAGCAGCAGGTCTAATACACAAGTACCATTTTATGGTTTACAGTAAATGAATACCATTTAAACTATCTGCAAGAATAAAAAATAAAAAATGATATATGGCTATTAATTGTTTTGAAATTGATATTATCATCTTCTATTTAATGGAATAAATCAAGATTATATCAAACATTTCTTTATATTTATATAATATTATCTATGGTTTTCACCATTTTATTTGACATATGAGCATATTGTTAGTATGGGAGAACAAAACAACATTAAAATAAATGGTTGTCTCACACTAAAGTGAAATATAAATACAATATAAATCAATAATCAGTATTAAACAATTATAGGTAAAACCTTTTAAGCATTTTTATTTCTAAACTCAAAATTATTTTTGGTATAAGTATAAAACTTACATCTTGAGTAATGATGGAACTAGTTATTAAACAATTTAAAATTTCCATAATTATATTGGAATAATAATTTGAAAGATAATAGAGAAGAAAGAATAGATAGGTGGGGGTATATATAAATATTTTAATGTATTTCAGTATTTGTTAAGTCAATATTACAATAAAGCATCAATATTCATTATACTTTAATGCAACTTTACCTTGCACACATCCTATAAAGTGGGATAATAGCTTATGTTTTGTTGACAAGTTTTCATTATAATTTAACACCTTGTTTGCTTATTTCAACAGGCACATATATATTACAGGCAACTTTTTAGGGGATACAGTATGCAAATATAAATTAAGATTATAGTATAAACAAAATTAAAAAAGTAATAATGTAGTTATTAATAATAAATGGAGAGAACATTTTTTCTTATATGTTTACTGATTATGTGATCACTCATTCACATTCAATCAAAAAAATAAAATAGTAAAAAACTTATACCATTTCCTTTTAAAATAAAATGAACAGCTAAGTATCTTCTGAAGGCATTAGTGTATAAAAATAATCAAATTTCATTGCAATTAAACAGTTGATTTGGATATCTTTTTCCTTTGCTAACTTTTTTTGCCCTATGGAAATGAAATAACAGTTTCGCAGTTGACACCCTTAGCCTCTTCAGTCATTTCAATGCTTTTAAATATATGTCATTTCTATTTACAGTTATTCTTTTCATATTTTTTGAATCATTCATACAAACTTCAAGTCTTCTGATGCAGTTTACTTTCATTTTATTTCTTAAGAAAGATACTTTAATTTCATAAACCTTCTAATTTTTTGCTTAGGAAACATTTTATTACTTGAAATATTGTAGTATATCAACTTTTGGATGGAAAAAAAAAGTGAAAAGTAAAATGTGTTTTCAATATAACTTGAATAAACATTATTTATAAGCATGATCATATATGTCTAAAGAATAATATTTAAAATTTTTAAATATCGAGAGTACTCTGAGGACAAAAAAGACTGGTGCCATATTATAAAACTTATTAAAATTCATAATTTTAATTTTTTTTTTATTTACATTTTTTTTTGGATAGGATATAATTGAAATTATGTATATTGATAGAATGTAGTTTTATTATGTAAATAAAATTATTTGTCATAGATTTGAAAATGCCTAAATATATTATTTTTATAAGTAATAAAAGGGGTATTAAACGAGAATTCAAGCATAGCTGAATTTCACCATTTACCTTCAAGATAAATGTCTGCCTTTGTTTCAGACATTATACATAGAGGAATGGAAATCATTACAAATGTAAATTTTTGTCCAACAAAGATGTAGTATATTTTAATTTTAGTTATCATATTTATTATAGATATATAACTAGACAGGAGATAGAATATCATGAATAGTTAGTAGGTGATAGGGATCTACTGCATTTCAAATTTATAGAGAATCTGGTGGCAGGCAACTGAGAAAAAAAAATCCAATTATAATTGATCAACTTTATAAGAATCAATCCTTCCTATTCACAAAAAACTTTGAATTCAGAATAAAGGACTAAGAAGCCATCATGGGGGTTATAATATAATCGTATATTGCCAAATTCTTTTATAGAATGGATCTTCTGTCCACATTTTTTTGGCAGATACTATATATATATGAATAAGTTTTTGTTTTCCCTCCAATATTATTGTGAAAATATATTTGCGTTGATTATCTGAATTACTGAAGTTTTTTTACTTCAAAATATAAGCAATATATAGATATTGAAGCTAAATAGCATTGCAATATATAGTTATGTATGGTCATTGTGATAGATCAAAAGGTAATTACTAGCCCTCTTGGTTGAATCCGTTATTAATAATTACTAAATATCTTTTTTTCAATAAATAATTGGATAAATTGATTTTCCAAAAGGAAAATCCTGAGATTGCTTGGAAATTTTCAAATATCTGCAAAAAAATTTATGCTTCATCTAGACTTGAACTTAGGTTATGGAATGATGGCCACTTTCATTAACATACTCTAAAGAAATCCCTCTTATGTAATTATGTATACATAAATTGCCACACGTAATTTATTGACTTATATTCAATGCATTAACGAATGATGTTTTTAATTTTATTATCATTATTAAAAGAAAAAAGCAAAATAATTGCTAATCTCTTTGATTATCAGGCTATATATTGTTTTCTTTTATCTTTTTTTTTTTTTTTTATGAAAAAAAAATGCAGCTTTTAGATTATTTGAATTTCTTTCTGTTACAAATTTAATCATTTTAAAATTTAATTTTGAAAAAAATATCATTTTTCAAGAAGAGCAGATTAATTAGCATATTCTGATGCAATAAAGAGAATTTATGCTTGATTGTAGGCACTTTTCTCTTTTCATAGTTTTGTAGTAATAAATTTTAAAAAATACAGTTTTATTAAACTACAAGCTTGTAATTTTTTTTTCAAATCAGTATCAAATCATTGAACCAATATCATTTAAAATTTAATATTGCCTTTTGCATTAATATCAGGAAAACTGAATAATTAACTTCATGTTTTAGAAAGGAAAACTTAATGTCTTATTTTCCTTTTGGCATCTTTTTTTTTTCCTGTTTTTTCATATTTTTTGTTTCAAAAATAAAATTATCATTATATATATATATATATATGATGACGATATTAGCAATACTTCTGTTTTACCAAAAACAAAAAATTGGGCATCATTACATTACTTTGATCTTTCAGTGATCATCATCATTATTTTCAACTATTATCTATTCACTGTAGAATGAAGATTTCTCCATGTTTAATCTCATTTCTAATATCCACAGCTAATCTTCTGTTTATCACTTTGGAAAACTTTTCTATCCATTTCATAAGTAGTCTTTTTTCATTCTCTTACAATTTCTTGATATCTGATCATCTTTTCTAGCAACATATCCAAGCCAATTTCATTTGAGCTTCTTAATCGTTTTACTAATAATGTCAGTGACACATGTTTGTTTCTCACCCATGTATTTTACTATTGATATTTCCTTGTTATTCCCTACATATGTCTTCATATTTCACTGAATAATCTGAAGGGCCTAAGACTCATTTCATTCAGTAAGTACTGGAAAAGCACATTTGTTAAAATCTTCTTTTTCAAACACACACACACATATATATATATATATATATAATATTGTTATATCTACCAAATTATTCCATAGAAATTCATTTATTATGTTTCCATCAATATTGAAACCTGATCAAAGCATTTATATTCATTAAGTGTTTCTATTTCATTGATATGGTCATTTTTATTTAGCAAATGGACTTTGTAAAGTTTTGATCCAAAGATAGTTTATAGGATCTAGATAGAAGATTAAAGATATAACTATCAAGTAGTAACATTTAATCACCATAAATAATTTATCTTGAATAATTAGCTATTCTTGTAAAACACTTTAGACTTTTATTATTAGCTTTTATAATAATATCTACATCTACGTCATGAGGCTGGTGCAGTAGATAATAAAAGATTAATTACCAGTTTTTATATTAATATATTATAAAACTTTATTAAATAAATAATTTACCTTGTCCATGTTAAAAATAAGTAGAAACTAGTCCACACCTTGCATGAGTTTAATGTAATGGAAAAAATATCAAACTGTCAGAATGAATATGAGATTCAATGTTTGATATTGATGTTTATCTGAAGAGTACAATTTGTTCTTGAATTTCATGTATAAATAAGACAGAGATAGTTTGACTTTGTATAGTTGGGAGATGGTTATGATATAGTGGAATTGAAATAAGAGTGCCAATAACAATTAAAAATTTGAAAGAATTGTATGGCTATTTTTATATTAATAGGTAATAAAATTTCATTATTCTGTTCATTTGTTTTAGAAATCAAAAAATTTTTGGGCATTAATAGGACATAATTAACTGATAGTTTCATTAAAGTGACCAAACTGATTTATTTTTAGATCTGATATTTGAGAATTGATCAAAAAACTATCATCAAGGGAATTGTAATGGACATAAAACTATGATCACTGTTAATTTTTACTTCTAAAAATAAGAAAATTTGTTATGAATTATATCATAAAGTAATAAGATCTTTCATTATTAAAATTTAAGATATATAAAAAGCTGCATTATATGCAAACAATAATTATATAGTTTTTAATTATTACAGTTTTTACTTCAGCAAGAATTACTAGCACATCAATTGACTCTCAAAGATTACTATATTGATAAGAGTTTTATCCTCTCAGTAAATCACCTTCCCATTTGGTGATCAGCGATAAATCAAACCTACAACAGTTAGAATATACAAAAGATAAATATTTTTTAGCAAGAGACTATTGATATTACACCCATTTGTTAATTTACATCTTTTAATCAATAGATGACTTTAATCGTTTCAAGTGAAGTGCACATATATTTATAAATAGAATATTATTAACACAGCTCTCTATAATTTGGCAACTTTTATTGTCAATAAAATAATAAGCAAGCTATTTGAACTTTTACGATTATCAAGCTTTATTTATTTTAACATCTGTTAGGATTTACTTAATTTTTTCTTCTTTTAATCTTGAATAAACATGTATTAATAAAGATAACCACAATTCATTGAATAAGTTAATGTTGTAAAAAACGAAAATAAATTTTATTCTAATTATTTCAGTGTCATATTTTATGTATTTTTAGTCCTATACCTTTATTTAAATCATGGTTTTGAATTTTTTCTGTAGAAAACAAAAATCTAATAATTTTAGCATTAATTTTTTTTTTGGAAACTTCATATTTAGTACTTAAATCTTAAAAAAAGCATTACAGAAGTGGGGAAATGGAGAAAGGATATCACTTAATTAGCAGCATGCATTTTCTGTATGGAATATTATCACTATAATCGTTAATAATAAAACATATATGATTTTTGTTTTACATATGCATGTTCTGCATTTATGCAATTGATATGGATAATGCTTTTTCAAAATAAAGTCTTTATGATATTGTAATTGATTTTGAGCATGAGTGATTAGCAAAAATTTTTTTAATAATATCATCATCATCAACCATTATCAATCCACTGCAGGATGAAGGTCTCTCCAAGTTCAATCCATCTTCTCCGATCTTTAGCTTCTCTTCTTCATATCACCCCTGCACACTTTCTCCTCTCATCCATCCATCTCACATGTGGTCTCTTTCTGGGTCTTTTACAATCTCTTGGAATCCAGTTTAATAATATATATATATTGTATATATAAATAATAAATAAATAAATATATTGTGGTAAAATTTCAATGTTAAACTTTAAATAATGAGTAAATTGCAGAAACACTTTCAATTAGTGACATGTAATTATTATCAACTGTATATAATTAAAATAAATAAACCCCTTTAATGCAGTAATTTACATTATCGCTCATGCTTTTTGAAGTTTCATGTTAGTCCCTTGTCTATTAAGCTAAAAGAAGTTTCTTTTATTCATTTTTTAAAAAAATTCTTTATTGCTATTTATTTATTGTTCAATATTTAAAAATTAAATTTTACAATGATGTTTATATTTTTATTTTACACACACACACACACACATATATATATATTTGTTGCTATTTATATTAACCTTATAAATAAATGTGCTTATGTGTATATATATATTTAACCTTCAAAAATCATATATGGAGAAATTTATGTTCGAGAATTTTACTAAATAGAATGTTTCTAGTCATAGGTGAGTGAATAACAGATACTCATTGTGATTTTAGAAGATAATTAGGAAAGTATCATGAGCAAAAGTGTAATTTACATATTGCTTTACCAGTGGGTTAATATATTTATTCACATAATTCAGAAAGTTTGAGGCAAATGACTTGGGTTGGATATTCATTGAAGAATATTCATATTATTCAGGGGCTACATGATTACTGGGGAAAATTGGAGTCATTTGGCAGGAAAACTTGTTGAACAATGATGTCTTCTATCTCTAACTTTGTTTCTTTGCCTTTTTATGACAGTAAATTTTTTGAAGCAGCCTATAGAAACTTCATCAAGAAGGCATCAAAATGCAATATAGGTTTGATGATGGGGTTTTGAATTTTAGTTTATTAAAATTAAAAACAAGAGCCTCACTTTCTTGGCTCCCAAATTTATAATGTGCTGATGGTAGAATTACTCTTACCAAAAAAGGTAATATACAGAATATTCTTAATATTTGATGGCAATCTATTATTAATATTCAAAACTCAGATGCTTTTTGAGTCAGTGATGGAAGAAAAATCTTCAGCAGATTTTACTTGTATGTTTTCTAATTTTTGTCATATAATGTGTGAACAAAAATTATTTTGTGCAGCTTCTTTTGAATAAGGTAAGAATTTACACCTCATTCACTATAAGAGTGCAGAAAAAAGTAAGTTGCAAACATGCATAATAGTTATCACAATAAAAAAAAAAAGCACATGAAATATATTTTTGCTAAGTTATAAAATATAGAAAATATTATAGTTGAGCAAACTTATTTTTTGCTGATTTTAATATAAATTTAATAATTGCATTTAGAACTATTTCCATTATTTATCAAATTTTATGCATGAGAACATTATGTCTATGTTACTGCAATAATGATTTCCTTTATAGCATCCCATTTATTTTAAAACTTTTCTGTGTGGTCATTAGTGGATACCTATTCATTATTGATTCTATTTAGATATATTAATCTATTCAACTCATAAAAAATTACTGTTTTTTTTTATAAAGTTCATTAAATTATAACATTATTCATATTCAGTATTAGATATAATAAATATTTCTTAAACTGTTCATTTTGGAATGTAAAAAATATTGTACTTGAATAAATGAACAAGGTCTTTAATTTTCTTTTACAACAAACTGCAAGTCACTGCATTGATAAAGTATTATCAATCAAAAAGAGAAATAGCTTATGTCAAATGCAGCTCATGTTTGAATTTCTTTAACCAACAGGATAAACAACAATTTTTAAATATTATGAGAGACTTTATAGCCTTTGAATCAATTATCTTTTGATTCTGTAAACATTTAACAGTTCTATTCTATTGAACTGAATTTCTTAGGTATTGCCTTTCACTCTTGTGGAACTTTACTAATGCAACATGGTTCACCTTAAGAGGTGTTAATCCCTTCTGGGAAGTAACACATAATGTGATGCTTCATCCAATGTAACAAAACACTCAGTATTTATTAACCAAAACTTAAAATTGTTCAACTTCTTATAACAGTATTTTAAGTTTGGATCAATTTCCTTTTCTTTCTGAAAATACTTTTAACGGATGATTATAGCTTCAAACATCAGCTTGCAATGGAAAATATATTGAAAACCAACATACTTTATTCATTTGGCTTAAATATTGCTGAATTATATTCAAGTCATTAATAATGTCTAAATTTGAACCCTTTCTAATATACATTTACAAAATTCTGAGCATACACTTTTTAAGAGAATTTCAATCTCTTATCAATTTTACTTTTTTTATGTGATGTGTGTCAATAATTCTTATATCTTCATGGCAGATGAAAGTGTTAGTAGATTAGATTATGCATGAGATTTAGTGCCTTAATTGGGTTACTTTATTATTATTTCACCCTAACATTGCAGTTGCTTCATTAAGTATGAACGTAATTATTTTTTCAATTGATAAAATTATCTTTTGTTATATGGATAAAGGTTTTTTTTATTGCATTTACAATGGCAAAGGAATTATATTCATCTAATGAGATTTTATGATCTATAGCTCCCAAGCTAAGCTCATAAATGAAATGAATTATTAAATATTTGGTGATTGAAAGATGAATGAACCCATTGATAATTAATGTTGCAAATTTTTTACATTACTTCTTAATTGTTGCAATAATTCATAAAAATTGACATGCATAATGTTTACTTCTTGACCTTTCCAGAATGCATATATGTTTTTCAGTACATTTGTTAATTTCTGTATCAGTAGCTATCAACATACTATCAATCATCATTCTGATTTTACTGAGTTGTTAATTTTAGCATTTTTTTATCCTTATCTTTTCTTCAGATTTTAATAAGTTTCACAATCTGTTTTGCATTGACATATTTTTATTTCTAAATTTTTGAATACTTCAGTAGGAAATTCATTTGAATAATGTCATTTTAGAAAACCTTACTTGTGAAAATCAATCCATAATTTTCCAATTGAAAATTAACCAATGGTATTTGCTTTTGTTAAAAAAGAACAAATAGCTTTCATTTTCATTACTATATGAAAAAAAATGTAAGAAGTAAACCATGATTTACATCTAGTGACAAGTTTTTTTTTACTTAACACTTTTCCCCAATTTGTGCTTTTTTTCTCCAAAGTTTAAAATATTATAAATTTCAGCAATTATATAAATTTAAAAAAATGTGATAAACCATGATCAGTTAGAACTCTATGCTACATTTATTTGAAAAAAAAAAAAAAAATCAATAGATACTTTCTAACAGCATGTAATATCTAATTCCATTGCTCAATTAGGCAGGCTAAAAAGGTCATATTCGTTTAATCAACTTACATATTTTCATCTGATCAACCCATAACAACTTGTGAACTTTATCTTCTAGCTGAAGACAGCTAGATTCTAATTTACTGATCAATACTTGAGAATTTGAAACAATTGCCTTAACTTGAATAGTTATATACTGGACTTCTGTAGGGCTGGATGTCAAGGATTAAAAAAAATAATATTTCATCATAGTAAGTAAATTCAATTAAATTAATTATTTAATAATATAAGGCTATTGCAGTATGGAAATGAGACATAAATCTTGCTATTAGTGTAAACTTAGTCCTGGTAAAATTAATTCAAGGAAATTTTACATTCTTAGATTGCAATGCCAAGATCAGCAAGTATTTCAAATTTGTGGATGAAATGATATTGAATCTACAATTATAAGGGCACATTCTCATTGTATTGGGTATAAGAAGCACTTAAAAAGCAGCAGATTTATTAAAAAGTATTTTATAATGAATTTGAGCATGGGATAAAAAAAACTTTTTACATTACAAGCAATGAACCCAAAAGCTTTTGAAAGAAATGAATAATAAATTGTTTTTATTGGATGAATATAGCTAAAAATAGAAAGCAGTGAATGGTTCCAATGGGAAAAGTATTGAAGTCTTTATGAAAGAAAGGTTTGCTACACAAAGTGATAAAAGACAATGTTATCAAATATGTAAATTGAGGTGTTAAAATCTCGTGTAATGTTAATGATATCAGAAGTCATATATATATAACACATATATACAATATGTTTTTTATTTGTAATTTATTCTGCATTATTTTTAAAATTTATTTTTGTTAATCAAATTTTATTTTTGGTAAAGATGTAATTGATTAGAATACGAAAACAAATTGGATGCTAAATGAAAGAAATTAAAAGGAAGAAAATAAAAGGGAACATACAAATCACATGTTGAATAAGAGTTTTATTTTAGGTTTTTATGATGCTGTAGTAAGCCATTAAGCATATGTTGTTTGGTAAATTGCTTAGAATTTGACTTGCATAATAATAAAATCTGCCTACTGAATGTTATGAACTGTAAGATGCTTTACTTGTGCAATCAATCATTGAATCTGCATTTTTACTGATTTAAGGAAACACTTGTCTGATGTTCCTATGCAATAATACTGAATTTTCTATTTATTTATTTACATTATATCAAGTTTATCTATATTAAGTATGTGAATTCCTATACTTATATTATTACAAATGCTTGTATTTTGTTTCTGTATGCATTTAAACAGAAATATCATAAATGTTTGTTTTTGAAATATACTTTATTTGAGGGTTGAATACAAACTGCAGTTTTATCCACTTGAAACCATTTAAATATATACTAATTTGGAAATTAAGATTTGGACTGAAAATAATTTTAGTTATGAATAGTATTTATTATATTTGGAAATCTCATTTATACATTTTTAATTCTGAATTTGTTTACAAAATTTCTCAGTATCAAATAAGAAGAAATAATTATTGACTGACTATAATTAATTTAGAATAAGTTGTGCCTGAATATTTTATGTATTAAAATTAAAACCAATTTTTAAGTCATTTCCCACTAATTGTTTTTAGTTAGAAGGATAGGTTATATCAATTTAGGGGACACAGGTGATTATATAAAATAGATGAATAAATTATAAATCGTTTCCTAATCCATTGCACTATTCTTCATACTTAAAAAAATATCACAACAATTACACTTTTGGGCAATTCTTCTATTACAGTTTTAATAGATAGTATTAAGAAGGAATTTTTCTACTAACATTAGAATAATGATTTTCCTATTTTTAGTTGAGATGTTTAAGATATGATTTTTGTTTTAATCCCTCAAATATATTATAATCTCATTTTTTTAACAAAATCAAAAAAAAAAAAGACAACATAGTTTCCCCTTGATATATTTGCAGCAACTTGCAGCCTGGTTAAATAGTTTAGTATTCTTATAAGGAAAATTTAACTACTGAATTTTCTAAAATTACTGTAAACTTGCAATAATGTTAATTAATTACGTATCATTAATTGTTTAATATTCTCCCTTATGCATATATACACTAGAATTACAATTTCATGTAAATTTTCTACACATTTCTTTGTAAACAATTTATTCAATAATTTGTTAAAAATAAATTATTTGTTTTTTTTGATTGGTTTGAGAATGAATAATAATCTTTATGTTAATTTAAAATTGATTTAATAAACAAAGGATGCAGTTTTTAAAATAATGAATATACTTATTAAATGATTTGTTCATTATTTTAATTAGCTGCAGTAGCAACAAACATTCAATGAAATCTTGAATTAATAAGCTTATATTATTATATGGTATTTTCTTTTTTGCTAAGTTTAGTCTCTGATGTTTTGCTGATCTCTAAGAATTTTAATTTTTTTCCTTAGTTTGAAATCTTAGGAGTAGGGTGTGTACATGATTGATGGCTTCCTTATATCATCTGTCAGCTGTTTTGCTTTGGTGCTCTTTTCTATAAATAAAGCTGGCAATAGTATTAGCAAGTATCAATCTATCCATTCATCAAAAGCATTCTATTTTAAAGTTCTTGTGGATAATTCATTTACATAAAATTTGGTAGTATAATGCAGAACCAGATTGTGATAGAGCTTTTTTTTTATTACATGAAATTTTGCAACCCAACATATAAACTTATCTTTACATAAAATTGGAGCTCAAATTAGAAGCATAAATTAACCAGTGATCCACCACTTAGAGAAGTTAATGTTATAGAAAATTGACCTATCAATTTGGAACACAATAAAATTACACTGTTTGGAAGTCATCTTCTCTATTCTTAATTGTTATAATATATGTAGGAATGCATTTATGTACCGTGGATTTCTTTATGTAATCTATGGAGTTAATCTTTTAATTTTTTTTGTCTTTATTTCTCATGTATTAGATGTATGTGTATATATGTATTAGATAATAATAGAAATACATATATGTTATTTGTAGATAAAACAGCTTTTAAATAATAAGTAAATTTACAATTTTTTTGTCTTGCTTTTAACTTTTATTTAAGAATATTTAGATACTTGTTATTGATTAAAAATTGAATAATAATTTGGGTTGTCTATGGAATGGCTATTTGAAAGGAAAATACATTTGTTTGAAACTTGAAAACAATTTTCTTACAGATTTAAAACTAGGGTCTATGAAATGACAGACAGAGGTACTAATTATCTAGTTCAAATCCAGATAAAACTTACATATATGCAAATAATATTTTAGCTAGTGAAAGTCAGTTCATACAGCTATGCATAAATTAAATATTAATGGGGGGGGGGCTTTATGTCAAATCTATTATATAACGTCATAGAAATAAATCAAAAAATAATTTTATATAAAAAAAGTTAAATATTTATTGAGGACTATAATCATGCTAGTGGACAATGTATACTATTATAATATGTTATAGTCATTTATCTCATAAAAACATCTCCTAAGATAGTGAAATTCATAGTTAAATTTTATGAAGCTGCCATCTTAATTTGTTGAAAGTACAATTAAATGTTTAAATTTGAATAATTATTATATTATGAAGTATGCAAATTCAGTGATAATATGACTATATGCATGTTTCATATGATATTGACAATATTTTACAAAAAGTATGGCAGACATTGCAAGATGAATTAATGTTTTGAGAGAATTGACTCCTTATATTTTATTTGAAATTTTTTCTAATGAATTATATATTGTTTCTTATTTGCTATTGCCAACCTTTTTTTCTAATGTTCCATGCTAGTCATACAGTATCATAAAGTAATGCTGGTACATGGCAAAATTGTTAAAATTAATTTAAGCATTTAAGTAGTGTTGGTTTGCAATCTAAATCATATACAAATGTTGTTGCCTGTGTTGTATTAATTCTGTTACATCATACTGCAGGGATGCCCAACCCGTAGCTCGTGAGTTATATGTGACTCGTGCAACCGTTTAATGTGCCTTGCATTGCACTCTTTAAGAAAAATTGATAAAATATTTTATGTTCCTTGATGCCGCATGCACACACTAAAAAATAAACATTTTTACAATACAAACGATAACGATATTCAGTGTCAGGTTTCACATTAAATAAAATAATTAAAATATACTTTTCCTGTAATTGTAATTTATATGTATGTTACCAAATTTTTAATAAATAAATAAAATGTATTTACATTTTTTTTCTTTTTAACATATTACACCAGTTTTTTTTAGTTTGTGAATTATGTTTATAAATGTAATATGAAAAATGCAATTTATAATTGTGGCTCCCCAAATTTTTTTAAATTCTCAACTGGCTCGCGTCAAGTTAAAGGTTGGGCATCCCTGTCATACTGAATCAGATGTTGCTTTTATATTTGATCAAAAGCATCATTTTTTATTAATTTCTAAAGAAATATCCCATTGACTAAAGAATCTTTGCAAG
The DNA here is from genome assembly GCA_028023455.1 of Epiperipatus broadwayi. Classification (NCBI taxonomy): domain Eukaryota; kingdom Metazoa; phylum Onychophora; class Udeonychophora; order Euonychophora; family Peripatidae; genus Epiperipatus; species Epiperipatus broadwayi. Next base: position 1,041,201 of record JAQFVV010012595.1, read on the forward strand.
AAAATGATATGACTTACATGATCTAAATAATATTTCTTTGATTTGTGGCTTTATAATTTTTCTTTTATCATGAAGACACAAATCAAAATCAGTTAAATTACATCCTTTAATAAAATACAATTCCTATCAGCAAGAACAATTGTCAACATAACTGTCCAAATACTTGTTGATATATTAGTTGATTCTTTCAATTGTTTTAAAGATTATCTATTACAAATCTTTAAATATATTAGCAAGGATGAACAATCTTTTACATTAGGGGATTTGAACTTATATTTTTAAGTACCCTACAACTATTCATACTATTGCATACAACTGATAGGGTGCTTGAAAATCTGTGTTCAAATTCCCTATACTTACAATTAACCTCCAGGTTTGTGAAGAATGCCTGGTTTTCAAATATTAACATTATGTGTAACTTAAATATATCAGTATCAGAATTAATGAAGTTTGTGAATGTATTCCTCTATGAAATATTAATCATAAGATCTGTAATTCTTCAACTTTCTTACAACTTTTAATTATGGCTAGTTATTTATGCATTAGGTAAATATTTATTTAATTCAAAATATCACAATGTTTTGGGGGAAAATTGTTTATGATTTCTATCAGTTAATTCACTTGTGATCTTTTTCCACTTATCTAAACAATTTCGTTCTGTAGCCATCTATTCATTTAATGAAATTGAAGATATTATCATATTATATGCTATTTAATGTTGATTATTTTACACTTTTACTACAGCCATTTTTTGAGAACATTTTCATTGTTTGTATGATGCATTGCTTCATTCATGACAATCTAAACTTTATGTATGTAATATCTAAAGGTGCTTTCTTCTTAATATTATGATACAGTTCTTTTTGTTGACGTATAGCATGTTTCTTTTTTTTTTTCTCTATTCATTTTGAAATCATCTTAAATTATCTATGTTGTTGTTACATTTATTTTAATAGAATTTAATTATAACTTTCTTATTTTGTGATCTTATCATCAAATGAGCTGTTTTCAATGATTTTATGTTAGGGTTTACTTCATTAGCATGTAATTTATATATCAAACGTTATTGCTGTTGCTTATACTTATTTAACATTAGAATTTAACTTTAATTTCATATTAACTATTTTAAAAAACATATAATGCATGCATAGTCTTACTGATTTTAATTTCAAATATGTTGTTAGTCATAGCTAGATGATATAAATTGTTGTTTAATGCTCATTTATCATTATGAGGCTGTGAATTACATGGTCCATAAATCTTTTTTTTTTTTTAACAGACTAATATAATTTGACATTTCAAAGCTTTTACATCTATATTAAATGTTAGATCACACCTTTCCTTTGTTTCAGATGTTTCTCTCTTACTTTATTATTACTAATGTAGATATCTGCAAAGCTTGTTAATAGCTTATTTGCGAGCTTTTTATATAACATTTGTAATACAAGCTTGTTTAAATTAGATCATGTGACATCTGACTTGATCTTTTTGTAATTTTTTTTTTTTTGTCATCATAAAGTTATAAAATTAAACTTGTTGTAATTAGTTACCAAAATGTTAACATAGTATATTTTCATAACCACATACCATATAAGAATATTGTTTATGAAATATTTCATTTAAATCAACATATTAGCAATAAAACTATTATTTAAATTTCTGTCTACAAAATGTTTGAGTATATTATTATTATTCATTAACAATAATCTATTTAGTTCAAACACAGTTGATTTGCTCACTGTGTTGACTAACATTTTTTATTTTAAAAAGATTTCATCAATAATATTTTCTTCAGAGGATAAGTTAAGACTAGTAGTATTGGAATATTTTGATCAGAAAATTTTGTCACGTGCTACTTGTAAAAAATAATAATGGCATAATCCTATAAAGATTGTATATGGCACTTCATGCTCTTAAAGGTAATTGACATGAATCCCAGACTATCTTGATGCAAACAGTTGTGATATTTATTAAGATAAATAAGTGCGTGGATTTTAGTGCCTGTCATATAGACTTCAAAGCTACTTTTGGTCTATGAATTGGAATTATTTATTAGTAAAAAACTTCATTAGTTTTTATAATAGTACTAATATTTTGTTCTTGGTTATAACAATTAGATTAGTAACAGATCAATTTGACTAAAGAATCAAGTGTTTTTATGAATTATTTAAATGCAAAAACATTCCATCAGTATTGTAACTTGCTTCATTATCATCATGATATATTTAACTTTTTGATTAAACAAAATATGTTTCAGAATATTTTTTTCTGCCTCATGTTGGTATGATGATTTATTTGTTCTCTGTAGATGATCTTTACTTATTCTTTGGAGATCTCATTTGGAGATCTCATTAACATTTCATTTGTATTTAATATTTTAAATAACTTTTATTTCAATACTTTTTTTTTTTTTTACAGTTTAACAAATCATCTTATGGCAGTTCTTTATGAGAAAATTACTTAATTTTGTTTTATGGCCATGACTTCAGCATTTCTGATTATTTCACTTTTCTAAACTTAAAATAAGTCAGATTAATAAGTGAGAACATTAAAGAAATCTCACATTTGTAAAGTAAATTGTAGTCATTTTCTATGATAATTACTAAATTGTGATACTGAAGACATATAGGATGGATAATGGATAAGGATCTGTAACAAATTAATTTAGGCTGGTTTTTCCAGAAATTCATTTAGACAATCTTATATATATATATATATTATAACGAGATAAAGTCGGTGTATGTAAACACACACACACTCAAGCAGTATAAAATACTCTTAACGTTATATTTTGTAACCTTTAATAGTTTTCTTTCCACATTTTCTAAAATACATTTGTAAAAATAAAGATAATAATTGTCTCATTAAATAGTCAAGGCTTTCGTATAAATTAATAAAATAACATTCTCTAAAAATATAGTAAAAGAAAATATAATATGCCATTATAAATATTAATAGATAATTTCCGCTTGTATACGCCACGGGGTATTTAAAAAAGGGTTTCTTTTAGAATTATAATTATAGTAAAAATAAAACTTATAGAAATGATTTTGAGAAAAGATTAAATGCTCGACTTCTAAGTTAATGTAAATTGTATTGTTCTGGTAAGACACGCACACACGTATGCACTCAAAGTGTGAATGAATAGAAGTTTGTTAACTGAGATTGCAACATGAGATTGCCTAGACCTAAAATTGCCTTAAGCACAAGGATTGAGTGAACATTTACATCGGACGCGGATCCGAACGACAACTCTAAAAATATGGAACTCTGGGGGGAGATTGGATCCTAAGATAAGATCCATCTCATATAAATATCACGAAAAATCTATTCAATGGTTGGCTTGATATTGTTGCTTAACGACGCTCTTCGCTAACGTGCTTGCTTGATATATTCAATATAGTCTACTTGATATAGCTTGATATAAAATAATATTCTTTCGTTTCGCCGTATCCATATTCAAGATGATCGTTGTGAAATTAATACTGAGAGCGTCGATTATCATGATGGGCTAGGAAACCCGTCAGTGATTGATCGACGCTCCGCCACCAAATATCTCCGAAGCTATGAATATTTAACGACATCTCCATTTGAAATTAATGCTCCGATCAAATAATAATGTTCCGAGAAATACCAGAATCGTCCAGACCACGCTATGCTCAACGTTGAATAAAACGAATCACTGCATTATGAAGATGCCATATCCCACGTTCAAATCCTCATTTCATTCGAAGCAGCGGAAGTCGAAATCCAAATCCTAGGTAACAATTTCTTTTACTTTATGTTTCATTCACTCCATTCGTAAACTCTTAAAGGCAATCTCATAGTTAACTAACTTACACTTGCGTAAATTAAATTATAAAAGATTCCGTAACATTTAACCTATTATTGTAACTTATCTTTGTGTAACCTCAACATTCATAAAATCAAATTTAATCTTAGGACTTTTCCAAAACATGAACTTTGACCTTAATTATTATCTAATAAGCCATCACAATTACTTTTAAGATATAAAATGAAATTTGTATTCCATATTGTAGTATGTATAATATATTTCTTTCTGTGCGAGTGCGTGAATGCGTGTGTGTGCGTGTGCAAATAAAATTTGAATTAATATTGCTTTTTTTATATTCAATAAATTTGTTCAGTATATAAACAAGTCGAGCATTTCTCAAATCTTTTCGTACAATTAAATTCTTATTTTATTTCTTTTTTTGATCATCAATAAAGTTATCATTTAATTACACTAATTTAGATTTATATTTGTTTACTTAACCATTTGTTTCTTTTAAAATGTCTTTTGCCAACATCATGCCGTAAGTCACGATGTTTATTTATTTACTCTTAGTTAAGATAGGTTAAGAATTGGGCGGGCCTATAATAAAATATAAATAAATGTTTAATGCTAATATTGAAAGTAATTCATAGGGGGGATGATCTTAGAAGTCTAATTGTTTGGGAGGGATGAACGAACAGTCGTATTGGTCGCCAACAACCAATAGTTAAGTCCAGTACTAGGATCACTCAGTTAATAAATAAAACTTCCTTCCCATTAGTGTACAGTGCGTCTTTTACGTAAGGAGTGATTGCTGAAACAATTACATCGTGGCCCTGAGTGACCCTATTGGTCCATGCTAGGAGTTGGAGCTTGTGGGCGGGATTAGACTTCGAAATCGTTTTGACATGACGTAAGGTGATGCGAGAAGTTAAATAATAATTAAATCATCGTGTCTGGCACCCCCTTGTATTGATAGTGAATAATTACCGATATAAGAAAATAAATAAAGCTTTACGCTATGTCATGTTTATTTCGGAGCTCTCGATCTCTTTTAGGAACGTACGGATAAAAAGCTAAGATAGGCCGACGGTAACAATATATATATATTAAAGTATGTGCAGAGTTTAAAAGTTTTGTAATATATTTAATATATCTAAATTGATGGTCAATTAATAAATTTACTAAAAGAATTAATCACTTTTTTTGATGTTTCAAGACCTTGTTATGAATATTTGAATCATTAATATTAGTTTTGATAGTCCACATGCTTAATGTGGATCTTGGATGTGTTTAATGAATGATAAACTCATTTACTTAGTCAAATTATCTGGAGTTCTTTATTATGCCTGTTATCTAACAATATAACTTTTTTTTTCTCATTTGTAAAGGCCATTTAAATTTGATTTTTCCTAAATACTTTTATTAGTTTGTAAAAACGAGATGGTTTCATTATCAGATCATTTCTCAAATCCAGTTAATTTTCTAAATGCCTGATCAAGCTGATTTCTGAGCAGCTAAATATTAGTTGAGATATTTTCTCTAGTAGTGTAAAAAAGGACATTCTATTATCATATTATCTGAATATCACTCCCTATTTCTAAAACACTATCCAGATTCCTAAAGCTGTATATGTTGTAATCATAATTAAAATTAAATTCTTTTTGATAAAATAATTCTACTAAACAATACCTCATCTCAGATATAATTTTAATTTTGATTCTACATATATTTTTTGAAATAAATACTTAAAATATGTTACATTTATTTCAATCCTATAAATGCTTTCTGCTACTAACTGAGACTGTTTATTTTCCATAAATAGTGAATTAAATCTCAAACTGATGCTATTTAAATTGTTTACAATTTTAATTCTTGTAATCTGCAGCTTTTATTTTTTTACACTTTTAAAACAAGGTGGATAGCTGTTTTTTATATTACAATCAAAAATATAATGTCTTAAAAATATTAGGATTAATTCATCTTTATATATGCTTATTTTTTTTTTTCTTCAGGAATATCATAATTAAAATATGGCATGCAGCTATGAGCTGCATAATTGTATAAGCTTTTTTTTTAAAAAAAGTTATATATAATAATGTAATTTGGATTATTGTATTATGATGACAAATAGTATTTAGTTAAGATTAATAATTGTTATTAAAACACGCAATGCTCCATACAGTAGTGCCACTCAGTGCCAACCAGAGTAATCAATGGATTCCAGAAGGCTTGTACATAAAATCCCCATCTGGTCCCTGCTCATCCAATATTCCCAGACTAGTTTCTGGCTTGTGGTCTTTGTCAGTGAGGAATTTTGGATGGGGATATTGGATGAATAGACACTAGATGGGGATTTTATGTACAAGCCTTCTGGCATCCATTTATTACTCTGGTTGGCACTGAGTGGCACTACTGTATGGAGAGTTTTGCCTGTTTTAATAACAGTTATGTGCTAGCATAAGAAATAGTGACCATATTAAACTTATTTAATTATTTAAATGTAACTCATATTTTTCATTAAATATTGAAATTTATTTATTGTTATCATAATTAGATTTGGAAACTGGGAAAATGTTTTGTTTGAATTGTATCATTGTCTAGAGAAAAATTATAAACCATAAAGTGTGAGAAATGACATGGAAAAGGTAGACCAAGTAACTTTCTTTCCAATATATTTGTTTCAGCCATATTATTTCATTTTTATTAATAACTTTATTTGTTTAAAACATTATTACATCTAACATAGGAATAAAAAAGAATCAAAGAAGATGTCTTGAACTTAGGAGATAAATGGTAGTAGTTGTATACATGTATAAAACGTATATATTTAATGTTTTCACAGTTATATGGTGTAAATAAAATAACCAAAACTAACATACAGTTTAACTCAAAAACTAGTATATATATATATATATATATATAAGGATCTCATTGGTGCAATGGTAGCACATCCTCATGCCATGCTTAAGACTAGAGCTGAGTGAAAACCTTTGGTCTAGGATTTTATTTTTCAGTCAAAACAGCCCATAGCAACCCAACTATCTAGGGAGTAAAACAAGAGGCCGGAAAACTGCTCAACTTTCATCACCATCCAGTTGACAATCATTATAGGCATTGTTTTCTTCTACAGTTTTTTTTATTTTTATCAGGGACTGTTGGAAAGGTTTTTCAATATGATGATCTAATTTTAGTTTCTTTTACTCTTTTTAAATTTATGTTTTAAAAAAAAGGTGATTTAAAATTGTGGAACTTACCTTTGATAAACACCTTTGATAATGACAAGAATTTCTAATGTAAGAATTTTATGGCATTGTTGTTAATATATCTAACAGTTTTAATAAACCAAAGGAGCTCATTTTAGCAAACTGAGCTAAAAAAATTTTTTTGAGCAATAACCAGAATACAGCTTATATAGATATTTTTAAATTGACAATAAGAATTCCTGCATAATTTGATTATCGAAGTATTGATGTCAAAACAAAATATATCTGTAATATAGTCCAGATTTTAACTTTGAATACTGAATCTACAGTTTATCTTTATTTTAATGTATCACAAGCTATCAGATTTTATATTTGTAATGAGTTTTCATTTCTGGATGTTACCGTTGATTGGTTGATATTGTGAATCAATCACAATGCTCACTGTTAGACAACTCAAAGGAATTGAAGAACAAGATGCTTTCATGAAGTAAATTCATTTAATATATTTGACAAATTGATAGTTATTTGTTTTTTCCTGGGTTTCTGTGGACAATTATGGCAACATGTTAAATTCCAAAATTTTGCACTTAATCAATATTTGGTTGATCGTGAATTGTTTCGAGATCAAAAATGCATTGTATTCAAACATTGACAAAATTGTTCATTGCTGTTCATGATAGATTTTTATTGCTTTTTAGCTTAATTATATTGACACATATGATAAAATTATCTTTTTTATAGAAGTTTACAATCATGAACTTCTGTGAAGTCTATATATAATAATGTGATTACCCTCCCTCTTCCTCTTTTGTTTAGTTTCTACTGGAATGATCATTGAAACTATTGTCTCATATTTACTTCTTTGTGATATTGACCTTTACTTCTGTTATTCATTGATGGTCTGTGTTTTTACTTTGTTTGTATTTTCTTTTTGTGAATATGTCATTTATATCTCTGAAAACTGTTTTACATTGATTATTGTCATGCTATTCATGGTCATTCCATCTCAAATGCAACATATATTTTTTATTTTGCCATTAATTAAACCTGAAATGTATGCAAATTGCTTTTCTCATCTGTTTATATATATATATTGTTATTATTATTATAATTGTTATTGCTTCTTTTTTAGTTGGATATTTATTACAAAAATCCTTGAACAACATTATTATTATATTTTTCATTTTTATTTATCAGTAATGAAAATGGGAAATACACCAATCTTTCTGAGTGATTGATTTTCTCTGTAAGAAGTTTAAAATCTGTTTGCTTATTTAATCCACTTTACTTGATTTGATTATTAAATACTGAAAGATATTAATAATGAAAATTTGATATTATTGATTTCTTTGATTTTAATATTCTGATTACTTGGATAACCTTAGAATATTTACTGCTTAAATTATTTGATTTATGTCAATAATTTTTCAAGAAATAAAAGCAAGACAATTTGTTTTTTAATCTAAGTATATCAATTTCAGATTCTAAATGTTAGCATTTTCCACTTCAGTTACTTCCAAGAAAATGTAGAAAAAATATGTTATAAAATTCCAATTGTTCAACTTTTAATGAAAATATGTGTTGGTTATAAGTATGTGATAGGCATTCGAGTGAATTATTTATAATTGAAGATTTTCAGAAATGTTTAGTACACTAGGGAGCATTCCTGTGACTAAGATTTGAATTCAGATGGAACTTGGACATTTTTCCAGGTAAAGTAACTAGCCTATAATCAGTCTATCTAATTATCCAAATGGGCAGTAAAAGTGTATTTTAGTATTCTCCATTAGAAAGTAAAATCGAAAAGGAAAAAAAAAATAATGCTCTCATCAACCATTTGTTTATTACTTTCAAAAGTAACCTTTATTAGTAAAAAGATTACAAAATTTTTTGGGTACACTTACCCATTGAGAATTACAAAGTGTTCAATGTAACAAACGAGGTAAAACAATTATTGATTATATAAAGTACATATGCTTGATAACAATTATATCCATAAAAGGGTTGCTATAATGTTGATTAAATTGTATCTGAACCTGAGTATCTATACATGGATCTACATGGCCCAGCTGCTGAAAAGCTATCCATCACCCAATGATCCCACCTCTGGGGCCCCGAAGCGAAGACCCAAATGCTTCAGCTTAATAGGTGAACAAGACCAGCACTGCGCCCACCACCACAACAGGCAGCGAGGTCCAAGGCTCAAGTCCATTAAACAATAAATTCTTGACCCACAGCTGAGCCATGTCAAGACCATTCTAGATACCTCTGTCTCCCAATTAACAGTCCAAATGTGCAGGCATCACATTCGGTCTACCTGCCCAGAATTGGAAAGCCAACTAAGAAAAACTAACATGTAGTGAGCACAGACCTGCACTGCCCAAAACCAATCTATCAAGAGGGCATTCAGTCCTGAGATGGTCTTCCTAAATAATAATGAATTATCCAGAAGATTGTTAAAAAATATTCGACTACAGAAACAGATTTGCATATATAATAATGGATAATATCAGATAATAAGGAAATGAAAAAAACAAGAGGAAATGTAGGAAAAAATGTAAATAAGAAAAGAATTGCCTGTCTGTTAACAAAAGCTCTTCACATTCCATACTCACTTATGGTGCACTTGCTTGAGTCTACACAAAATTATGAAAGAAAATTTAAGAGTAATAAAAAAAAATTGAAGAAACATGATAATAACTGAATTGATATTATTATGTAATCAGAAAGAGAAAGAAAGAAATGGAATGTATAAGAAAAAAAGAGTTAAAAAATGCAGACTTAAAACCAAGATTATTCGGAGCATCAGAGATCTTTGATCAGAAGTGGAATATTTATGATTAGATATAATAAATATACAAACAATTACTAAATAATTTGAAAATAATGATTAAAATTATTAAATTATTGAAAATCATAAAAATTAATAAATGTAATGAAATTAAAATTATATACAATACTTGCAATTATAAAAAAATGGCATGCCTTTAAACACTTTTTGTTGTCAGTTTGGCTTTTGAATTCAAATAACAGTGTTTATTAGATGACAATCATCTAAAATTATAAACTTTATATTAGCTTTCTTGTTAATCCTTGGACCATCTTTTGGACCACAAACTGCTCAATAAATGCCATTTCAATACAATTATGAGGAAAATTTCTTGGTTTACTTGGCATTGATTTTGAGATGAAACATTTAAATAAAACAATTATTGCCGTACTTTTGTAATCTTAAGTTTAACAATTCATTGATCAGAGTCTATAGAGATTAATATTAATTTTGATGCTGAATGTGATTAGTTATACTTTTGGTACTGGTGATGGAAGGAGAATTTGTCACTGGCTTGAGGAGACAATGTTGCCATGTGACTCTGCTGTGTCCTACTTTGGGCACTACACTAACCTACTTTCAAGTTTTATATTTAATTTTAATCATATTCTCCCCTGTTTATATTATAAAGATAAGAAAAATCTTTATCGTTTTCTTAATTATGTGTCTTTTGTTTTTAATGCAATTTTTCCTGAATCTTTTATAATATCTTACACTCATAAATTAGTATTGAATTCTTTCCTTTAGTGCTTTACATAAATCATAATGACAAATTTTTATCCCCTTTTTTTGTGTCTTAGATGAGAATTGAAATCATTTATGTTTAATTATAATCTCAAATGTAGTCAGTTTGATATATTTGTTTAAATGATGATATTTTTTCTTACATAATTTAATTGAAGTTAATGGAAACTATCAAATATTTCAGGTTTATGATTCAACAAGTTCTTAGTTTGATCAAGAAATAGATTTTTTTTTAAATATGGATACTTATAATCAGATCAAATATCATTTTAAATTGATATGCAGATTTTAATTGGGAAAAATAATTTAAATGTGAAAGGAATATGATGTACCTGTACAAAAAAGAACTTTTGAACAATGTAAGAGAAATGATTTATGATAGTAGTTTGAGCAAAATCAGCAGTATTTGAAATCTTGACAATTCTGTAGAAAAATTTTTTAATTTGACATAAAAACATTATAGAAATAGACTCATTTATTATAAAAATAAAACTAATTTAAAATTCACTATCCATGACAATTCTTCATACAAAACTTATTTCTTTGTCTTTGCTCAATTTTTCACAAAAAGGCATCTTTGGTATTATTTTGATATACTTATTATTTATAATGAATGCATGAATTATTTTGTTGTATTTAGTTTATGGGTAGTTGCTAAGAGACTGAAATGCAATTTCTGTGTTCTAATCTTTTAATCCATGTTGCTAATTTTATTGCTAATTTTATAAAAATATCGATGTAATGGATGAATATTAATGATGTTAATTTTTTTGACAAAATTTCAATCCACTACATGTTTTCAAATTGATATTTGAGATGACTAATTTTAACACCTGCTGAGACAAGTTATACAATTTGTATTTTACCTAAACACAGATATTTAAACTCACATTTAATATATGCAAGATACATGGATAACACATTTATATGTGCTATGGACATACAGATTGATGAAATACAACAGGAATTGAAGTGAGCATCACCTTGGAGAAAGAAGACAATAATAGAGGAATAAAGTTTTTGGACTTACATATACAAAGACAGTGTCACACACTAGACTACAGAATGATGATTAAACCTTAAATATATAAGAGGAGGGTTACCGAGAAATCATACACTATGCAAGTTTGAATACAATAAAAAGAACAACACTGAATATTACACAAATGACTTTTGAAATATGGGATATAATCACAATAAAATCATAAACACAATAAAGAGACTCTATAAAAAGTAAGAAATTCTCACCCCAACGAACAAGCAGAACCTAAAAAATGGATAAGCCTGCCTTATATTCCAAAGATTGTATATAAATTAAAAAGTATATGTAAATATAAATTTAATATAAGCTTTTGTACCTCTCCATTGCTTAATCAATTAATCAATAACTCTAAAGACACTATACTAAATGAATTAGCACATCAAGTGATATATAAAACTAAATCCAGCCAATCAGTTTTCAATGCTGCATATTATGGGGAATTGAGAGCCAATCTGTCAACGAGACTTGTCCACCACAGCCCTCAGAGACAAAGAACACGTCAATATTTACAACCATGAGCAGAAAACTGCGTTGTTAGCCGAGAGGTATCGCAGCCGCCATGCAAGCAAGTAGTTGGTTGCAGACGGTTGTGGGTTCGCGTCCCGGCCGATGCTATGACATATGAAAAAAAAAAAACTGGTCATAGATTCAAGATAATAAAAGCAGAGATAGTGTACACAAAGAGAGGAGATAGAAAGTGGAAGATTAAAGAAGCATGTGCAGTAGCTAGTGACCATTTTTCTATTAACAAATAAAGAAACAAATGTATCCATTTCAAAGAAATGGGATATTTGAATATTCAAATTAAAATTAAAATTGAATATGTGAACAGTTAATTAAATATTGATATAAAGAATCATTTAATCACACCACTATATGCCATGAATATGATATAGAAAAAATATATTGAAAGCATTTTAGGCAGTAATAAAGGTAAATATTAAAAAAACTACCTTTTTTGGGATTATTTTCATTTTACCAGATATTAAGTTTGCTTAGAAAAGAAGAAAATTAATAACAATTACACTATAATTTAATAGTTTATAAACTCATATGTTACTCATATCTCTGTTACCATAGATTTGATTATAATGTAAATATTAAAAGCCTGAAGCTAAACTAATCCATAAAATAATTAAAATTATCCCAAATTTAAAATTAAACAAGACTAGCCAAAGAAAATAAATTCTACAATACAACCAATGGTTTTCCTGCCAAAGCAGACTTCTCAAAGGACTAAAAACATATCAACAGTTATATATTAAATATTTCCCAGTATTCCCAATTATGTCCCCCATACCCTTGATATTAAAAGAGCCATTCTTTGTACTTAAGAAATCTGTTTTGTCAGGGAAACTATTGATTGTGATATAGACTTTATTCTCTTTGTCTGATCTCTTTTCAGTTTTGAATTTGGGGTAATTTTAATTATTTGCTTATACTGTTGTTCATAAATTTTTTAATTATTAAAAGCACCATAAACCGTTTAATAAATGAAGTTATAATGGCAAAATTTATTAATATGTAGTGTATATATGATATACATGAACAATATTATTATAATATAAAGTTCTATACTCTTAAGTCATTAATATTAACAAGATAGAGATATACAGGTTACCTCAGAAGAGGTGAGCATGGAATACTTTATAAAGTGAGTGATCTCTACTATAGCTTTTTGTTTATGTCTTATGAAATATTTTATTTGTGTGCTTAGTTTAGTAAGTGATTAAGTTAATCTCTAGATATCTGAATACTTATATTTTTACAAAAACCAATGAATATATATATACACACAAAGCCAAGACCTGAACTAATTAATAAATAAAGTAATTTAGGTTTTGGTTTTGAATATTATATATAAATAAGTAAACTGGAATTGACTAATCTTCCTCTAACTTTGAAATAATAAGCTAACTCACCACCCTTACATCATCAAACCAAATAAAGAATAGAACAGGCATCAATACTTTGTTTTCTGATATTAATAATGTTACTTTGTTAACAATATTGAATTTTAGGAATGGAACTGATTCTTGAGGCAAATATAAATATGTTAATAGATTTAAACAACTTTTGTATTGTTAATCAAATAAGTCAGATTAACCACATTTAATTGAAATTTATAAATGAAATTAGAAATGCTACATCTAGCTGTAAAATAAATAAATTCACCACTGCACATTATCAAACTAAACAAAGAATAAAGTAGCCATCTATTTTTTGTTTTCCAATGTTAATACAGTAAGTTTGCTAATGATGATGAAATTTAGGAGTAGAACTCATACTTGAACCACATTCTGATATTAATAATGTTACTTTGTTAACAATATTGAATTTTAGGAATGGAAGTGATTCTTGAGGAAAATATAAATATGTTAATAGATTTAAACAACTTTTGTATTGTTAATCAAATAAGTCAGATTAACCACATTTAATTGAAATTTATAAATGAAATTAGAAATGCTACATCTAGCTGTAAAATAAATAAATTCACCACTGCACATAATCAAACTAAACAAAGAATAAAGTAGCCATCTATTTTTTGTTTTCCAATGTTAATACAGTAAGTTTGCTAATGATGATGAAATTTAGGAGTAGAACTCGTACTTGAACAACATATATGCCAATAGTAATTAGGAAATAATTAATTCAGTAAAGAATAAAGACAGTGTCTTGTTTTAACAATCTTTTATATTGATAATCAATTACAAAGCAGATTAATAAATATTTGTATAGCATTAATTTGTAGAAATGAAATTGGAATTGACTAATCTTCCTCTAGTTGTGAAATAAACGAACAAACTATCAATTTATACCAGCAAATTAAACAAAAAAATAGAGTGGCTTTTTATTTTTTGTTTTCTGATGTTAATAATTTAAATTTGTGATCAATGTTGAAATTTTTTTATTAGATTGCAGATGGGGAGATAGTGAGTTTGTTTATTTATTTGACAACTAGAAGGTGATATTCAACTCCAGTTTCATTTCTCTATATTAATGTACAAACATTTATAAATATATATGTCTGCAAAAAGGACATTGTTATTAATGGAAAAGATATCCTTTGATTATTTTTTGAGACATCATATTTGGAAGTAAGATTACAATTCACAGAAGTACCTGAAAATCAAATATGGAAAATTTCTACCAACTAGTCTCTTTAACTATTCATAACCATTTACTATATTCTATCTGATGGGTTAATGAATAATAAATGAAATGAAGACAAATATCAAGCATATTCATAAACTATTGGCATCTGATTGGGGGATTGTAGATAAAAAAATTACTTGATCAGCTACTTTAATTTATATTGATTGATGGCATTAGTTCTAAATTCTGTTGCTTAGTGACTTTAGTGCACAGTACTTTGTTGAAATGTTACAACAAATACACACACACACATATATATATTTGAGTGTACCTTAGTTTATTGAACATATAAAAATTTAGAATTTATTTTTATAATCTTTTATTATGTGTTTGTTGTATTTCAATGCACATTTAACTTATAATTCAATTTACACAATCATCTCAACATTTTTTTATTACTATTTCTTATCACAGGTTTTATTACACTGCAAAATTATTATTATTTTTGATCTGCCAATCCTAATGACAACATGTTTCATCATTAACTTTTTATTCCTCACAGTCATATTCTCATACATAATAGTGATTGTTTGCAGCTGAAAAAAAGAAACATTTTTTGGAGTAATGGGGTTTGCATTGTTTTATCACTACATTTATTATTTATTAAAATACAAATTAAAACCTTTTAGGCTGATAAATACCAGAATTATAGACATTTGATTTAACACCTTCAAGGTTACATTTTCACTGGTAAAGAGAAGTGGATGAAGAATTAGAGATTTCCTAAAAAGGTATTTTATGGTAAATCTGAGCATAATTTCTATGGTAACAATGGATCCTGTGTACATTGCAAAGATTACTTGAGATTGGACAAAATTGCTTGTTTTCATTGGGAAAATGTAGCTGATAATAGAATGTATAGAACAACTATACTTTAGAAAAGCCAATGTTTTTAAACAAAAAAAAGGAAAGGTTAAGAGCTAGCATCTCAAAATGGCAAATAGAGCATTTTATGTGAACGTATTTGGGTTTCGCGGATTGGTTTTATGTAATCATGCACAATTTATTTAATTTTTGTTTTATTTTGTTTTGTGTTTTTTTGCCGTTCTTTTTTTTTCTGAACATAGAATGGCTATTCTCATTTATGAATAGTTTCTAATGATGATGATGATAGTGGCATTTAAAATATCTAATTTATAAAAAATCTGGTTTATATATGTTTATAAAGACTTTTTGGAACCAACAAGTTTACTTTCAGAAAATCACTTGGTGTGCGTACATATATGTATAATAATTTATCGAAAATTTTATTTTTAAAGTTTTCTAACATCTTAGGATAACTTTATGAACAATTTAAAAAGCGATAGTTTTTCATTCACATTAATGAAATTCATCACATTCGTTTTCCTTAGAATTTTTTTTCTTTCCTTTCTTATTATTGATTGAGTATTTTAGTCGAGAAATTTTGCCAATAAAATATTCTTAATGATGAAAGCTATATATTGCTAAAATGTAACCATCTTTGCTGTCGGATTTGATTTACTGTCTTTGTTATTAAAAGCATAAGTCACATGCAAAACTAATATTGATTTGATTGAAACATTTATTCAGAATGAAAGAAAAAATAGTGCTTATGACTGCCACTTTCCATTTTTATAACAAAATAGTAGAAATTTTTATTGATAAAACCTTATATTATTAAGATAAATCATCACATTTTTTTTACATTCTAAATGTGAAGAAAAAATATCATTTGTTAAATACTATTCATTTTGCTTTGTTATTATTAAAGCTATTGCATAAACCATATTGCAATGAATTTCACTTTACGAGTTTTAACAATTTTATTTGTTTTAAATGCATCATGCTATAATTTAGTTATAAAAAAAATTAAATTGGAGAAAAAATAAAAACAAAGTGCAAACTTTTCATTAAGTAATATATAAACTACAAGCTTAGTAACACTCCTAGGACTATGCCATCTTTCTGATCTATAGTGAAGGTTCATCATATTATAATTGGGTATTTTTTACACTTAAGTGAATTGATACTCATGCAATTAACAACATTATCCTGGGATGTTTACCCTCTAGCTAATAATAGCAAGATATCCACTTCCTATACTAAGGCTACCTGAAAAAAATTCTTATTCTGAAAAAACTATTAGGGTTTCACCCAGTTTACATTTGAACCCTAGACATGGCATAATAGGAAGATACACTATTATATTTTGTTTATTAATAGTAGATATAGTTAATAGTTTATATGTGTTAAATATGAAATTTATTGGACAAAATAAATAAAAAGAGAAGAGAATAAATTGCCTATATGAATTTACACAAGGATCAAAACAAAAAGAAAATTAGATATTCAAATTAAAGGACTAGCTATCTTTTGTAGACAGTTTAAGATAATTTATATAGATACATCTTGTTTTATTTTTCAAGTGAGGAAGTCTAAATTGGAAAATTTAAAAATTTTGCTTAAATTGAAAGTAGAAAACAACACTACAAAAAGTTATGGGAGAAAAAGATAAGAAATTTTAAAGATA
The DNA here is from genome assembly GCA_028023455.1 of Epiperipatus broadwayi. NCBI lineage: Eukaryota > Metazoa > Onychophora > Udeonychophora > Euonychophora > Peripatidae > Epiperipatus > Epiperipatus broadwayi. The sequence continues at coordinate 1,058,445 of JAQFVV010012595.1, forward strand.
TGAAAAAACTATTTTGTCTTATGGGATCTTACTTCATGAAGAAACATGTAAGATAATATCTTGATAAATATTTTCAGTAGAATCTTCAAAAGTGAAACTTAGGCATTTTTTGATAATCCATAGTCTGGATTTTACCACATTTAAATTTTTTTAATAATTTACTTATTATTAAAGCATCTTGTTCAAAGAAACCAAGTTTTATTAGCAAATATTTTGACCAAGAGATAGAATATATTTACTGATTATGATGGAATCTTTTCACATTAACATTCTATTTTGTTCTAATATAAGTGAACTGTGGTTGTTTTTCTATTTGCAATGAATATTTTGGATTTTCATTTATTTTGTTGAAATATTAAGTTGAGTATTATTTGAAAGTATTTTGTCTCATTAATGTTGCTATATTGTCTATAATTTCAGGAAGAATGATATTTATGCAAAACCAGTTAGGCAAGATTCATGTATCATCTCATTTGGTTGTCAGTATTGATTTTAATATGAACATTCAAACATATTGAAATACTTGTTGCTTAGTTGTCAAAAATATAAAGCTTATACTTTTGAAATTCTAGTATACATTGTGTTTTAAAATAAATTTACTATTTATTAAATAATATACAGTTAAACTTTATAAAAAATTACATAGCATTCAGAATGAAACTTGTTACAGCCAAAAGGAAAAAAAATATTTGAAAAAGGTCATTGTGGAGAAAAAGATATCTTAATAAAACTAAGAGGAAAACAAAACTTTCACCCAAGTATCATCATATAGAGTCACAGGCGAAAGCAGAGAGTCTTGCTGCTTGACCTAGTCAAGGAGATTGATAAAGACAACTAAAGCTGAGTCCTGGGGATGACCAATGATGAGCTTGCAATGCATAAATCATACAGAAAATGTAAGAAAAATAGATAATCTTGTTGCCACAAAAGATCTCTTCTTCAGAGTATTACAAACAGAAAGAGCATCCCTAAGATCCAGAGAGACATTAGTAACAATAAAGTCTCTAATTGACTTAAGAGCAGGACAAATATAGAAAATATGGTGTGTTGTCTCATCATACAATCTACACAACTGACACTGAGATGAAATCCTAACAAAGCCTCTGTTGGTCACTAAAAAATAACTTGTTGGGAGAGCATTTAAATTCAGTTTAAGTACAAAATCAACATGTCTTGCTTCAATGAAAAGAAGTTACATTTTATGCAAGAGAGCTTTATTTGAAACACCTAATGAAGTCAAAAAGAGGAGTATAATGGTGGAAATTTTAATTTATAAACATTCCAGAACATCAATTTGCCATTAAGCACAACTTGAGATGAGGGTATCGACTTAATAACTGACTTCCATAAATCAGCAATCCAATAACTTGGAAAATGGAAGTGGCTTATCTGTAGGATCAATAACCAAAGGAAGAGATAACTGAGCAAGCTTTTGACAAGTTACATGAAGAAAATATATAGATCTCTCGAGATATAGAGTTGAGACCGAGTACAAAAACCATTTAAAAGCTTTGGAATTTGAATTTTAGCAATACTGATGATTACCACCTTGCCTTTCCAAAATAATTTTGAACAAAGCAAATTTATAGCCCTCTCAAAATGCTTCATTGGCCTAATAATTGGTAAATAATAACTAAGTCTTGAATAGACCAAAGAGTTCAAGAGCATAACCTTACCCATAAGCGAAATGTTTATATTGACAAGTGATGCAACTATCCTCTTTGTTTTATCAAGAATAATATTTTGAATCTGCCTTGTAATTACTGAGTGAGATAAAACTATTGGAAAGCCAAGGAAAGACAGGCTTGGCGGTGAAAGTTGAAATCATTGACAAACTAAATTTAATTTTCCACATTGCAGATTTTGTAACATTAATATGAAGATTAAAATAAGAAATATGATGAATAGTCTGTTTAAGAGCAGGAACATAGATACCAGGCAGTTTATCTGTAAAAATAATGGATTTAAATATGTAATAAAAAATAATGTGGCAAGAAGAGATCCTTGTGACACTGTGAGATGCAGATGAAAACCATCTGCAAGTTTACCATCCAATTAAGTAAAGATGGACCTGTTACATAGAAGATTGGATAAAATACAGACATATGGAATAGGAACCTGATAATCTCAAAGAGTCTGAAACAAAACAGAAGCCAGAACATAATCAAAGGCCGAGGTGAAGTCCAGCTGAATGACCACAGATTTCGATTTATTATGATGCCTAATATACTCAATAAGAAGGTGGAAAAGCTGAACAGCTTCAGTTGTCGAATGACCCTTCTTTGCAAATTGAAATTTTGATAAATGAAGATAAATATTATTCTGTATATGATCTTTAACAATAGATTGACTAGTCTTTATTAAAAGAAGTGTCATAGAAATAGGACGAATATTAGATAACAGAGAAGGAGTTAATTTCTTTTTAAGAAAAGGGATCATTGCCACCAGATAGAGATCAGGAATATTCACAAAATCTTTAGCTAGAATATCAACCATCTTACAAACTATTGGAGCTGTAATGAAAGAAAGATGAAGAAAAACAAACCTGGGAATGCCATGAATCCCAGGATGTATATTCTCTGGAAAAGAATTTAATTTTTGAATAATCATAGTTTAAGTTATATTATGACTAGAATCAATCTCAGATTCATTCCAGATGTTACCAATTCTAAAAGGCAACATTTGAAGCTTATTTTTGAAATGATTACATAGTTCAAGCAACATAATAGTGCCAGAAAATACTTTATTTCCTGTGTCAATCATTAATGGAGTGGGTCTAGAATAAGCATCTAAAGCCCACCTAATATAACTTCGTGTTCAGTTATGATGATTTTGAAGAAAAATTCTAGACCATTTAATAACCACATAATGAGCAAGAGATTTCTGTATATCATGATACTGCACCTTAAGTTGCATAATATTTTCTATAGTAGAATCAAAAGAGGAAAGATTAGAAAGTTTGGAGGAAATATCCAATTGCTTAAGTAAAACTTTGTAACTTTGTTTGTGTTATTTTTTTTTATATCTTTTGAGACACATATATAAATTTGTCTGAAGGTTTGTAATGATGGTATATTATAAGATGTGATGTGTTGGACTATTTTCATCATTTATGAATGAATATTGAACGTATAGAAAATTTTAAACTACTACTACTTCTACTAAGCCTAAACTGGAAATGCTGAAGAACAAAAACGGCATCTATGAAATACCATGTGAATGTGGAAGGAAATACATTGGTGAGACCTGTTGCCCTGTTGAACAACGATTGAAGGAACCCAAACTAATGGTTAAAAGAGAAAAAACAGATGTGTCTATCATAGCAGATCATGTATGTACTAATGATCACATGCTTAAGTGGGAAAATACAAAGATATTGGATAAAGTGGAAAAAATGCATAGAAGAAAATTCAAGGAAGCTGCTCATATGACAATGGTAAATAATCCTATAAGCCAACCCAGTGTGGCAATACACAATGTATGGAAGCCTCTAATTAATCTTGCTCTTAGGAAAAAATAATAAAAATAATTAGACTTGTTAAAAAAAAATTGAAGGACTCAGGAGGATTTGAACCAACCCTCATATATAAATATATCAAATGTCTACTATATGTTGCCTTTGACAGAATAGCTCAGTTGGTAGAGTGTTTGCCTTAAATTCAATATACAAGAATCTAAAGGTGCGAATTCAACTTCTAAGTGAATACTGTCACTGTGCATATAGGCCAGCATCACCTGAAGAAGAGTGGAGAATAATACTACTCAAAATGTTGTGTAATTACTAACCTGTATTGTCTATTTGTGTGTTATTACTAACAAGTTGTTTGTATTTGAAAAGTTTAAATAAAGTTTAAAATTTTCTATACATTCAATATTCACTCATAAATGATGGAAATAATCCAACATATCACATCTTACATATATAAATTTTTTATAATGCTTATTTAGTAATGTATGACAGAGAAATCACAAGTCATAACATTTTAGACATTTGAGAATTGCAAGACATGAATAAATATTACAAACACAAGTTTTTATTACTGACACAATATTATTTGATTCTTTCACCTTATTAAGAATATTGATAATAAACAGCTATCTTATTGATTTCTATTATAAGCTTTATAATCCATAGTTACAAATGATAATGTTCTGAAACAAAGATTGTGATTGTGCAATCTTTTGATATCCCACTGATTACTCAAATTTACAGCAGATAATGCAGAATTACAAAAGTTTTATTAAAGTGTTAAGAAATATGCGTATTTAGCAATATTTACTCATGTTATAGTTTTTAAACTTTTAGTAGACGTTTGTTTCAATAACCCGAAATACACATACACACATATATATATATATATAATAAACAATATTTCTATAGTGTAATATGGTGTTGAATGTGGATAGAAACCAGTCCCTAGCTTACATGAAAGTGGTGTAGTGAAAATTATACTACCGAAATATTCATTATTGGATTATCTCTTAAGTATAATAAATGACTTATTAGCACATATAAAATATTTCAAAACCACCACTGATTATGGTTTTAACTCTATTATATATATTTAATAGTAAAATAAATCATGGGAATATCGGTAGATATCATTAATTTTTTATGCTAATTAAAAACAAAAATTTCAAAATATTTTCTTGAACTATGTATTATATAATGGACAATTCATGGAAATATGTTGACTTGTGGATTTTATTTTTATTAATTTTTTTATGATTACTATAGAAATTGCAACAGCTAAATAATATATAAATTTGATTATATATATATTATTGGAAAATGAGATTACAAGTAAAACTAATAGAGTATTTTGTTTAGTATGTGATTTTCAAACTAGAATAATTAAAGAAATATAATAAGAACTGTTGAAATGTATTGATTTGTTTTGTATTTTAGATAGAAATAAATTAAATGCTATAAATTACAGAGAAGGAAAAATCCCACAGACTCAAATATTAGAAGAATGATGAAAAAATTAATTATTGTGTAAAAATCCAAAATATAAATGAAACTTGATTGATATTTTACTAATAAGGATTGAATATAGGAAAGTATTATTACCGAGTTTGAAATAGGAATATTAATGATTGAAATTTTTACTTATTGCAGTTTTTTCATCTATTATAAGATTGAGTAATTAATAGAAGCCGACTATGCTCATTAAATCTCTTCCCAGTATTGTCCTGTCCACATCTTCATACTGGCTTTTATTAGTGAGAAGTTTTTTTTTTTTTACTCTATAGTCAAAGGATATTGTGTAAGCTGAACTACATAATGATAGAAATTATTACATTCTTCAAGTCATTTTTTTAAATATCATCGGGCTTTGAAGAAAGCAATGAGGTGGATTTGAATATATTAATTAAAGACATATAAATAATATTTAACCCATTTCTTGTCATAGATATTGCTACAGAAAAGAAAATTTGAAGCAGCATTGAAGTCATTAGTTGTATAATCAGTAAACAAAACACATACATTAATACAATTAGAAGCCACTTATGTGAATTGCAAACAGATGCTATGGCAAATAGAAATTGATAATATCATCTGATATATTGTGTTTTATGTCAATATGGTACATATTTTAATATTCTTTTCACACTACTGGCAGGTGATATCTTTTAAATACAATTTTTATGATTAGTTATATTATACATTGAATAATAATTCTGATGCATTGTTGGTTGTATTTGAATGATAGTTGTAGAAAGACTCTGCACTTAGATAGACATATAGTAAGATAGATTTTCCATATCAGGCGTTGTTAAGTCATAGCCATAGCTTTTACTAACAATATTGATGGTAACAATCATTTATATAAATAAACATTTTTTAATATTTCATTCATATAGTTTGAAAATATATTTTGTTTAAGAGTTTGCATCAGTAAAGGAAATGAAAATATAATGCAGAAAAAAAAAAGTGATTGCATATATTTAATTCTTAAAATTACATGGTGTAAATCTTATATTAAGAAATGCTTAATAATTTCTTAATTAAAGATTATTTTTTCTATTTTTATGAATAATAATATTCTTACATTAATATCTAAAGATTTAAGTTCTTTGAAAATGAATTTAGTAATTTAGATTAGTCTAATAAAGACAGGAAAATGCAGGAGCGAGCTTTTTGTATTTTTGTCATGTCTTCTGTTCAATGCAAAATATTACAAGTTTAAAAATATGTTGGTAATGAATCACACTTTTCCCCAAATATGATGATTATAAGACTAATGAATTCAAGATGAGATTAACATATAGTGAGACATTTGTGTATGAGTGTTATTATTGTGATCACTAGCCTACGTTATACATATTACCAAATTATTGATTGCTTGACAATATATGGTTGAAATTTTACAGTATGGATTGATATTCTTCAGCTCAGACTTTGGATCTCTCATTTACCATAGCATATATATAATCTTATTGGATGATGTTTTAAATGCATAGAATTATGAAATTAGTTAAAAACTGATTATCAGAATATTATCAGAAATCTTTATTGCATATTATGTGTCAGATTGAATGGAGCATCACAGTGATCACATAGAGTATTGACTATTATAATGAATTGATGATAGAAATGATTGGTGAAAAACTTAAAATTTTTGAATCATTTCTGACATAGGAAAAAAAAAATCCGCCTAAATGATTGAAATGATTGAGTAGTGTTTCATTCTGGTGTTTTAATATCTCTTATCTTGGAACAGTTGTGCATGACATTCCATTATGGTGTTCTAATATCACATTATCTTTTGATCAAATTTTTAGATAAGAAAAACTATGGTGTTCTAGTGCAATGTTATCAAATTTTCATATGATCAATATATATAAAATAAAACAACATTGTCTTCATTTATCTAACTAATGTATGATTCAGAAATCAAATGATGTCCCATTTTACTTATTTTATTGTCATGTGACTTTGTTCTGTCTCATTGTCTCTATTAGATAATATTCACACACCTATATATTTATCTATAATTATGAATATGATTCTGATTTATTTGTCTATTTGTCTGATTATTTTTCTATCTTTCTGTATCTATCCATTTGTCTATATGACCTAAGCCTGTCTGTTCATGTGCCTGTACTTTTGTTTACCTGCCTTATTGTTGTATCTGTATGACTAAGTTGTTCAGTCTTGGAATATTAAGTAGGATGGATGATATATATCAAACTAAAGTGATGAAGATAGATGAAGAGAGTCTAAAAGTTTAAAACATTATTCATCAAAACATTGTTGATGAGGTTAATATTTTTGCCACTTGAGAAATTATCTAAATGTAGAATAGTAATAAAGAAATTAGGGTTTATAATATATGTATAAATTAAAAGGAAAAAAATGGATAATTTTTACTATATTGTTTGTATGTTTGAAATTTTTTATTGTACTTTTTAAAATTAAATACTTTATATACAACTTTATCTTTTCTATTGCATTGCCAAATCCCTATAATATTAATATCATCTATGTTCTTTATTACTTTTACAATCTGAAGAAGATTGCTGGAGCAATTGGAATTGTCACATTAGGTTGTAAAACAAGCATTGTAAAAGTAATAAAGAAAATAGATGATATTAATATTATACTTTATATATATAATATTTAATTTTCCCTCCAAATTTTTTAGTCATATAAAAGAATGTTTGTACTAATAATTTATATCATTTTTATATCCTTGAAAAAGGCCAAAAAAAGTAATTGAAATATTAGAATTAGTAAATTTGATATATTATTGCAGCAGGCATTTTTTCATCTTAGAGTGCCATACTCAATCATGTTTTTTAATAATGTCTTTTGAATTATGTAGAGGTAATATATTTTAATTTTATCTTTTTTTAAAATCTTTCCAAAGGTCTGATGTGGTACAGCATTTCATGTAATAAAATATTTTCTACATGTAAAGTTAGAAGTTTTATAAAAGTTAAGAAAATTTGTAAAGTGTCTTTCTTGAGTAAAAAATAAAAGTTATCGACTTAGTAATGACATAAAAAAAAACCTGTAAAAGAGTTTTGTATTGTATCAAAAAGTCTAAAGTTTGGAGAATTTGCTCAAGAATATGAAATGGGTATTGACAAATTGGGTCGAGTGTATAAATTCTAAAGTAAATATAAACTTAAAAACATCAAGTGAATTAAATAGATCATAATTTAATTTCCATAGGGCAAAACAGTAATGGAAGAAAAAAGACATTATTATTCCAATGAAAATCTGAAACTTTGTTGTTAATTTTACTCAAAAAGGATAAAGTGAGATATATGAAGTTATTTTTTTTTCCATGTGTCAAAGAATCAGCCTAGAAGCAAACCTGCAAACCTGGGACAACTGCTTGTAAGGCAGCTGTGCAGACCACTCGGCCACCAATGCTCAACTAAGCTTTTTTTTGAGTAAATATGAATGAATAAACACATACTCATATGAAAACATGCTCTCTCAGACTATTATTAACCAACAAAAAAATCCAACAAAAAAAATCTTTTTTTAAAATTTTGTTTGTATTGTAATCTTAATTTATATATGCATTACATACACCTAAAAAGGCTTCGATATTATACATATGTATGTGTTGAATAGTACTATACACTTACCGTAAGAAACAATGTGTATTGTGTTTTAATTGAAGCTCATTGACAAAACATGGACCATAAACTGCAATATACAATTATGGAGAGGGGCTTGGAAAAAAGTATCGAAGATATCATAGTTCTAGGGTATTATTTATTTTTGTTGCATTATATTAGTGAAGGAAAATTAAACTGAATGAAATATTTGTTGTGAGAATTGAATAATGTTTGATTAGACAGAAGGGAAGTGTGTGTGTGATAGTGGGTATTATTTTCATTAGAATTTTTCCCAAAATCTTTTTTTAAATATTTCATTAAGATATGTTATTAGTATTAATTTAATGAAATTTATTTTTTGAAACATTGTTATCTTTTAATGCCTATTCACAACTTATCACATGAGGCAGCAGTCTAATTGCCTCACGACTTCAACTAAGCAAAGATTTTTAAAATTATTTTTTGACTGTTTATTTCCTTTGCTTTCAAGGGGCTTCTCAGCAATTTTTGTGTAAAGAGATCAAAATTCTATTTATGCTATGGTACTCAGGGACCCTTCACAATTTGGCCCTGCTTTTGGGAAAAGTAAGTTAATGTAATTCAGTCAGAAAGTAGAGTATTATCCAGTCATAAAAGTTGAAACTTATGGTAGTGTATATAATAATCTAGATAACTTATAGAATTCATACTAAACTGGCACCAATAATTGCATGTAGAAAATGACAAATGGAGATTCTCTGTTTGGATAAATTTCTTTTACCGCTTTTTGTTAAAAGAGCTATTATAATATAGTGAAGTTACCTATACTGTATTAATGTAAACAATTTCAATTATATGTTATTAAAAAATATAGACAAACAAATGATAAAAAACATTAAAATGCAAATATTTTATGCATTTCACAATATGCAGCAGCCATTTTTTTATTCCAGAATACTGTATACAGTCATGTTTATTATTAAAATGTCTTCATTTTATGTTAAATGCACATACATTTTATTCTTACTTAATTTTCTTTTCCAAATTTGATGGTAGTTTTTCGTGTAATAATATGTTTTCTAAGAACTTACTTAAAGTTGATGCTGATTTAAAAACAACAAAATAATTAAGGAGATTACATTTTCGTAATAAATTGATTACCATTACATTTCTATAAGAGAAAAAAGTTATTGAAAAGAGTGTTGCCCAGAGCATATTTAATGATGAAAATCAGACATTTTGCTATTCACTTTATTCAAAAAATAATATAGTTCAGTATATTCTAATTGTTAATTTTTCAGTGAATAGAGAATACACAATAATATATATATATATATTGTAACAAATTTAAAGGAGTTTTAAATAACTATTACCATATCTGAGTTGTCTACAATATATATAAGATCATAATATTTAAAATAACATTGGATTTCTCAAGATATCCCACTATCAATAATTATAAGCAAATTATTAACAACAAGTATTATAACTCAGGTATATGAAATCACGTTGAGGTGAGTACACTAGTAGTTCAATAAAATATAACTCAGGTATACAGACAGTAGATCTTATCCACTTTCATTTCTTGGTTTGATGTTAAGTGCATGTTTAAACAAATACTAAGTGAATATGGTCTAGCAAGGCGCCACTAGATTATCTGAATCTAGACACAGTTATATCTAATAACCTTTCATATGTACCGGGTTTGAATCCCTTCTTGGTACTTTATTTCTAATAAAAATGGGAGATTTTGCTTTTTGAGCCATATCACTATATGCACTAATATTTAGGCAAAAGTAAAACATCTTTAAACTGAAGTGGAGTATATTAGACATAAATCATTTCTTAGATCTTAGCATAACAAATGTGTTTCAATATTTTTATAAGTTTACTAGCTCAGATTATATATAACTAATTTAGGATGGCAATTCACTCATCCTTGCATGAAATAGATGATGGGATGTGGTTATAATAATACTAAGAAATCACTAAATATTATAAAATCAATATTTATTTATGGCCTGTAAACATTTAAATAGCTCATTAATTAAAACGTTGATGACGATGATGATGATAATAATAACGATAATGACAAGGGTTTCAACTACAGCTCTAGGACCAAGCCTAAACATAAAACTAATTTTTATACAGAAATTCATAATTATTGCTTAATTTTAGCATATTTACTTATATCTTAAATAACTAATATTCAACCACTGATGATAATGAATGTTCACACTTAACAAAGACTACACTTAGTGAAATATATACGCCTCGTTTAATAAAACAAACTAATATTTATTACTGCATTTCTAACATATACATAAAATTTCTAGAGAAACATGAAAATTGATATGAATAATAATAACAATAATAATTGATTATACAACAATCCTCAGATTAATTTCAAGTTCTTCCCCCTTTCCCTTCAAATGTATTTTGTATTAAGTTGGATGTCACATTGACCATGATTTTCACTCCATGAGAAAAGTATTTCAAGAAAAAAAAAAATTATCTGCTCATTAGCACACATACTTTATAAATCTAACATGTAAGTAGAATGTTAAAAAAAATGTTAATAGAATTGAAAGAGCCAGTTTTAGAAACAAGTTTTAAATTATTTTCTCCCCCTCTCTTCTACCTCTGAAATGCTATACTTAACTTGAAACAAAATAATCTAATATTCTAATACTACTTGTTACTTCACATTCACTCGCAATTATACACATATAAAAATATTATGTATGTGCGTGTTTTATCCCATAATAAAATATTATTTAAATCCAAAATAATAATAATAATATATTAGTTAAAACTAAAATCATAATACCATAAAAAAAATTGTTTTACACATTAATATTTCATAACTGGAAAATTGATAAACAAATAATTTTGATACATTCAAGATAATTTATGAAGCTCAAAGTTATTATTGTAAGACATTCTTGTTTTTAATCGATCTGAATAGTCTTTAAAAGTTCTTTAAATAAACTATACCACTTTATTGCTAAAATGTTTATTAAGACTCTGATATCATAAAGAAAATAGATATAAAAAGTCATATTACCGATCTTTTGTTTGTGGTGAATTTCCAAGGGTTCAAACTTGTCTTGTATAATGTCTATATTTCTGCAGCTACCATTTCTGTTTTACATGGGAACAATCTCTTTCTTGAGGTGTATAACTATTTGATGATGATGACTCTATTGAGGTTATTTGCTTTAGTGGACAATTTGGAAATCATTATATTAATTTTTCTTCTCTTCCTGTCAAGCATGATTCTTTTAGTGGATGAACTACAGCAGTTGTTTTCACATTTATAAATTTCTTGAGTTTACAATCAGTTGCTGGAACAATTAATTGGACTTGATGATTAATATTTATCGGTAGATTAATTCATCTTTCATCGAATTCAGGTGAATGCTTTCTTCTTTCTATTAAAAAAACATCTTATTTCTCTGGTCAGTTGAAAGGTGTAGAATATTATTTTAGACAAGACATCTTTTCTTTCCTATATGATGTGCAGCTTCCCCAGATGGTCCGGAAAAGATGGGACATACATATAATTTTTCTAGCCAGTCATTTCTTATATTTTCAACATTCAATTTAATAGTCTAATAATCTGAATCATAATCACAATAATAATAATTCTTCAAGACAGCTTTTTATATCCAATTTTTAGCTAACTTAACCAATCAGAGATAGCGTCACTTGCTATTTTTGGACAAATTCGTTTCAATTAGATCTCCAATATATTTTCAACTAAATTATTTTTCAACTGAAAAGTTTAATCCTTTTTACAGACACTTTTGTTTTACAAAAAAAAATAGACTTAAATCCTTTTTTTTTCTTTTTTTTTATACCTAGGTAACATTTCAAATTTTTTTGAGCTTCCTTCTTTAGATCTTAAGATAAGACAATTTCAAAATTAGAGTTCCCACCCATCTTAAGCTCCCAAAGTGACAAACAATCATTTACAAAAACAAAATTGCTACACAAATAGATATCTGATTGAACAGATTTCCTCTTTTAACATAAAATTGTACAAAAAAAATAATTTGACAGATTTAACCCTTCCTTTTCTTTCAATATTTAATAAATGTAAATTTCTGTATGTAATGTACACACATACTTCATTATTTCAAATCATTCATAAACTAACATTGAAAATATAATTGCTAGCTTAGTAATTATAACCCTATTATTTAATTAAATCTGTAACTTTTAAATCCCCATTACAATTATAGAAAAGCAAAATAGAAGTATAGAATAAGATATTAGAATTGATCAAGCATAGGTTAGTTTTAAAGAAAGTTAAAATGTTGAATATTTGAAATATAAAACAATTAAATAGTTTACACATACATTGCCTATACGTATGTGTTATAACTTTGTTTTTTAAAGAAAAATTAAAATATTAAATGTGCGTGCTGCTGTTTTTGAGATTTATTAACACACAAACAAGTAAAGCATATAATTGCTATCCCACTCTCTTTTTGTCTAAAGCGTTTAAAATTTTGATCTGGTAGGGTTTGAAATTGGATGCCCTACAGCTTCTTTTATTGTTATATAAAAATGTGATGATGATTTTGTTTTACATTTTCCTACATGCACATTACTATAAATTTAGCTAGTGACTAAATTGTAATGGCACAATATAAACATGTCTTCTTAATTGATTATGAATAATTATTATTTTTTTTAAAATTTGGTTTATACTATAATCTTAATTTGTATACAAAGTACACATTTGCACTTCAATAAATGTGAAGGAGGTGTATAACAAAATATAACCGATATAGCAGCTCCACTAGATAGTAAAAAAATAATAAATTTCTAAAAAAAAAATTTATAAGCTATATTTAAAGTATATATTTTTTATAGTTACATGTTTATTACATTATTATAAAATAAAATAACTATATTATTTTTTTATTTTATTTTGAAAATATAGCTGTAATTAATTTATATTATTATAAAAGAAAAATAAAATAGCTATTATTATTTTTATGAAAATGTAACTATAGTAATTTTCTTTTAGTATTTACAAAAATAAAATAAAAGAATTATAGTAAAGTTATTATTATTATTATTTAGGAAAGTACATAACTTTAATTATTTAGCATTATTAAAATAAATAGTTTTATTTCATAAACAAAAAGAAAAAAAATCATTTTGCTAACAATAAATAATTTAAAAATTGCTACAGTTTCTGAAATACTACATAAAAATGCCAATAATTATTGTTATATGTATCAATGTCTTTTGTATTTAATATTTAACATAAAACAGAGATGTCTAAATTGTATAAAAAACAATTTAGTGCTAGATCTAAATAATTATGCAAGGATTTAATCTGGGTTCAAAACATGGATGATTTGTTGAATTTTGGGATATTAGCTGGAGTAAAAATTAGTTGTCAGATGCATTTCCATATTTGAATCTTAGTCTCCTGTTATGAAGGCAAAATATAGAAACTAGTCTAGAGATGCCAATTTTGTAGTATGATATGTGATACTCATTAATTACTCGAGTTTAGACTAGATAGCTTTAGATTAAGATGAAAAATATTGCTAGTTGGTAAGATATAGCAAATTTGAACTCTACAATAAGTTTTAACTAATTATCTCTATTGTTCACCAATCTCAGTTTATATTAAATATACAATTATATTTATGTTTTAATTATAGAATGTGTTCTGCATTTAAGATATTAACCTGAACTGTGCATAGATTTCATTGATATTCAGGTTTTATATATTTCTATTTTATTAAATTAAAAAAAAAAATTAAAATAGGTTTAAGGTTTTTTTTTTCATTGTTCATTCATTTTACATGTCCATTTCAAAGAAGGTGTCATTTTTCAATAGTGGATTCATTTTACATGTCCATTTCAAAGAAGGTGTAATTTTTCAATAGTGGATTCATTTTACATGTCCATTTCAAAGAAGGTGTCATTTTTCAATAGTGGATTCATTTTACATGTCCATTTCAAAGAAGGTGTAATTTTTCAATAGTGGATTCATTTTACATGTCCATTTCAAAGAAGTTGTAATTTTTCAATAGTGGATTCATTTTACATGTCCATTTCAAAGAAGGTGTCATTTTTCAATAGTGGATTCATTTTACATGTCCATTTCAAAGAAGGTGTAATTTTTCAATAGTGGATTCATTTTACATGTCCATTTCAAAGAAGGTGTCATTTTTCAATAGTGGATTCATTTTACATGTCCATTTCAAAGAAGGTGTAATTTTTCAATAGTGGATTCATTTTACATGTCCATTTCAAAGAAGGTGTAATTTTTCAATAGTGGATTCATTTTACATGTCCATTTCAAAGAAGGTGTCATTTTTCAATAGTGGATTCATTTTACATGTCCATTTCAAAGAAGGTGTAATTTTTCAATAGTGGATTCATTTTACATGTCCATTTCAAAGAAGGTGTCATTTTTCAATAGTGGATTCTATATTATTACTTCTGGCAAGTTGAAGAACATGTTGATTGATTTTATAATCTTGCTACTGTATTTTAAAATTTTTATGGAGTATCATGATTTCCGTAACATAATTTAGATAAAATAACCTCTATATACAGTTAACTTAGTTGAGATAGTTATTTCCCTATGAGGAAATACTCATTTTTTAACTTGCTAAAACAGCTGTATTACATTGGAGTCTGTGTTGAACCACAACATCTAAGTTCATATTCCTACTCACACCAAGATATCTAAGTTCATCTTTCAAATCGTAACTACCAAGGTATTTAAATTGGTTTACATTTTCAAGTGGATAACTATCCAGACTAAAAGTTTCTGAGTATTTTTCTTCTGTCACTGACTTATAAAGAACTTGTGTAAATCAAATTTTTATATATTGCATTCAAAATATTAAGTATATTATGTAAACCATGTTTCAAACTGCAAACATTAGCTCAATCATCAACATATTGTAAATTCAAAATGCAAGAAGTTCTTGTTTACTTTTAATCAATTCAAATTAAAAATTTTACCATAAATTTTATATTGTATTCTAATTCCTGTTTGATTAAGCTGCCTATAAATAATTCCAAAGACCAATCATAAAAATTTTAAATGATGTTGGAGCAGTATACATCCTTCTTTAACACCCGTCACAGATTTTCCAACTATAGTAATAATTCTTCCTTTCATTCTATTATATAGAAGCTGTTTATGATAACAATCAACCCTTAAGCTATCAACAATCTCAACCTATGGTCAAGGCAACTTCCTTTAACAATAAAGGTGGTAACATTTTTATCTATGGTTCATATGTGCTGTGTCCTATGAACAGCTAGTAGATAATTGGCAAAGGCAGAATTGAGATGGTAAGCTAATAGTTTCATTTAAATACATATGATTATATTTACATATATACATAGCCTATTTAAGGTGTATTAAAATAATAAAAGGTCGTGGTGACCTGCATAACCCTAGTCCTGCTTTTGAACTTACAGAGGCAGTAGTCTCTGACTTACATTAACGTATATACCAGGCTCCAGCGGTTTATATACCTCTCAAAACTTCTGGAGTCTTTACATACCTTATCATATATGAGTTTTCACATACACGTAGTATTTTTTACATTCCTCACCATATCTAGCACTTTATACAGTTTTCTGACCTTATAAAGTCAGCTGTGCAACTCTATGATCTAACAACATTGCTATTTAATGATCGTTACATTGTTACATTTTATGGTTACAGTTATTTATATAATATAATTGTTTACACACAATCGTTATACATAATTACTGTACATAGTTATTATTTTTATTTTACACAATCATTATACATAATTATAATACAAAGTTATTATTTTTATTCTGCATTATCAATCTTGCTTGACCTTCACTGCACTCCTCCCCCAATTTATAAGTATGGTTCTTCACTTAACACAGCCTTTGAGATGAGCAGGAGAGTTTCTGGTTCTTGCTGGTTTCTGGCGGTCTTTGCTGTGCCTCGATGGTCATTTCAGTGTAACTATCTCATTGTATCTATCTCATTTTTGGAAGAGTTTCCAACAGATGGAAATTCTTTTTCTTCAGGATTGTAGATCTCCAGACTGGTTAATGCTGTAGTTCTTGCTTCGGTGTTGTTACTGGTTGCTACTTCACTTTTTCCATTGTTTGCAGTTGACAGATATAGTCTTCTCAACTGATTTTTATGCTTCTGCAGTTTTACGCCCTATTCAGTTTCAATTTCTGCTAGTTGATGTGCAATATTCTTTGTCACAGTTGCTTTTTCACAAGACTTTTTAAATTTATTCAGTGATCAAACATTGTCACCTATTTCAAACTTTCTCTCTACCATTACTTCATTACTTCTTGGTCAGGCAGATAACAAGGTTGACAATTTATTCTTTATTTTCCTTTGACACAAAAGTTCAGCTGCAATTTGACATTCTTTGCACTTTTTAATATACAGTTCGATGTCTCTATTTATTCCTGGCCACCATACATAGTTGCATGCCAGGTTTTTAGCTCTAACTATTTCTGGGTGACCCTGATGTAATAATCTGAGTACTATTCTATGACCATAGTTGGGTATAAATAATTTGTCATCCATCAGTATACAGCATTTATTTATGGACAGTCTCTCACATACTTTCCACAGTCGTTTACTTAAGTGGGCCATTTGCTCCCTATCCAAGTTTTAAGAATTCTGTAGACATAGTCTGCATTGGTCCATTCTGCTATTGTTCGACTATTAATAGCATTTGTAGCTAGATAATCATAGTAGTTTACATAGGTTTCTGTTCTAGGGAATTTAGCTTTATCTGGGTGTCTAGATAATGCATCCACATGTGATATATTTTTTATTTTGCGATGCTATATTGATTTTCTTAATGACATGTGTCTTTATTCTTAGGGGTGCAAACCATTTTCAGCCTATGATTGGGTCATTTTCCCTGCTTACTATATACAATGGCAGTATTTGTTTCTACCTTTACTTTTATGACTCCTAATATTCTTATGGGATTTTTATTAGCATCTCAGACCTTGAGGTTAGTTTTCTCTATGTTTGGATGGAATTTTAACTTCTTAATTAGACTTTCCCAATCTCTGCTTTTCATCAGTGATACCCCCACTCCACTATCAATTTCCATGGTTATTGTTTTGCAGATTGATTTTACATTTAACATAATTTGATCCGATTCAACTACAGTAGCATTTTTTATATTGTTATTTTCCATCACACTGCACATAATTTCTCTGCTAAGCTTCTTATGGTGGTGCCCTCTTTCAGGATTCTCAGTTATTTTCCTATAATTTTGACTTTCTGGCATATTGAAATCATGGGCATTGTGACCAATTTTTTCACATCAGAAACATTTAACTTGTTTGTCTGTTTTAGATTTAACTCCAGACATTTTAAAAATTGTAGTTTGATGTTGTTCTGATATTATGAAACTTCTGAATTCTCTCGCTTGGTCAAGTAGTAATTTGTAAGCTGTTCCACGTCTGATTGTGCTAATAATATCTGCCTAAACTGAGCATCTATTATCCTATATAATAGTTGCTCAAGGAGAACTTTCTCTAAATATTTGCCGTAAAGAACAGTTTTGCCATTTCTTTTAAGCCAATGTCATAATCTTTTATTTTTTCATTTTTTTTTCTTTGCCTTCTGTCTCTAAAATGCAATCGAGAAATAAACTTGGATGGCTGGGGGTTGAAATAATCATTTAGCTTTGTTACTAGCTCATCATATTTCTGTGTCTATGGCAAATTTTTACACATTTTGTTAGCTAATTTGATTACCCTTTGGTCTGTGAAGCAAAGTACTTAGGCTACTTTTACAATATTCTCAGTAATACTATTTAGTATAAAGTAAGTTTTTATTCTCTGAACATACAGTAGCCAATCACTCAGATTATCTACATTAAACTTTCATATACTGACTTGTGATATGCCTGCCATTTTCTTTGTTAATTCAAATCCAATTAGTGTTTGTTGTTTAGGCAATTACTTAAGATTTGATTCATATGATAACTGCATCAATCTGCTGTTCAGGCAATTACTTAAGATTCAATTCCTGTATTGACTGTTCCAATTTGCTGTTTAGGCAATATGTCAATTTGCTGAGGTTTTATTCCTGTATTGACTGAATCAATTTGCTGTGTTCTATAAGCAGCAAGTAAATAATTGACAAAGGTAGAATTGAGATGGTATGCTAATAGTCTAATTTAAATACATATGATTATATAAATATATATAATTATTCAAAACAATACAATAATTAATACAGTAAAACAATATTTTAAAAAAACAAATATATACCACAATTTAATAGAAGTACTTTCAACTATCTATGTAGTCTTTATCAACTAGATTCAAATTGTATTTGAAAAAACCGTTACAAATGTAAACAAAAAATAATACTTCATACATCAATTTTCCCACAATTCATTAATTTTTATATTGGCGGCCTGTCTGTTTATCAAATGTTGCTTTTCACTTTTTATTAACATAGCTTCTTTAATTTTGTGTTTATTATTATTTCTTTCAATACACAAAATCTTAACTTTATTAAAATCAAAATCAAAACCATAATTACATGTTACATTATGATCAAAAAATACTGATGGTGATACATCATAAATAAATAATAAATGCAAAATTAAAGAAGCTATGTTAATAAAAAGTGAAAAGCAACATTTGATAAACAGACAGGCCACCAATATAAAAATTAATGAATTGTGGGAAAATTGATGTATTATTTTTTGTTTACATTTGTAACAGTTTTTTCTAATACAATTTGAATCTAGTTGATAATGCCTACATAGATAGTTGAAAGTACTTCTATTAAATTGTGGTATATATTTGTTTTTTTAAAATATTGTTTTACTGTATTAATTATTGTATTGTTTTGAATAATTATATATATTTTATTATAATTGGAATACAGACATTGATTAATAATTTATATATATATATATAGCCTAATTAAGGTGTATTAAAATAATAAAAGGTCATGGTGACCTGCACATAATAACCATAGTCCTACTTTTGAACTTACAGAGACAGGAGTCTCTGACGTACATTAATACCAGAACCTACAGATCAGGCTCTGGGAGTTTATATACCATTCAAGACTTCTGCTGAAGTTTTTACATACCTTACCATATATGGAATTTTCACATACACTTAGTATTTTTTTACATTCCTCATCATATATAACATATTATACAGTTTTCTGACCTTATAAGGTCAGCTGTGCAACTCTATGATCTAACAACATTGCTATTTAATGACCGTTACATTGTTACATTTTATGTTTATAGTTATTTATATATTATAATTGTTTACATGTGATCGTTAAAAATAATTACTGTACATAGTTATTATTTTTATTTTACACAATTATTATACATAATTTTTGTATAAAGTTATTATTTTTAGTCTGCATTATCATTATACATTTTTTGTGCAACATATATATATATATACCTCGCTTGATCTTGAATACTGCAGTATGTTTATGTAGAAAATGGAAGTTATAATTGACTATTTATTAGTATGCTTCTAAAACAGTGTATACTTTACCAGATTAATGAGATTTGTTTAAAATTTTTTGCATTATTAATATTAAACTCCTTCTTTAGTGTCTATATAAACATATCAGTCTATAGATAAAGGTGATACCACTTTTATTGTTAAAGAAGGTTGCCTTGACTCCAAGTTGAGATTGTTGAAGGCTTGGGGTTTTGACTGTTATAATTTATATTTAGGATTGAGTAATTGGTTTCATTGTCCTAGAAGCTGTG
This sequence comes from Epiperipatus broadwayi, assembly GCA_028023455.1. Taxonomy (NCBI): domain Eukaryota; kingdom Metazoa; phylum Onychophora; class Udeonychophora; order Euonychophora; family Peripatidae; genus Epiperipatus; species Epiperipatus broadwayi. The sequence goes on from JAQFVV010012595.1 coordinate 1,078,790, forward strand.
TAATGTGTATAAATTTTGATGGATAATCAATTAATGTCAAAAAATATCACACTTTAATTGAATCAATGCCTTGATGAGGTCAATAAAAGTAATATATGAATCACTTTTTTGTTTGCAACACTTTTCTTGCATTTGTCTGGTAACAAAAATCATGTTTATAGTTCTTCTTGATTCTTTAAAATCACATTAAGTGTCTGGTAACCAATCATCTATGACTGGAAGCAACTCATTCAACAAAATTTTTGAAAATATTTTTGCTATATTAAATAATAATGATATTCTACAATAATTTCGACAATTGTATCTATTCCCTTTGTTTTTAAATATTGGAACAACTAAAGAATCCTTAACTATGGTAACATAAATTTATGATTCCTTATATTTCTAAAAATTTCCAATATTTTTGAAGCTAATCTAATTACTATATTTTGAAACTTCTCCAGGTATTTTGGCAGGATCTGCAGTCTTTGTATTTTTAAGAATACAAAGTGCTGCTTTGATTTCACTAAGATGGATACCTATCCATATCTAAATAAATGGATAATATGAACATATCATTAAAAGAAACCACTTCAATTTTATATCATTACTCAAAAGATGATCAAAATATTTTTTCTATCTGTTCAAAATATTATGGTCACCATAAAAGACAGTGCATTTGCTGGATTTAATAGAATTGTGATATCATTTCTCAAGCCCATATGTTGCTTCAGTGCATCAAAAAAGATTTATCATCAAATGTCTTTTATCTTCTTTACAAATTTTAATTCAATCATTTTAAAGTCTTCTTGTCAACCTTGAGTTTCTGCTTTAGTTTCACATTTAATCAGTTATTCTGCCAAGGAAAGAATGGCATAGTTTATTTTAATTCAATCAGAAATAATAAGATCATTGTCAAAGAAACAGTCATTAGGATTCTTCTTTTTTTGTGAACCCAAGAGTAGATTTATTTAAATACATATCATAACACACTCTTTACAAGAGTTTTATGCTTTAGTAATATGATAGTTACGATGATGCTCAATAGCTATTAAAATTTAATATGTATAGTAGATTTTTTTATGGAATGGAAATTAGTTATATTGAGAATGTGATTGGTATAACATCTACTTTTTATGAACTATCATTTTAAACCTGGAATATACTAATTATATATGTCCAACAATAAGCTCTTGTAAAAGCTCATGAAATGTGAATTTTTTTTTGTATTCTGACTCCTAACTATAATGTCATGTGTTAAATGCCATAAATTTTAGTGTGGATGTACCTTTATAGTGATTTTTCTACTTAAATAAAGTTTTGTGATCTTCAATCTATCTATTGTTCAAAAATTTTATAATAAGCTACTTGAATTTACTGCACCAATACCATTATTTCCTTCTCTAAATCTAAGGGTGAAGCATAGGCACAAATAAAATGAGCACTAGCATTATTGTGCAAGGTGAATTTTAATATGATTAGCTATACATTAATACAGTGAGGAATTCCAACAATAGCTGATATTAAATTAGACTTTATAACAGATTCATTATTGTGAACCCTCCTTTCACTAACTGATCTATCTTTCCAAAAAAAAAAACAACAACTTGTATCTCTCTATCTGTTATGTTAACCTTTTTTTTTATCTTTTTGATGAATTTCACTAAGAGAAGATATAATGATCATAAAACTTGGTGCCGCTTTAATCATTTGTGAAGTTTTCTGTTTGGATGTAAAGAGTATATTAAGTAAAGTTTGCACATTCCATGCACTTGTATTTAGAAAAAAAATAAATTTATAAAACTTAACTTTAATATTATCACTTTTTCCTACTTAAACACTATTACTGATGTTATTACTACTGTTGAAACTTCTTCTGCTGCTATGAATAATTTATGAGATGCAACACAGACTGTGTGAGACATGCCTATTTTAGTTCATATTTTCTAGAACCTTCCATATCGCTGGTATAGAAGGGGATTCCTAAATATGGCTGCCTAAACGCACAATCTTTTGTAACCATAATTTTTGTCTCATCTAAATGCAGTTCCATGTTGTCTTTTTGGTGATTGTACTGCCTCTAACCAAGATAATAATTAAGAACTGCTAACCTACTAAGCTTTTCCCCATCATTGCTTTTTTAATTCTTAAAGACTTACACTAAAAAAAGGAGAGCCAAAAATGCTGTGTGGAAACACACAATTTTGTTATCACAGTTAGTATAAGGAGGTGAATGATGGCATGAGAGGATTACAATTATAATAACCTAAATGACTTAAGAAGGAAAAGATTGAGACAGAAAAGACTTATTATATCAGAAACCATGGCTTTGGTAAATCAACATCCTGTATTATAAAACAGTAGGAACTCTTGGTCAGCTACTGTTTCTTTATTATTAATAATTGGCCTTCATATTTAAATATTATTTCAGTATCCATCACCTCTGAAGCCCATTGATAGCCTGAAACAGGAATCATAACTTTATGTATAATCCACATATATCAAATGGATTTCTAGAGTATCATACCCCTTTGTGAAACGTTATATATAACAAAATGGTGTTTTCATATTATAGTATCATAATTTATGCCATAAATGTACCAATGTATTTTACAACTTAGAATGTATACATGCTCAAGAATATTCATAAGTTGTTTAATTAATTAAGCTCACAATGAAAAAAAAAAGATAAAATTGAATTAAAATAGCATAGACACTAAATTTAATTAATAAGCCAAAAAATTATGAAAAATTAAGATTATTATTCATGGTTATAAGCATATATAGATATAATAAAAAATAAAAACCCTGAAATATGTGAGAAAAATATTACATTAGTATACTCTTATTCAAATTAAAAAAGACAACTAAATTCATAAGCGCTACCATATATTTCACTAACACACACATTTAACTTTACTATCAAATAGAGATATATATTTCCAATAAACAAAGTCAGTATGCATTATAATGATCTACTAACAAATAGTAATAAAAATATTTTACAATAATGAAGTACAATTAATTAAGCTTATATAGATCAAAAACAACAAAAAAAGCTTACTCCTGATTTAATAATTTGAGTGTACTGATCAGGTACATTTTTCAAATTATAGTTTCTTTTAATATTTCTTTACTCCAATTTTTAGTTTCTTAATCTCCAAGTTTGGGTCTCTTTGAATTTCTCACATTTTATACTTTATATTTCAACAATCTAAGCAACTTTTAAGCAATAAGAACTAAACTTCTATCAGAATGTTGAGAAATTATATACAACGATAAGATCCTTTACCTTGTTCACCCCTCCCCCACTGAAACCTAAAGAAAGTATTGTGTGCTAAGTATCTAATTATTCATAAACTCGAGCATCGTAATGTATGTACACATTAAAGTGGTTTTACTCAGCCAGCGAACATATCTCCGAAAATTCTAGAACCAAAAATATGCATGCAGTTTGTAGGATGATACAATTTTCTAGAAATTTTCATTTGGTCCATCAAAGTCGTAAACAACTTCTCTCAAGGCATTCTGGTATAGGAATGATCATGGGATAAATTTTTTATTTCCTAGTTTTTTAGAGTTTCACGAAATATACTTCATTATCAAAATTTTGAAATAAAGTTGATAAATAGAATTCTTTTAAAATAACTATGCCCAAACTTCTAAATGCATGTAAAACCATGGTCATCAGATTTATAGGCAGAAATTGGAAGGGTGAAAGCATTTGACTCTTCAATTTAGCTTTTAGCAATGTATCCTGTGATCCAAATACCAAATGTAGATTTATAAAGGAAATATATATGATAACAGTTGTGGATTCAGTTGCAAGTAAATAATTTTGATTCTATATTATCTTTTTTTTTTATCACTTTTTTTATTCTTGTAATTTCAAATAACATTGTTATATGAGTTGTACAATATATTATCTAGTTATGTTTGTGTATAAATTTTGATATAGCTGTATACACATTTAAAGTTAGTGTTTTAGAATTTTTGGAGATTAATAAAAATATAAATTCATTTGGTCTTTATAGAAATTATATATAATGGGCTTTCAACAATTTAGTTTTAATTAATAATTTCAATCAAATTCACATACACAACTATTATAATGTAAATTGTATTAATGAAAGTCTAAATTATAGCAAGCTTTTCTTTTTTAAATATTTATTTACAATTTGGGATGCTTTGAGAATAAACATTCCAAAGTAATAAATAAATATATAACTTAAATAATTAATCCATATGTGAATAGAATATAAATAAATAATGAATAAATCAGATTCATGCATAAAGTAGATAACTAACAAACATGTTTTTAAATTTTAATATTAATGTATTGGCTTGAGAATAAGCATACCATTATGATATATGCTTTTGTTGTACAAAATATATTCAACAATAATTTCTATCAATACTTTACGTACATCCACCATTACTAAAATCTTCAGTAATGACTCATTTTTGATTATTCTAAAGAAAATCTCAGGATAAGTGCTATTTGACAATATTTTGTCAGTTATAAATACTTGAATGATCCATATGTTAATACTTGTATTACAATTTTATGTTCAATAGTATAATAGAATGTGTATTTTATTTTACATTTTATGTCTAAATATCAGGAAATGTCATCAGATGTGAAAGTTTTAACAATGCAAAAATCAAATTGCAAAACTTAAGTTGTACAAAATGACATCTTTGATCACAATTTGTTTGTAAAGTGAAAATAATTCTAAAGGTATTTTTTTCAAGATCATTTTCATTCATTTGAAAGATATTTTTATTTAATAAATATAAAATATATTTTAGTTTTAATGTTATGTTATTAGAATGATTTAAATTTAAAATATGTGAAAGAAGAAAAAAATACGATTCTTATTTTTAATATTTTTTCAATATTTTAATTATGGTCAAAATTAATATTAATATTTATGCCAAAAATAAGTTTAGTTTTACACAAATTCTATTCTAATGCAAGGTCATAAAATTAGCATCAACATAATTTATTTTGCAAAGATGTGGTTGATAAATCTAGTAAAATATTATTTAATAATCAATAGGGATTCATGAAATGTTATTAATAAACATGCATTATTATATAGATGTCAGAAATAACTCATAAATTTGATCCACAAAATATAATTATTTGGTAAATAAATATACATGCAGTAATTTATACTTCTGATTAAATTAATTTCCCACTATTATATAAGCAAGATTAAATTTACATGAAATGTTAGTTTATATTATGTATTTTCATTTTTCTTTTTACCTTTTCTTATAAGTAAATGAAGACAGAATGATTTCAGTTTAATTTATTCCATTTGAATGCAAACCTGGAAGCATCTATCATTTATACAGATATGCTCCTTATTATGTTGAACTTTTAAAATAACATGATAAAAATAATTTGATATCCTAAAAATTTATTATTCATTTTATCTCTATGTGTATATATATATATGTTAATTGTATGCAACACTTAACTTACAAAGAGCTATAACAAGAAAATATTAAAATTTTGATATCACTGGAAGTATAAGTATTTTTCTATTTGCATATTACAATGGTAAATTTAAATGAAATTGCATTATAAATATAAATATTGTGATGTCAGATTATTTAGTAAGTTAGATTTTTTTTATAATAATGAGTATTTGTTTATGATATTGTAGACTTTCATAATTTTAATTTCATTTATATATGTATGGTGGCATGAATTCAGTAAATTCCACTGCAAGTAATTGCATACTACGATTTGGGTTAATATAACTTTCATCTTCCTTTTTTGCAATGCAGGCCATTTATCTCATAAACAAAAGAATGTCAGTAGTGAATAGAGAGTTCAATAGTTTGGTTCATTGTCACATTCTCATTACAATATTATTGTTATTGTAACATTTTAGTACTCACCATTAATTCTTACTCTCATAGCAACTTGCTATTGAATATAAATAGAAGTAAAATAATATAATTTGCTTTGCTCTTTTATAAATTTACTTGAAAAACTTAGTCTGTCAAACAGTAAACAATTTTTTAAACTGTTAGTCGGTTGATTTGTTTTTCAAAATAACTAATTACATATTTGAAAATCTGTCTTGTCTGCCAATATAATAATTGTTTTTATATTTTTTATATTATAATTAAACTGAGAAACTTTATTAAAAAGTATAGTTCAAATATATTTTTTTTCTAGGGTTATAATTATATAAATATATTATTTAATTAATCACCTGGTTTCTAAAAACGTCATATTGATTTTTATGCCTCTGTTGAAGATGCAATTTTCATAATAACCTAGTAAGGATGTCTGAAAATAATAAACAGGCAAAACTCTCCATATAGTAGTGTCACCACAACATAATTTTGTGGGAAAAAATTTTGTTTAAAATTTTTTCTTTGTTCCTCCTCCTCCAAAAACCCTTTTTTTGTTTTTTTTTTGGGTTTCAGTGCAGAACCTGAGATCTATGTGCAGTGCTATTAGATCCAAGGCTCTTCACTGAGTGACACTACTTATGGAGAGTTTTGCCTGTTTTAAAGTTGCCACAAGCTAAGAAACTAGGTCAAGGGTTATTGGATGAGTAGGCACTGGATGCAATAATTTTATGCACAAAATCTCTATCTAGTGCCTACTCATCCAATAATTCAGACTAGGTGAGGAGCCTTGTATCTGAGAGCACTGCACCTAGATCTTAGGATCTATGATAACCATCCAGCAGCCACCTTTTACTTTATTAGCTAACTATAAAACTTTGAGTCCAAAATGAAAACACAATAAGGTTTTCAATTCAAGCTCATTAGCTTATGTAGTCATATAAACCTGAACTTAGATCAGCATTCATACTTTTTGGTGTCTTTGGTTCTTTAATAACCATAATCACTCCAATCCTGTTGGGCAGGATTGATATTATACCACTAAACATCACATGATTACTATTCTTTATGCTTACACAAGCTGCTTAAACAGATTAAACTTTCCATATAGTAATGCCACTCAGTGTAAGCCAGAGTAATCAATGGATGCAAGAAAGTTTGTGCATAAATCCCTATCTAGTGCCTACTCATCCAATATATCCAGACTAGTTACTAGCTTGTGGGGATATTGGATGAATAGGTACTAGATAATGATTTAATGCACAAATCTTCTTGTATCCGTTGATTACTTTAGCTTTCACTGAGTGGCAGTACTATATGGAGAGGTTAGTTTCTGTGTATACAGCTTGTGTAAGCATAAAGAATGATGATTACATGATGCTTAATGGTTTAATACCAATCCTGCCCACTAGGATTATGGTGACTGTGGTTTTAAAGAACCAAATACACCAAAATTATGGATTCTGGAACTGTGTTCAGATATATATGGCTATACATGCTAATGAGCTTGAATTGAAAACATTGTGTTTTCATTTTGGACTCAAAACTTTATAGTTAGCTATGTAGCTAAGGTAAAAAGTGGCTGCTGGAGGGTTGCATTATAGCCCAAAATCTAAGTGCAGTGATCATAGATCCAAGATTCCTCACTGATGAAAGCCACAAGTTAGAAAGTATATGCACTAGATAGGGATTTTATACCCAAACCTTCTTTTATCCATTGATTACTCTGGCTTGCACTGAGTGGCACTACTGTACAGAGAGTATAATATCTGTGTAAACAGCTTATGTAAGCATAAAAAATGGTGATCATGTGGTGTTTAGTGGTTTAATGTTTTATTTGTCTTAAAATGAGTTTATTTGTACTTTGCTTAAAGATGTTGTAGTAAAATATACTATAATTCAATTGTTCATTATATATGTTACAATAGTCATAATTATAATTAAAAAAATATAATTATTAAAGTAAATAATAAGTAATTTTAAATATTCTTACATACAAATTTAAATTTTTTTTTGGTCAAACAGTATGCTGGAATTTCATATATTTTATAATATATTTAACTTGTATGAATATTAAAATTAAAATAAACTTCATAAAAAATAATAATGATATATAGTTAGTTGCTAATGAGATTTTTGTTGTTGAATTTCTCGAGAAAGTTTATCAAAATTTGAAAACATGACATTATTTTCATTTTCAAACAAGACTGCACACTCACACTGTTCAGCTGGTTTCTTAGTTTATATAGCAAGGCAATATATTCACTATTATTAAGTTTTGTTCTTAATCTAATAGTGAAGTGATTAGTGAAATTAAAAAGTCTAAAAAATATTAGTGAAGTTTACAAGTTATCTTTTACTTAAATTAAATTTTTTATTTAGTTATTTACTAACTAAAAAAGAATCTCAATTATGCTTTAAAAGAGTAGCGTATGGCTCCAGAATCACAGGTTGCCGATCCCTGTTCTAGACAAAATCTACATAAAATTATATATAACTTTTTTTTCTTTAAATGGAATCGTTCAGCCAACAAGCAGAATCTCAGATACTCTAAATGTATGTAAAAAGACCAACATTTTAAAATCATTTCATATATGTTGATGGTATATTCCTAACAAAATACAAATTAATTATTAATTGTTTGTTTTCATGTATTAATATTAATAATGATACTTATAAAGATGAAAAAACAAACTATAATACTTAACTGAATTGAGTTGATTTATACACACACACACATATATATATACATTGCATGAAATAACAATTATATGTTCACACTATTTAACAAATAATCTTTTACAAAGTAATGTTAGAAAGTATAATTATTATTGTATTAACAAATTCATTTTTTTAATAATTAAAAGTAGTTTTGCCTTTAAAACAATGCTTGTCAATGTAATGTAAAAATATAGTGATTAAAATATGTGATTTTGCCATTTTAAATATAGGCTGAAAATAACATGTCTGTGACATAATGTAAAGCTTATATACGTAATGTGACCATTTTTTCAAGTATAAATACTATTGTCAGTTGAATTATAGTTTTGTCTGAAATGCAATGAGCAAAATGCAATTAAAGAAAATATTTAATATAGAATTTAATGTAAGTAGATATACTTTTAATTTTTGTTCCTTTTAAAAGCTCAGTAATAAATTGTTTAAAACTATTTTTTTAAAATCTATGAATTCCGTACATTAAATCACAGCCATTTTTGTCTTTTTTATATTACATTGTCTATTCAGTATTAGTATCTTGATATTTTTTAATAAGTTAAAAAATAAATGTATCATCATATGAATGTAAATCTAAAAAAAAACAAATGCAGCGAGCCATAAAATAATGAATTTAAGTGAAACAACTGAAGCACCACTACATGGGACTGAAGAAATTTTGCAAATAATTTAAAAATTAAAGTGTTTGAGTCTGCCTTATTTAAACATCTCTTATATGGGTTTCATGGTTTTTTGCTTGTTGACTTACATATTATTTAAGGAATAGAAAGTAGGCAATAAACTCTGTTGGTGTAACTAACTATTTTGTAATCATTCAGTTTTGGTTTCTATTTGTTTTAAATTTAAGTAAGCATACATTTTCACTACATTTAAAACCTAGAATTTATGATTTTGTAAATGACATTGCTTTTTTCTATGATGCATTTTTATATAGTTATCTTGAAAAAATACATGAATATATAGTTTTGATTAGCAATTAGCTAACAGTTAATTGTTTATCAGTTAGTTGTGGAAAAATAAATAATGAGGATACAAATTTGATTAATAATTGTATAACATTTAATAATTTATCTACAAATTTGAAAAAACAAAACAAACAAAAGCAGTGCATTTTTCTTATAAATTTAATTTATACTCTCTTCATATTTCTATTCCCATAAATATTTTTCTTTTACTGTAAGAATACTTATAATTATGCTAATATTTTATTTATGAATAATTATTGTTATCAAAGTATATTTATGATATTATTTGTTATCAAACCTTACTATATTACAATATCTCTGTTTAGAGGAACTATTCTGATTTACCAAATTATACAAAATTTATTATCTTTAGTAGAACTTACACGGCATCTATTATAGATATTTATGAAAATCATATTATCTGTTAGTACACAATTATTTGCTAAATTTCAATTGACTTTTGAATTTTGTTAAGATTCTTACAGTTGGGAATATCTTAATCATAATGGTCCAAATTATTTAATATGTTTATTGTATGAATGTTCTTTGAATTTTTTATAATTTTTATTATGAATAATTACCATTAATGGATTACATACACACATTTATAATAAAATGAATTGTACAAGAGTATATAAATAATTATCAACTGTTACGGTAATAAATTTTGGTATAAAATAATATTTATTGCATTGTTAAGCCAGGCTTTGGATATGGCATATCTTTGTCAATTCATGACTAAAGTGAATATCAGCAAATGGATTAACATCCATGTGCCTAAAAAAGCATACATTAAACTAGTTACTGATTATTATAGATTTGCATATTTTCATGTATAAATTGACCTAATAGTTGACTATGTCATTAGATTAAAGACCAGTGCTGGCTCATATTTATGAAGTCTTAGAATTAATTATGTGCTAGGCTTCTTTTACTTTTTGTTTTCTATTATTATTTTCTATTATTTTATTCTTTTATATATATATATATAGTGACCTTCTGGTTTGGCACCAGAAATATTAATTGGAATTGTATATTACTATATCAGTAACATCTGATATTATCTTATTAAAAAAAAATGAAATAACGTGAAATTTTTAAATTTTTTTAGTAAAGACTTAAAACTATGCTTAAAAGTACTTATAGGTGCAATTTGAGGATTATTCTTTCACCTGATCGGCTCAGTTTTAAATGAGGAAACTTGACATCACTGTAAATCGCTTAGTTTTTGTACTACGTTTACGGTTTTGACGTCATTTTTTAGAAGAAAAAAAGTTCATAAGATGCTGCAATCTATCGAATTATTTTACAAGTAAAAAATCAATAAAATGACCATTTATGTCAAACAAAACAAAAGCACCGCCTTCTCAATCTTTTCTTGAATCTTATTGGCTGTTAAAATTTTTATATGGCTGCCAAAAAGTAAAGAGTTACGAACAGTTTTTGTTTTATTTTGAAAATGATAAATGAATGTTTTAGAGCATTTTAAAGTATTTTTTGATGAAATACAAATGAAATACAAATTATTTTCATATAATATGCTAAAAATAAATATTATTTTACAAAAATAGTTAAGATTTTAGCAAGAATTATTGCAAAGTGGGAAGTAGAAATCATAACGTGGAATTGATCATTGACATTTCTTTTCATTTCAGCCGTAATCAAAATGATAAACAAATGTTTTAGAGCGTTTTAAAGTATTTTTTGATGAAATACAAATGAAATACAAATTATTTTCATATAATATGCTAAAAATAAATATTATTTTACAAAAATAGTTAAGATTTTAGCAAGAATTATTTATTTATTGCAAAGTGGGAAGTAGAAATCATAACGTGGAATTGATCATTGACGTTTCTTTTCATTTCAGCCGTAATCAAAAATTTTTTAAATTATAAATCAAAATTTATTTTTGAACAAACTTACGTTCACTTTCATAATCTGACAAATTAGTAATATACTTTTTACAAATGAAACTAAAGTGAATATATTTAATAAACGGTCAATATCTTTTGAAAAATTGATACATAAGTTTGTGAATTGACCAATTAAAAGTTTTGAGTTTTACCTCCTGCAGTGAATGATATAATCACTGCCTGAAGGGTTATTAGATGTTCAATAACTTACTTTAGTGTATAATTAGTATAGGGTAGGGGGGTGGTTTGTCACAAAAAGTAGTTAGCTTAGTTTAGGTTGATTCTAATTTGTTTTATTAGTTTACAGAACCATATTAAGATTTGTTTGAATGATTCTCTAGTTCATTTGCTTTTCATATTTAAATCTATAGTATAAACAGTGAAATATGTTTAACTCATCACCATTAAAATTGTCATTTCAGTCATGTCAGTTTAACACCTATTGTATGTTATTTGTAAATATTCATGTATTATCCAACTTCATTTTTATTTATGTAGTTTATTAAACCATCAACTATCATATCTCATATCCAAATATTTAATTTTACAACTACTAGTTTAAAAACTAGCTTAATTACATTTAAATGCATTTATGAATTACTGGACTAGTAAATTATTAATCAACAAATATTCTGCAAAATATTTTATTTGTTAAAATAATTGTTATTAATTTTATTCTGTTACTTTAAAAATATAAATTCTTAGTTCAAGTTAATTTTTAATCTTTATTTTTATTCTAATAGACAAAATGATTTTTTTCTACTTTCTTTCTTTTTCAAGACAAGAAAGGTTCTTGCATAAATTAAGTTTTATTGCAATGGGAGGAGCAAATAGTCTCTGTCTGATGACCTTTGAACTTTCAAATAACCTTGGATTGGAAGAATAAATGCTGGGTAATTTTTTTTGAGGGCTATAAAAAGGGTTAATTATAATTCTAAGGGGACTACAAAATAAAGAAGACTACCAACTAAGATTCTCTCCTGATAGAATTCCAAATTATTATCTAAACAAAGTTTAATAGTACAATTTTTATTAAAAGCAGATTCTTCCAAGAAAACCAAGTTGAAAGTTAAAGGTACTACAAGTTTCTTCTAAAATGATAGCATAAACAACCTTAAAGGTACATTAATCTTTATTCTTAATTGATAGTTTCAGAATTCTCAAATCATTATTTTAAATGCATAAGTATATCTGCATTATAACGTATTTAAAATTAATTATTAATATGAGGAAAAGAATGGAAGTACGTAATTATATTTTAAAATTATTTTATTTAAACTTTAACCCTACTTGTGAAGAAGAAAGAAGAATGTATGTTTATTTTTCAAAATTATTTTTTTAAAATTTTAATTATAGTATTAAGAAAACAACTATGTGAACTATTATTAGACATATTAAGAACTCTTTATGATAAATTTTGTGCTAGTTATAAAAGAAGAAGATTGAGAAGGATGCATATGAATCATTTAATTTTATTGTCATTATTATTGGAACATTTGCTTAATTATTTCTATTTTGCCTTTTTTTTTTTTAAAAAGACTAAATGTGCAATTGAATGCATTGTTAATATTTATCTATTTTGCCCAATTACTGTGAGAAATGAATTTATAAAATGGATACAATTGAATATGACTTTATTTTATTAATTGCTCTCCTCATTTGCTGTGGAATTTCCCTATCTAAAATATTGCCAACAAACTCATGTAAATCTAAATAAATATTATCAGTTAAATAATTTTATACGTTTATGAATGGCTCTAAAAATATAAAATAAATGCTTGAATATACCCCAGGAATGAAATATGAATTATTACTTTCTTTGGGTTGTGATAAAAAAATGTTTATTGCTTAATTAATAAAAATTTATCCTATATGATATTACTAGTGGTTCATTAGCCTTGCTAAAAAAACATTGAATACGCTATTCTGGATCCCAAATAATGTTGTTTTGTTTTCCTGCAGGAACGTGTTTTATGTATTCATCAGTATTTATCTTTGTGCTAAATATTATTGTTTAAGATATGACAAAGGGATGTCATTTATAAACTGCAACAAACTTTTCATTTTCAACCAAGTAAAAGAAGAAGAAAAAATAACTTTATTATTATTTAATAGTATTTAGATAGATAATGATAGTTTAAAGATTGTTTTATAATTTTTATTATTATATTTATTTTTATGTCTTCAAGAACACCTCATAAATGTATAATATGAAATAAAAATATTATACAAGGTATTTATTATTATTTTAGTATAAGTTTTATCATGCGTTCATATTATAAACATACGACAGAGACATTCATTCAAGGTTAAAAGGGGTGAACAATTATTTTAAAAGAGTTTCATTACATAAAATTTTATATTATATCTTTGCGTTTTTCAACAGTTTAGAAAATAACTATTTTTAATAATTATTTAACTTAGAACATAAAGATTTATTATTGATTTAAACCAAACTTTTATTTTAATTTTTGTGCTAATGCAAATGCACTAGAAAAAAATTATTTTGTCTTGCCTTGCCAGTAGAAATTATCTTGCCTTGCTTTTCAACCGTAATTAATATGTTTTCAAGTTATAAATATTATATCAGATATGAAATGTTTACCTATTATTGCTTTTACAGTTGGTAATTGATATTTTACAGTAGCTCTTCACCTGCTGGGATTTGAATTGTCTGTGTATTATTATGCTTGTATATGTGTGTATATTATTAAATTCAACTATAATAATGTGTAGATTGCAAGTAAAATGATATAAAGTCTATTGGTTTCGGAGGATGAGGATGGACCAATTAAATTTGAAAGATTAGAATCTATTTAAGTATGAATTTATTGTTCTTTATTATGTTTGATAAAAAAAGTATTTAGTGGTTATGTAGAGTGATGTTAGGGGTGTTTTATTGTGTCACATGGGATTGAGTAATCTCTCCCTTTCTGTTTTTTGCATATTTGATATGGTAGATTGCCCAGTATATCTTATGGGATAGAGTAAAATCCCTTTTGTTATCGAAGTATTTGATAGGAGTAGATTGAATCCTCCAGTTTTGATATTTGATATTGTGCATTAGAGCATATGAATCCAAGTATTTTATCTCCCTGATTTTTGGTGATGAGAATTTATTCCCACCAGTTTATTTAGTCTTAGAAGTTAGACTTGGGAGTTATTGTCTAGTTAGTTATAAAATTAGAATTGTGAAAGTCTTTTGTTCCCGTATGCCTTATAGAATGCTTTCATCTTACTCATAGCCACGTGCCAGATAATTTATTGATAAAAAGAATAAAAGTAGAATTTATTTTCTCATAAAACAGCTGTGTTAGAATTAGTGCTGAAGCTTGTTTGGTCCATTGTCATTGTCCATATTATGATTTATTTACACATTCATAAGTAAACCGATTGGATTGATTAGTATTAATTATTTATTATATGACACACAGCATAATGCAAACACATGTGTAAAGTACTAATTTAAAAGTTATAAAAAAATCCATCATTAATGCCTAACTTCTATCATTTTGCATTTATTATTTAAATTTTATATCATCAGTTTCCATAATATTTAATCATCACTGGAATAATCAAGCAAAAGAAGACAAATCATAGTTAATTAATAGTATTATTTATTTCTATTTTGCAAAGATAGAACATAGCTAATTGATAGAATTATTTCCATTTTGCAAAGTATAATTTGATCTTATTTTGTGTTTATTCTTAGGTTCAAACCCCTTATTTTAGTTAACGTGCATTTAATTAAAATGCCAAGATTTTTAGTTTTATTTTATAATGTGATTGAAATATTTAACCTATGTTGTCTGTTATAGACTTATTAAATTAATTGTTAACTTAAGAGTGCTATAAAGACAAGATGTCGAATATAAAATAAATTTTTGTAGTTGATTACTAGAAGGGTAAGGTTATAGTACTTCAGTTCCAAATGTTTATCAGAAGTGACTGATAACTGAAAACCATTTTTGCAATAAAATATATGGATTTTATTTTATTTTATTATTTTAGGGTTAAAGATATGATGTGTTGCCATAAGTATATCAAAGTGACTTGATAGATGAAATGTGTCAGATTAGAAATTAGAAAATTATCTTGTGATTTCTGCTCTTATGTAGGTTTGCAACCACTGATGTTAATACATCCAGAACTTATATCTGTACAAATTGTAAAGAAATTAAATGTTTGTTTAACTATTTTTTTTTAATAAATATTTTGTATTCAGAATTCTTCTTTAACATACATTACTGTTTCATATTTCCACACATGTTCACACATTTATTTTATTTAATATATGATTGTACTTATTATTTAATTTAATGATAAAGATCCGGATATGATGATGTTGATTTCCTTGATCCAAACACTGTATGAGATGTCAATTATTTACTGATTTTCTAAAAGGTTTTATCATTTAGTAATTGTTTAGATGATGAATTGAAATCAAAATGTGCCCGATTTCTTTCATTATTTAACTACCATTATTTTGTTAGGGTAGTGCTTAATTTATTCTATACTTTCATAATATTAAATAATAGTAATTGAGAGATAGAGATTTTAGATTAAGCTATGCAATAAATTGATTCCCTGAAGTATTCAATTATTAATTTAGATTAAATATTAATTCAGTTAACTAGATTAGATTAGTGTATAATTAAAAATTTAGTAATGATAGGTTTAGTTTAAGTTCAGATCCAACTTGTTATACATTATAGTTTCTAAATATTACATTTTATTTATTAGTTTAATTTTATAATATGGTAGAGGTTGTTCAATGCATGTGGATGATGGGAGGAGGTGAAGTATAAACTATAACTGTTTAATTTTAGATGGTAGAATTTTACCAATTTAATTCTTGTTTAGTATAGAATTTAATAGATGTTTTATTTCCTATTAATTATAATATTTCCTCCCACATCTAATGTATATTTTACACCTCATAGGCCTCTGTATCCCTCAACTGAGCTAAGCTTAAGTAAAACTTTAATTAAGAGCCTCATTTATAGTTTTAGGATAAAGTTAGATTAATAGTTTATTCTATGATCCATAGAATTGACGCCCCCGGTATTTGTGGTTGTTGGTGATCGGTGATGAGGGGTTACAATATATATATATACTGAAAAATATATAGATTTTTTATAATGAGCTAATGACTAAAATGTCAAAAGAATAAAATAATTAAATGAAATAGAAAAGAAAAAAAAGATGTAAATTTTCAATCTAATCATTGGTATTTTTCAGAATTCGAGGGGAAAAAGAGAAAATGATAATTTTTAGACAATGAAAACCATTTTTAATTTTTATGAATTGCATTCATTTTTTCCCCTTAGAATTCTGAAGAACATCAGAAAATTGTCAAAGTAGATTTTCTTTTATTATTTGTCATTTTGTTATATATAAAGAGAACATTATTACTTTTTAAAATGTTTTTTCTAGTTATGTTGTTCATACTTACATAATAATATATTCATTGTTATTATATAATCAGTAAATATTGCAGAATTTTCTTATTTGTTGAAATAAAATTAATGGATGTTAAACTTTCTTTATTTTTAAAAAGAGAACATTGATTTAAATAAAACTGAGTTTGTATAAAATTTGTAGGTAAACAGTATTATTGATTTTAATAAATCTAGTTAAATATTGATATTCTGCCAAATAATAGTGGGAGCAATAATAATTCAATATATTTTTGTTTAAACATTACAAACATTTAAAGCCACTTACATGTAAGTTTTCAGTGTATTACATGCAAATAGTAATTAAAAATGTATATTTTTACAGAATATATAAAATACATACATATAACATCTCATGTATATAAATAAGCATTTATTTTTATAGCGTCTGTATACAATTTGTAATTACATCACATGATAATTTTACATATTGTATGAATTAATTCATCTTGCAATATTATTCATAATTAATGTATATAGATAATTGGGCCCGATCGTTAAAAATTGATTATTAGATATGTTTAGTTTGGAGACCTATTTAACAATAATATCAAGTATCATTTGTTTATACTTAAATAAATTAGATGGCTTATGTATAAAGAGTGTATTTTTTAAATACTTATTTTAACCAAATTTTTTTTGTATAATTTTCTACCTAATGTTTTAGCTTCTTGTAGCCATTGTCAAGGATATTTTAATCTCATATTATCCATCTAATAAATATTTTATCTCCACTATATATAAATTCTGATTCATATTGTGAATCAAGATTTGGAAAGAAAAAAGAAAACATTAATATATGCATAGTGGAGTTATAATTAGATTAATTATTGCTGCGAATTAAATTATATATTAAAGCTAGATGGGTTTCTGTTATTTTGGTATATAAATGACATCATCATTATTAGCTGTCAACTTAATTGAATATAGCTATGGTAATTTCAAAAATGTCAGGTGCAGTACTCAGGCTACTGATGGACTTTGCAGGTGACGAATAATGGAAATGACTTTTAAATATGAAGGCCAACTGTTAATAACAAATAAACAGTATCTGACCAAGATCTTCCACTACCTTTAGGATACGATGTTGGTTTTTTAAAAAAATAGGTACTATTCTTGATAAAAGCAGCCTTTTCTGTCTACCTCATTCCTTTTACAGTTATTGTATAATCTGTTCATCATGAGCCTTTTAGTCTTTTATGCTACTGGACATTTCTTATGGTAACTGTAACTGTGATATTGTATGTTTGTGCAACAACATTTTTTTTAGTTACATGTACAGCATTTCTGACTCTAATTCCTTTTTTCTTCCTTTTGTTTTTTAATCTCAAACTCCTAAAGATCAAAATTATGATGGAACAGTATTAGTAGGCTAGCAATCCTTAGTTATGATGTTTGCTTAAGGCAGTACATTTACTATTGAGTTTATTTGGAACAGAATTTCAGGATGTTTTTCTGGCAAAGATTGTATGTTTAGACAGTCCTATTTAGGGATCTCCCTACCTACCATGAAAATGGAAGGGCTAGAAAATGTCTAAAATGACTGTTTCACACAATCTGACGATGTTGTCATGAATAGAGGATTACTCATTTTAGTGGTAGAAATAGTAATAGTAATAATATTGGTAGTAATGATAAAGCAAGAGGTAAGGCTAATAATAAAGGTATGTATTATATATATATATATATATAAATATAGGTACATGGATTATATGAACTTTACTTGATTAACACTCTTCAGCACTAGGATGGAAGATTGAATTGGGCTAAAGCACTGCCAAGATTTAAATATAGTTGCCCTTACTGAAACTTGTTTTACAGGTGAAGGAAGTTTAATTGAACAGATAGATGAATACAAGGTTTTTTTGGAAGGGCAAGTCATTCAGTGAAAGGAGACTGTGTGGTGATTAGATTTATTGCAATGTCTAATTTAATATTTTTTATTGTAGGAATTCCTCATGGTATCAATGAAACGTTAATTGTCTAAAAACTTGATTTGTACCAGGGTACTAGCAATCATTTTGTTAGTTCCTGATGTTCCAACCTTAAATTTATAAAAATTAGACAAGGAAAGTTTTTATTTGTTATTGGTCAACATTATTGCAGCAATACCATTGAAAGATATTTTCCTCCTAGGAAATCAAATAGTAGACATTGGCTAAAATGATCAAAAATAGTGGTATTGGTGCTGTGTAATTGACTAAAATGTTTTGTATAGACAGAAAAACCATTATAAAGGAACATGGATGTATCCACTCTGGAAACAATAGTGTTTAATAGGTTACATTATAGTTATGAATCAGAATATAAGAGAAGTTCACATTACATGAGCATGTACAACAAACTCAGATTGTTGTTCAGATATATAGTATGCTCCAACTATAAAATATTTGTATTTAAAAAAATAGATATTATTTGTATCTTATTTGCAAGAAAATTGATGTTCATTCTTTAGAAGAATTTACTATACATACTAAATTTTATCAGGTATTAAACACTAAAATTCCCTAATTTGAATCTTCAGAACTATCATATTACTGAAGTATGGAATTCTTGTAAAAAGTGTGATGATTTGGATACAGATAAATCTATTCTTAAGTTCACTAAAAAGAAAAATCATGATGTATTTTCTGACAATGATCATTTTATTAGTTACTTAATTAAAAGGGTACATGTGACATCCCCCCCCCCCCCCCAAGCAACCTTTATTATAAGTAAGATTATTTGCTTGGAAGAATAGTAAATGGGAATTTCATAATGGTAGATTAAAACTGCAATGAAGATAAAGACATTTGCTATTCATGGTCATATAATGCAGTCTTCTCTGTGTGATCAATATATAGCATACTACAAAATTCACAAATAATCTTATACACCAATCCTGTCCTACCATTCTCATTATTATTTTCTACATTACATATTTGTATGGGATATAAAAAGAAAGATATAATTAATTTTTTTTAAAAAATAAAGGTGAAGCTAGTAGATATTATAATAATAAGAAATTAACCGTAAATAATAAATGGATTTCAATTCCATATTTTGATAGAGTATATAAAGAGTTGGTAAGGGTAGAATTACCAGGTAGTATTAAAATAGGATGGAAAAACAGTAGATCATTAGGGAAATGGATATGCAATATAGAAAATAATAGCAATAATGGTAGGGCAGAGTTGGTGTATAAGATTATTAGTGAATTTTGTAGCATGATATATATTGGTCCGATAAAGAAGACTGCATTAGAAAGGACTAAAGAACATGATAGGGAAATTAGGAGGAAGGATATGAGATCAGGGGTTTATGTACATTTTTTGAATACTGGGCATAGAATGAGTTGTGAAAAAACATTCAGGTGATTAAGTATGTAAAAAAGTATAGTGAGAGGATATGTTGTGAAACTTTGTATATACAGGAGAATTTTGAAAAATGTATGAATATGGTTAAAGGTCCTGTAAAGTTGGCTGGGAAATGGGTGTTGTTAGATAGCTGGAAGATTTAATTTAAGTTGGGTATAATTATAAGTAAATTATGTGTATATATTTATATAGATGATTATCATTCTAATTACGTTAGATTTAAAATATTAAATATGGTTATATAGGTATGTAAGAAGAGAAAGATTGGGAAATTTATGAATGATATTAAGATATAAATGAGTTATTGTATAATGTAAATGTATGATTATGGATCATGTTTGTGTGTAAATATTATGTATAATTATTTTTATATATATATATATATGATGAGTAGGAAATAGAAGATTTGTTTTATGTTTTATCATTGATATTGTTATGTAAAATGAAGCCTGTAGGTGGAGTTGCTGTAGAAAAGGAAGAATTATAATGTAACTAAGTGTATTTACATCTTGATAAGGCTCCAGTATGGGGTGTAATTCAGGTTGGAACTAACTATATTATTACAAAAGTTGTCTTATTAAATAATTTTTTATTGAATTATTATTTTTAATATATTATATTATGCAGTTTCTACATGATGAAATGAGATGAAATCTTATTATTGCAGGTGGAAAATCAGAAGCATTTGAAATGAAAACTGGTGTTAAACAATGATGCATATTTGATCCAACATTGTTTTCAATTTTTATGACAGTCATTTTTGGAATTGTTTGTAGATGGTTTTTCATTTGATGGTGAAATTTTTATTAAAAGCAATGACAAAAACTTTCATTTTCTTGGATTCTGGATTTACAGTACATTAATGTTGGCACTATTTTTCCAGTTTTAAAGATACTTCAAAGAATATTCTTAATATTTTGAATGCAAATTGTATAAACCTTGGTTTATTAATTAAAGAAAAATCCTCAGCAACTTTTTGCTTGGATCATTATCAATTTGAGAATATAAATCAATTCAGATACCTTTGATGTGATGCTGCTTCCTTTAATAAGCTGAAAGAACATTTCATCACAGACAAAAACTATTTTTATTAAGTTACTTGTTTAGAAAGATATTATTTTACCTAATTTATTGTATGGAAGTAAAACTCAGACACTCTATCAAAACAATATAAAATCATTAGAAAAGTTTCATTTAAGGATGCTGTATAAATAGGTCACAACGAATCAATATGTGATTCAGCTTGATGCATATGATACTATTGAATTCACTATTATAAAATCATACATTATTTACATTGAAAATGTAAAATGAATAATAAATGAAATTCTTCCTATGAGGTTTGTTGAACTTGACCATATGGTTTCATGGGAGAAGAAGGCTTCATCTATGTTATAAGAATCATCTCAAAGACACCCTAAAGAAGTGCAATATTTCAATTGTTTTCATTGAGAAGATTTGACAGAGTGTAAAATATATTAACTACTATTTCCTATTGCATTGTCAAATGTATATCATGTAATAATCAATTGACAAAATACTTTATTACTTCTACAATGCTTTATTATCCACCTTTTCCTTCAGTTTACAGTTTCAATTGCCCCAGCAATCTTCTTCAGAACCCTGAAGAAGATTGTTGGGGCAATCAAAACTGTAAACTGAAGGAAAGGGTGGATAATAAAGCATTGTAACAGTAATAAAGTCTTTTGTCAATTGATTATTATATGCTAAAATATATTAGAGAGTTACAATTAAACAGGATGTTGAAGTATTTCACAAAGAAAAATTTTCTGCTGACGAAACTAAAAGACAATATTTTAAAACATAAAGAAACAGATAATTGAACCAGAATACTCTTTATTTGGACATGTTTGTGCTTCAGTCATTGCAAACTCCTTTTTTTTTTTTTCTGGAATTGGAAAAATTATATTAATTTATGAGTGGTTCTTTATGATTATAAATCTCCAGAAGGAAAAAAAAAGATAGATGGAGTATAAAATGTTAAATATGAATTTTGCAAGATTCTATTCAAATCAATGCATGAACTATAAATAAAAACACATGAAAATGTTCATTTTTAATATATATATATATATATATGTATCATTTTTATATATATATATATATATAATCATCTTCAGAAGATTGTTGGAAAAGCTTTTCATTTGCAATGGACTACTTAAACACTTTTTCTTTTAGCTAAATATCTTGTTCCATAAATTGTTTCTAGAATGTAAATAGAGTCATCAAAATATTTATGTAAGGCTGCATGTCTTCACACAGTTTTAAAAAGTGTAAATGCATAGTCATAATTATGATTACACATCTTTTGCAGACATGTTTGCATGTTTCAAAATTGCACATACATACCTGTGTTATAATTTTAGGAACTAATGAAAATCTTCTAATATCATCTTTATTAAATGTAAATAAGTACTTCTCAACTTAATATCATAATCCAAGTGTCCTAAGAGATGAAAACGGAATCATCTTCCAACTGATTCTTGAGTTTTTAAAATAAGTATAGATAAATTGCTTCCATTTATTTCTGCTATTGCAGTTGAATCATGATGTAAGATGGAATAGTTGATTAAAATTAACAGAGACAGTAATAAGAAATTTTCAATGACTCCTAAATTTACTATATATTAATTCATATTTAATCATACTATTACATAATAGACTAAATAAATTACTTAGTTAAATATAGAGGTGAATTTAATACTTGTTATGTATGATGAACTAACCTCAGTATATGGCTGAGTCCTATACACAGAAAAGTTTCAACAATGGAGTAAATGGACTAAATAAGTTTTCCAGCATATATTTTAATAGCAACAATAACAATGTATTCCAAGAATACATACCAGTAATATATATATATATATATTATAACGGAAATGGTTATTTGAATGGTTTGATTTATATATTTATACTTTCAATTATATTTTATACTTATTTATTATACTTTTTTTTCATAACTTTGATTTTTCCTCTCATTTATTCTTATTTGTTTACTATCAGATTTGCTAACTGAAATATCCCGGCTTAGCCTCAACTGTAATGGATATTGTTTATTTATTTATTTAACCAACGCCGTTACAATGCAAGCAGAGAGCTAATACAGATACAAATTTAACTTCATATCTATACCCTTGACCGAACCCTGAGGCAATACGTAATATTATCTTGGAGTTATTTTTCCCGGTCAAGAACTGTCGGCTGCTGAACAAAGCAAACTATTTCAAGAAATTTAACGAATGTCCAGCGCTTGCTATTTATTTTTTTTATAATTGGGACAATTCTCACGAACAATCAACACACGAATACCTTTTAAAAACAGCATTACCCTTTAATCACTAAATTATAGTTTTCCCTTCTGTCGTAGCTTGATGATAGGAGAATAAAGCAAGTATACGCAATTTAAGAATAAATATGTTTAATAATACTCACACTTTATATAAAAGAATACATGATAACAATAATAAAAAAAACACACACTTATATAAATACATGGCTATAATAAAACATAGAAAAAAAGATCAAATATAAAAGTTATTTTGAAGTCCTATTGGATAGAGTTCTAAATTTATCAAAATTATTCCTTGTTTATTTATTTACAAACATTAGAAATTAAAATGCATGCATGCCTTTTATCTAGGTTTTCGTAGTAGTTGTTTTCATGGATATTTCTTTCGAGAGCTCTTTACTCCAGTGGGAGATCATCCCTTTTTTTGTAGAGACGGTTATGTCCATCACTGTCGGCTGGATTGATTTTCTCTCTCAGTTTGTGGGGTTATTTCTCGTTCCAGTTTTTACTTCTTGTCAATTCTTTAGGTAGATTTTTAAATTTTCAGTCACAGAAGAGGCGGTCTCTCTAGCAGGTCAGGCATAGATCTTACATTGTGAGTCAGTGGTGAGACGGATTGAATACGAACCCACGTCCCTTTAACGCCACTAGCCACGCACTTTCATTTTTTTTGAGCTGTTGCTTCCTCAAGATCTCTACTAGTAATCAATAGATAATAATTGTAATTCTCTTACTGTCTTTCTTTTGTTCATTGTTTTTGTAAATTTTTAATTAAGATTTAGATTTCCAACCAATTCTTATCATCATGTTTCTTTATTTAATTAGTGGCTGGAATGTAGGTTTTAATTAATTTAGCTGTAATTATAAGCTTTTCCTTGTTATACATTTTTTTGTCCGAGGAATTTAATTAGTCCAACAGACTTTAACACCTACGGCCATATTGTTTTTATATTACATATTACATTTAATTTTTATTTAAAAGTTTACAATTTATTTTTCACATTTATGTTTATAATTCATTTTAACTTGTTACAATATAGTTTTTAACAAGAGAGAAAAAGATGCATTTTTTTATGCACCCCCCTCCCCTTCTCTTACTATTAAAAAATCCAAAGTAATTTAGACATTTGAATTTCAACTTTCTCTTTGCCTTCTTTTTTTTTAAAATTTAGTAGCTAATTCATTTACCTTTATTACATCTAGTAGCTAATTTATCTAATTTTATTAATAAATATATACGTGTGATGACGACTTTACGCAGTCATCACAATATATATATATATATATACATATATATATATTGAGATGGTTGTTTCATGGCATACAGCAACATTATATAGTATGTGCATGTAGATATATAAAGTTGAAAAAAGTAGAAATAAACAGACAAAAATAAATAAATAATCAATCAAAATAAGATTGAAATAAACAACTATTATAGTAATTTAATGTAACAGACAAAAATGTTTTGCAGGTATTTTCTTTATTATAAATTAATCATTTAAAAAGATCTAATTAATATTTTATTAATTCTGATTTTGAAATTATGTTTCAATAGATATACTGGTAATTATAAAATTCTACTATTTTGATTAATGCTTGTATAACATATTTGAATAAAAATTATACAAAGTTGTTTTTGAAAGGATTACGGTAAATTGAAAAGAATCATTAACTTTTTCAATCAAGCTAAAGAAAACTTTTAATTACTGTCTTTTTTTATTCATCCTGACTATAAAAAAGTTGATAAAAAAGATTAGGGAGGGTTTACAGATTATGATAGCATTATGACTATGAGGATATAACTGAAGGCAAGACAGCACAAGTCTAGCCACTGCTAGTTCACAATGATAGAGTTGGGATTCACATTGATATAATTCCCAGCTTTTATGTGCTTCATATACTGTATATATATATATGTTTGTGTGTGAATTAGACAACAGAGAGTGAATTGAGCTTACTACAGGCCAACACATACCAGATTATATTTTTCCTGAAGATGACAATAAGCCAGACTTCTGTTTATAAGGCACCAGTTTCTCCAGAAAGTTCATCAGCTTGCTGATGAATTACTTTATATTTATACTGTTTTATCTATATGCAGAGAACCTCAGATAAAAGTATTGCATCATCTAAAGTACAGCTGGTGAACAGTGTTATATTTATTGAGAATGATATTATTATAAATAATTTCTTGAAAATGACAGTTAAAACTTCTAATTTAAAAATAAAACAAATATTTTTTACTTGAATCATAAGTCTAACAACAAGGGATTGATTCATAGACAATTTTATTTTGGAAAAAAAAAAACTCTAAAAATCTTTCTAGATTGAAAAACAAAAAAAACTTGCTAGAGGATTTTTAAAGATGTTTACAAAATATATGTAACCTGCTAAAAAGAAAAGGAAAACTTTTATGAAGGACTATCAAAAATGTGTTATTACTTTAAAACACTTTTTTTTTATCATTAGAAATAATGATTTAATAATTTTAATTTATACTATCTATATATTTTTATATACACACATATGTATGCATTTATGTATTATTAAAACAAACTGAATTTTTTTATATAAATCTATGACAATTTGAACAAGTTAATTAAAATTATGATACAACACATCTGAATGCTTATATATATATATATATGAATTTGATGTATAATTTTGACATTGAATTGTGTATTAAGGAAATATAATATGGTTAATTTTTTTATGAACAGTGTGTGCACACATTTCCCTGTGCACACACATATATGTTAAATCAGTCATTAATTGTGTATTATAAAAATGAATTTCATCTGTAGGTTTATGACAACTAAAATATGTTCATAAAATTATTATACGACATGTTTGTTTGCTTATATATAGGTGTTTTATTTACTGATATATTTGTAAATCACAATGCGAAAGCTATATTTTTTGTATATTAATCAAATTCAGAAGGCTTAATTTGTATGTAAAGCCATTCTCAGCAAATCTTAATTTCATTGTATTGTTTCTAATTAATAAATTTGTTTTATTGTTTAAATTATTCCAGTGATTTGATTCAATCCAAAACAGTTTTAGAATATTTTGTTTGTATTATATCTCTTGATCATAATAACAGTTATAAAGATTGTGCTTTCTGGGATGGATTTGTGTGTAACAATTTGTTCTGTAAAAGGGATATATGTCTAGTGTTATGAAGATTCAGATGATGATTTCATTACTTCTCTAATGTTGTATAGTGCTAAGGAAATATCCTTTAATGTCCATGCACTATGTTTTATTTTAATTGTTTATTTATAAATTAAGTTTATAGTTGGCTAGTACATTAATGGTTCTAAATGGACAGAACATTGATGATGATCAGCATATTTTTGTATCCCAGCATCATTTTTAATAATTATCATATTCTTATGGATTAGCACATATGTTTGTGTATGTAAATTATTGTTTAAATAATCTGCACAAAGCTGGTAATGGCTAAATACTTAGTCTGGTTTATAGTAGACCCATTTTAAATCCAGTCACAAGATAGGCTGTTGATTTATTTTTGATCATTTCATGATGATGAAATGATTATGGTTTTTTTGTAATGCTGGTGAACTTATAGTTAATTAGTTATAGTATTTGTGTTGATGTTTTGTTCTGTTCAGGATTATATTCCTTTGATATTTAATTTTATATTGAATCTTTAACTGGAGTTCATGATGGTGGAGTTCTGTCACCCCAGGTTCATCTCTAATTTTTTATATCATTACAAATGACACTGACTTCTGGATCAATGATTAGCAAGTACTTGTTGACCATTACTACAAAATTGCCCCTCAACTTCATCTCAAATACAACCACATCTGAGAAAAAAGTATGCTTTTTATGCAAAATTAATTTTAAAAATTACTGTGAATAATGTGACAAGAGTATTGATAATTATAAATTATAAGGCAGTACTTTGAATGTATATTTAAAATGTTTATGTTTAGAGTTGAATAGAAAATCTTTGATTTTGGAGATTGGATTGGATTTTGGTTGTTGGAGTTTGTTTAATTGTACTTTCAGTTATGATGATGGATGGAAGGTTTGTCATTGTCTTGAGGATATAATGTTTTCATGCAATTGAAGGGAATGTTTTATCTCCATTGGTCCAACTCACTTTCTGATTTTCTATTATTTATCATCATGCAGTTAACATAGTCCTGCCATAATCCTAGCCTCTAAGTGTATGACAAGGAGCAAATCATATTTTTGTAATTTCTAGCCTCTAAGACTCAAAGAAGAGCTTTGCAAAGATTTTTGCATTTTTTAATTTTATATCAAGGGTTATGGTGGCTTATAATGTCTAAATTGAGGTAGCTCTTTTGGTGTAATGGTGCATTGAGTAGTTATAGTCCAGCGGCTGAATTCTTTATTTCAGAATTGCAGATGTTTTCATTCTGTTAACTGTCAGTTGCCTGCCAAATTCTTAAAAAGATTGATGAGTACATAGTTTGAAGTATGAACTTTGTGTTAATTGTACATATTATGTTATGTAAAATATTGTTAGATTGATGGTTATTTTTTCCTATGAAAGAGGGATATGAGATACTTGTATCTTATGGCATAAAACAATACAGTAGTGTGTGTGCATGTACATAAAGTTGAAAGGAAAAGAGAAATAAACAAACTTTGTTGTAGATATTTTTTATATTACACTGGAATAATTGTTAAGGATTAAATAATTTTGAATTTATTTTTTTTATTATAAGTTAAATATTTAAAAAGATCTAATTAATATTTTATTGATTCTGATTTTAAAATTAAAGGAAGCATGTTTTTATGTTATATTAGATATACATGTAATTATAAAATTCCACTATTTTGATTAGCAAATTTTTTTAATTAATGCTTGTATAACATATTTTGATAAAAATTCTACAAAGTTGTTTTTGAAAGGGTCAAGTTAAAATGAAAAGAGTCATTAACCTTTTCTGAGAAATTCTCATGTCAGGACAGTCATGGCTTCAAGTCGATCGGAAACCATCAATGTTTGAGCTATGGTAGTATTTTTATGCTTATTTTTAAAACTTAAAATTTACTGTAAGATGCTGCCATCTCTAGAATTATTTTACAAGTAAAAAAATCAATAATATTGTCAAATGAAGTTACAACAAAAGGAGAAGGCAGGCTTTCCTAAATGCTGATTGGTTGGTTTGCATTTCACATAATAGAAGAGCATTTGTCAATAATTTTACCACTCCAACTTCTGTTTTGACTTTGAGAATGAAACTTAATGTCTTGGAATGTTTTTTTATTATTTTTTATACATGTTATAAATTATATTTATAAAATATGTTGAAAATATAATTATTTTAGAAAAATACCAAGATTTTAGTAGAAAACTGTATACTTTTACACGAACGTAAATTGAAAAAGAAGACAGTGCTAATAACAATTTTGACACCTGTCAACAATTTTCATTGCCCCAAGCTTTTTATTTTGTTTGTAAACAAATGAATAATTTAGAGTATTTTGCTGTCATTTATTTATCATATTATAATGTATTTTGGTAAAATAGACTGAAATTATAATTATTTTAGAAAAATAGTGAGTTTTATAAATAATTTTTTACTTTTACACTAACCTAAATTGATAAAGAAATCAATGATGTCCACAGACTTTTTAATTTGCTACAAACTTTTTTTAGGTCTTCCACTGTTGAATATTTTTATAATTATAAATAGAAATTTATTTTTGAAAAAAACTTTTATTTCCTTCTATAATCTGACAAATTATTAATATACTTTTTACAAATGAAACTAAAATGAATATAATATTAATAGATGAATATATTTTTATAGCTGAGTTTGTTGCAAAACCTTAATTCACTTGGTCAATGAAAATTAAAAAAATTTTTTTTCAATGAAAAAGTTAAATTTTTTTTAATCAAGACAAAGAAAACTTTTTAATTACTGACTTTTTATTTTTTATTCCATCCTGACTCTAAAAAGTTAAAAAAGGATTAGGGGGACTTTTTTAGTTTTACAGATTATGACAGTATGATGACTATCAAGATATAACTGGAAGCAAGACAATGCAAGTCCAGCCATTGCTTGTTCATTACAGTAAAGTTTATATTCTCAAGGAAACAATTCCCAGCTTTTCTGTGGTGTGTAGTACATATATGTGCATATTAGACAGCATGGAGGCTGAAGGGAGCTTACAGGTCAACAGTTACCAGATTATACCTTTCCCAAAGATGACTATATGTCAGTCTACTGTTTAGAAGGGACCAACTTACCCAAAGAGTCCATCAGCTTGCTGAAGAATTAATATTTATTTATATTGTTTTATCTACATGCAGAGAGGGACTGATAAATGTAGGGCTTCATATATATATATATATTGTACCAATATTGATATTGGCACATGATAATTTATCTAAAAAAATTATTAAGATAATCTTTCGTAAAAGAAAAACATAAAATTAAATGTTGAAGAGTTTATTACAGTTTGTTTTTGAAAAGATGAGAGTCAAATAGTTTTCTATCATTAGTTTTTGAAATAAAAGTTAGAAAATAATTGATTAAAAGGGGGGAGTTCTGGTTAGAAAAGATAAACTAAAAGTTTTATAAAATGAAGTAGAGTTTATTATTATCAGTCGAAATATAATTTAAAGTTTAAAAAATACAAATATCTTTTCATTCGAGTTAAAGAAAAAGTAATCTTAAAACTAGTTATATATGTGCGATTGTAAATAAATAAAAAATATACGCATAATAAATATTAAAATGAAATAAAAGATTATCATTAAAAAACACGGCAATGGCTATTAATTAAAATTATATAAAACAACACGTATGCATGGCAATTACCAACTAAACATTCTTCCAAAACAAGTTGTCAAAGGATTATCAATGGAATTTCGACAACAGATATTGCCGGAGGATATCGAAAAGAAAAACACTTCGCAAGTATAAATAGTAAAATTTTATTGGATAATCAGTTCAGTTCAGAAATTAATTGAGTCAGTTAAGTCAAAAGAGAACAATCAGTTGAGTTAATTGTATCCAGAAACAAAATGCAGTGCTAAGCAGCTTTTGGGAACACATCTTTCTCCTGCCTTAATCAAATAAGATCAGCAATATCTGCCCGTGAAATAATGTCAGCGTAACAACTTGGAAATCTCTGTCAGTATCTAATTGTCTCCAATAATAATAATCGCGAATAATAATGAAACTCATCAAGGAAACATCCCAGCTGGCTGGAAATATTCTCACCTAAAGCAGTAACCAAATAAACGAAGTTCTACATCTACATTCAAAATCCTAGATAATAACATTTCATATTCTTATTTCTATAATAGCCATTGCATTGCATTAATTTGTAAAGCCTCCAGAGACAAGTAATCATGCATAAAATGAACTATTGATGTGCGTGTTTGTGAATGCTATATGATTTTATAAATGTCAAACATTATTTATGCTTTCATAAGATATATATTATAGTGTGTTAATTTAAAATGTGTGTGTGTTATATTAGTTAAAAAATTATAAAGATGTTTAAATTTAGTAAATTAATGTCAGTTAATAAATTGTCTTAAAATTTAAACTATTTGTCGGTCAATTCTTTTTATCAATTCTTTTACAAATTTTTTATCAATTCTTTTCACCATTAATTATGTATAATCTATTAGTGATTACAAACAACTGAGTTAGTCGTCGATATTTAGGCGTTGAGTTAGTGGCCATTGCTCAAAGCATGTTATTTATTCATTCTTGGATAATTAGCTGGCACCCGTGTTTATACACAAACAAAAAAGTGCTTTGAACATGGTATTGAACTCAACAGCCGAGAAGAAGCTATGTCCTGGAAATATAATGCTAGTTATATATTTTATAGCTATTGTTTGGACATACATATTCTCCAAATATGTTCTTCTCTGCCTAAGAGGCCGGTGTTTCGAACAGACCCATATCGAACCCAGTACAATATATATATAAAGTCCAGTTGATGAGCAATGTTATATATATTGAGAATGATAGTATTTTAAATAATTAATTGAAAGTAACAGTTAAAATCTCTAATACAAATAAAAACTTATATATGTATATATAAAGTTCATTTTCAAATTATTAGCACAGAAAATAATCTGAAGGCTTTCAGAAAATAAAAGTAAAAATCTGTATAACTTGTAAATTGTTTTCCTACATCCACTTGAAGACCTATAGATGCTGAATACTCTGGGATGTAAGCTGCTTCAATGCAGTCATCTAGCTCTCTTCTAGACTAATTACTTTTATAACTATTTGCACCCTTCAATGTATTTGGAGTAAATAATTAACTGATGGGAGATTTAGTAATAACAATTAATGTAGATTGTTTTTTTTAAACATTTAATTACTAATACCATTGCCTCCTGAGATTAACTTAATTCTATAATTGCTTTTAATTGAAATATCTATTTAAAGGATTAAAATAAGTTTTCTCTAAATTATTTCATAATAATACAATATAAGCTATATAGGTGTAAACTTTTTTAATTTAGTTTGAGACTAAAAATATATATTAACTTAATTTAAATGCATACATATATCAAACCATTTGAACTATAGTTTTTTGGTTTTTTTACAATTATAAAGTACTTTTTACATATATATTACATAGTTCTTTTTTGATAAAATCTAAAATTAATATTGAACAACATATTTTTATTATAATGTAAAAATACATAAACTAAAGTAATCTTAACAATTATTAAAATACAATAAAATATAAATAATTGACATAAATATAATAGAAGTGTAACAATTTCTTGAAAAAAAAAAAATTAAAATAATAAAGATAAATTTTTTTTTCAAATGAAATTCTTTTATTTATCATGCACTAAAATGAAAAAAAAAAAGTTTCTTTAACCACAATTGGGGTTTTTAAATTTAACTTGAAATAAAAACATGGGGAGGGGCTCTAGAAATTAATTAAGTCAATTCTTATTTTTTTATAACAAGGGATTGATTTAATTAATTTTTGGATTCCCCCTCCATGCTTTTATTTCAAGTTAAATCTAAAAATCCCAATCATTGTTGAAGAAACAATTATTATTATTATTATTATTATTATTATTATTATTATTATTATTATTATTATTATTATTATTATTATTATTATTATTATTATTATTATTATTATTATTATTATTATTATTATTATTATTATTATTATTATTATTATTGTTATTATTATTGTTGTTGTTGTTGTTGTTGTTGTTGTTGCTGTTGCTGTTGTTATTATTATTATTTTAGAGCATGGTAAATGGTAAGCAAAAGCATTTAATTTTTAAAAAAAATCATCTCTATTATTTTTAATTTTTTAATTTTGGCACAATAAATAAAAATGTAAAACTATATTGTACCTTAAATTGACTTTTAAATTAAATTTTAGATATTTCTACTATAAGTTAATATGTATAACCCTTATTTATATATCCTATTTAGTATGTGTACATAATATATATGTATACAAGTAATTAAAAATATGAAATATTATTTTAAATGAAAAGTGTTTGACATTTTTGCTTTTGATTATAAATTGTTATTTTTTAAAAAAATGCTTAGCAAAACTATCCTAAATTAACTTCTCTTAATATGTATTATTTTACATTAAATCAATTTCACATTTATATTAGGTGCAGGTATATATTTATATATGTATAATAAATCAGTAAATAAACTACTTTTCTGTTGAAAATTGTTTAACTTTCTTTTTATTTGAATTTTTAAAAAAAAAACAATAAAACTTTATTGTAAACTAACTTTTTGATTACTTAAATGAAATTTCAATTGAAACCAAGAAAATCATGAACATTAGTTAAAACAGTGGAGTTCTGAATTCAAAATATTCAAAACTTTAACCTCTTTCCCATTTTTGCATCTTTAATAAATTAAGTTGACTATCTAAAATGTTATCATATCCTATCATTTTGGTAGAGATTTTACAAAATATGTACAAAATTTCAACAAGAATTATATTGAACTTAAATCTATTCAACCTCAATTTTAAATTGAAAACAAAAAATTTCTATACCGCCTTCTCTCAAACCTTACTTAAAACATATTAAAGTTCTAAAAACAATTTTTTAACTTTGGTATCAAAATATTCAATATTTGCCTGCCCTCTATTCCATGTCTAAGAAACTAGGTGACCTAACAAAAAAATTGATGTCTTGTATGGATTTGCCTGATATTTGTCACTTACATAGCAAGTTTGAAGCAATTTGATAGAATTTAAATGTATTAGACCTTGATTTAAAAATTTCATGTTAGTTTAAAAGTGATTCAGATGTTTACAAATAATCATACTAATGAACAAACAGATTTTTCAAATTAAATAAAAGCATTTAACAAGATTTAAATGATAATTATAGTTAAAAAAACATTTTGGAATAATTATATTGTGTATTTAATGTTCAATAATAATAATAGTAATTTTTAAAATAATGTCAAAAAGATGAAATATTTAGAAAAAAATGTAAATAAAATATAAAAAAATGGAATGAGTTTATAGAATTACTTAGGCACTTAGTAAAAACCTTGATTATTTGATAAACAACATTAGATAAATTGATAACAACAATAAAAGTACAAGCTGTAAAAAAATTATACTTTCATTGGAAATATAGCAAAGTTAATGTGAAAAATAACAGAATATAACATAGAGCAGTATTGTGCAAAATGTGCAACATTTATGCAACATAGAGCAATATTATGTAAAATCTGCAACATTTATGCATTTTATGGATGCAGGGCATAATGCATGAAACTAATATAAAATCTACTATATATGAAAATGATAAAATAATGGAAAAACAATAAATGATTATTATTTTATTATCTTCACTATTTTTAATCATTATCACTCTACTATAGGATGAAGGTCTTTCCAATTTTAATATAGATTTCTGATGTGAAACCTTTTCTTATCCACATCATATCAACAAACTTCCTTATTTCATCCATCCTTCTCATGTTATTTTTTCTAGGTTTTTTTTACAATCTTTTGGGATCTAATTTAAAACTTTAACTTTTCATTTTTATTATCTTTTTTCAACCGACTTCCTTATTTCATCCATCCTTCTCATGTTGTTTTTTCTAGGTTTTTTACAATCTTTTGGGATTGATTTTAAAACTTTAACTTTCCATTTTTATTATCTTTTTTAGCAACATATCTAGCCTAGCTTTATTTTAACCTCTTAATTCTTTTGATGACAATAATGATATCTGTTTTTTTCCTCTCTCAGTATTTTAAATTTGATTCCTTTTTGTTATTCTCAAGTTAAATCTCTCCATATATTCTTCAATGGTTTAAAGTTTGTATCCCTCTTCTGTTAAGCATCAGATGCATAAGTAAAAATTAATAAGTCATTACTATGAAAAATCATCCTTTAAAATTAAATTAAACCACTAAACATCACATGATCACCATTTCTTATGCGTGCTCATATTAAAACAGGCAAAACTTTCCATGCAGTAGTGCCACACAGTGCAAGCCAGAGTAATCAATGGATTCCGGAAGGCTTGTGCATAGTGCCTACTCATCCAATATCTCCAGACTAATTTTTAGCTTGTGGCTTTTGTCAGTGAGGAGCCTTATATCTGAGAGCACTAGTCTGGGGATATTGGATGAGTAGGCACTAGATAGGGATTTTATCTATAAGCCTTCTGGCATCCATTGATTATTCTGGCTTGCACTGAGTGGCACTACTGTATGGAGACTTTTGCCCATTAAAAATAAATTATTTGTATCAAAAGCACTTCCTCCAAATTTAATTTTATGATTGAATTTATTCATTTTGTTTCCTTGGTACTAGTAATCAGATAACCTATTTATAATTGTTAATTTTTCCTAATTCATGATTTTCAATGTTTATTTTTTTTTTCTGAAAAAATCCATTGTACACTACTTTAGTCTTTTTAATATTTATCCTTAGTCCCACTTTCTTACATTTATCTGGTAACTCTTGCAAGATTCCCCAAGGTCTAATGCATTATTTGCAAGAGCACACAAATCAAATGCAAAAATCTATATGATTTAAATAATCCTTGGATCTATTTACTTCTTAAGATTTCCATTTTAATGTATAAAATACTTCTTGTAAAACTACTGGGAAAGGTTTTGGAGATATGGAAGCACATCCTGTCAAACTTTTTTGTCAGTGTTGTTCTTTTTAGTGTAATGTAATCACTGCTATTGCATTTTTCTAAATATTCATTATAATATGACAATACCCTGGATCTTTATTTTGATGTTTCAAAGCTTTCGTTGTTGTAGAAATGTTTATAGGGCCAAATGCCTTTCATAATATTCTAATTCAAAGCATAATGACAACTTCACCTTTGCCTCAATATGGCGTTAACATCATTTAAAAATCCATATTACTTTTTTGATTAACATGAAAATTTACTAACAGTAAGTTAAAATTTTCTTGATAAAGATTTAAATAGAATTTATGGAATATAGATCTGTAATTTCTGATATTTTAATTATCTTTTTTAAATATCAATATTATTATCTATTTTTTTAATCATCTTGTATATAGACTTGGTATCTAGTTTTACCACAATTTTTCTATTTTTTCACCTCTTTCTTTTAAGATATGAATAATAATTTTAGTATTTGCTGTAGCTATTCCATTTATTATAGATTACATTGCATGCCTCATCTTTTCATTTAAATGTTTGGCAATTCAGAAGTTGCATTAATTATAGTATTTAAATTTGTTTTCTTGATTTTTATTGCAATATAATTTTTTATCTCTTCAATATATTTCATGATACAGTCTATTTTTTTTTAGTAATAGTTCCATCTGTTGTTGCTGAAACAACTCTTTCAATACTAAGCTGTTTTTAAAACTTTTTTTTCTAGCTTTCATTGTCCCTTCACAGGCATATTTTCTTATATCATTATTAACTCTTTTTAATACTATTTTACAAAACTCCAAATTTTTTTAGTCTTCCTAATAAATCATTTTAAATATATATTTTATATTCTCATTTTTCTTTATATATTCTTTTGATTTAATTGAAAATTTGCTATTGATGCTTCTTTTTTAAACAGCTATTTTTCTTACATATTTTACTAGAGTATTAGTTATCTTCTT
Source organism: Epiperipatus broadwayi (assembly GCA_028023455.1). Lineage (NCBI taxonomy): Eukaryota > Metazoa > Onychophora > Udeonychophora > Euonychophora > Peripatidae > Epiperipatus > Epiperipatus broadwayi. The sequence continues at coordinate 1,115,505 of JAQFVV010012595.1, forward strand.
ACTGCTCTTGATTAAGTTTCAATTATCTTCAAAACCTGTCACTAAACGATGATCACTTCCTTTGCTAAATATATTTAAAATGTTATAATTTTGAAATACATATTTTTTTTTTATTTATAAAAATATAATCCAATTCTACTTTACACATATTTGAATGTTCACATAAAGAATTCATAATATACATTTTTTTTCTTTTTTTGAATATTCACATTTCTGTGTTCTCTTGTATTTAACCAAACTTATTCATATCACTTTTATTTTTCAATCTATTTCTTCATTATATTAAGAGTGTGTTTGAATATAAACTCAAATTATCTACATTTGGTATCCTTCATTTAATTGAATATCATCATTAGTCTCCACAATTTTGTCACTTATTATTTATAATGAATCTCACTACACTTGTACTTACAATATTGGTGCTTCCATAGTAAAGTACACAAACACTTTTTAAATTAATTGTCTCTCCACTTTTTCTTCTATTTTACAAAATCCAGTATTGTTCCATTCAGGAATATACAGCTATTCTTCCAATTCATATAATTTTCTTTCAGTTGAAGGTGATCTGTATTATAGATGGTTAAATAAAATATCTTCAAATGGAAGTCTGTATTTTCAATCAAAGAATTCTTATCATCCTCTTTATTCAATTAACAGCCACTATCTTAATTGATGACTTTCCAGTATCTTCTGGAAATAAGGACCATAATTTAAATTAGTTTGTCTGCTATGATTATAAATATCCTAAAAATATTAGTCACATATACATTTATCTGATTTCAAGAAAACTCAATTGATGTTTCAGTAAATAATTATTGGATAACTGAAACATAATTTTCCTTGGCCTTTTATACTCAGAGGTTAAGATCCAATAAATTCATCTTGCTTGCTAGTACATATAAATGAGCATCTAGCCATGTTCATTTGCCTATGGAGTGGACATTAGAAATTTGCTCTGTTCAATTCCTTTAATGTCTCAAAAAGTTTTCAAAGTATCTCTTTTATATAGCAACAAATCATTATATATAAAAACAAAAAATAAAATAATATGATGAAAAGATAGACACTATTTCAGTAAATCATAGTCGTTATGAATTAAACATATATTGTATTGAATTTGATTATTAATGCTTGGGAATATATAGTTATATAAAGTAATTGTATTCAATATTTTATTTTATATGTTAGAAATATCTATGTACTAAAATAATTGTCAAAACAAAATAAAAATAGGAGAAGAGTTATGTATAATTAATTTATGTTTGTCTACTACAATTTTATCAATAATTAATTTGTATTATATGAATTCATCTTTTATTGTAATTTATTAATTGTTAATATTGTTTCAATTTATATATTTTTATGTTATAATGATTAAATAAATTATTTAATATTTTTAGGTTTTATCAAAAGAGGACTCTGCTGTAGTATATATGAAAAAAATTATATTTCTGATGATTCTTATATAAGAAATTAAAAAAAAATTGTAGTTCAAATGATTTAATAAAATTATTGTTATCTAAATTTAATTAATCACTTTGTTGTTTAGTATATATATTTATTATATGATAAACTTTGTAAAGTCAGAATAATGGAAAGTTTATAAAAATTTGTTTGAAAACTATATCATAATCTGATATCTATATATTTATTTGTATAATGTAGCTGTGATATATGCTGTATCAATATATAGTTGTATCCCACCCAAAAAACTTAAACAAACAAAAAAATATAAATAAACAAAAAATTAAAGTTCGTAAATTTAATAAATTTTACAATTCTGAGGTAACCATTTTTCTATCTGTAGTCAAATTGCAATCTTTAAGTGTCCATATATATTCAATGGACTATTAGTAAGAATGGATTTCCATTCTTGCTATTAAAAGGTGAGAAGGTTGCCTTGACAGCAATGAGAACTATTGATTACTATCTTTACTGTGAATGTTTAGGTGGTTACTGGTTGGTATCTAATTACATCATTATCCCATTTAGCTTTAAGGACTATTTCACTTATATATGTATATGGATGCATTTGCAAATGTAGATATATTAACGTATTGGAAGTTAATATACATTAAGAAATAATCAAAGCTTTTTTTGAGTAATCTCCATAGTGCTATATCCAAATAAATTTATTTAGCCTTGCCAACCAGAATACTAGTGGAAAATAAACTAAACCCTCACAATAGTTTGGTGTTTTATTAGCATAAATCATTTGACAATTGTGTAATTAAGGTTTAAATACATATTCTATAATGCCAGTGTAATATCCATGATGCTATATAAGTATTATAGAAACATATATGCTATTGTTTGGGAGATATGCTGATGAAAAATTAGTAAAATGAGACTTGTAATTTTTCCTGCCTTACTTAATGTTTTTTCATTGTATTATTTATTTGAAAAATGAAATATCATTTATGTTGTATGAATTCATATTCTCAACTTCAAAAATAATTTAAATGAGTGTTATGAGATTATAAGAAAATGGAAAAAATTTCAAAAATTGCCATAGCTTGTTACAAATTTACTTTGATAATTTACTTTAGAATATTCTCTTTTTCTATTTTTTAAAAATTACATTCAACATAACTTATTAGTAAATAATTTTTAGAATTTGGTATACATTATTTTTTGAAGGTTTTTGATTTTATTGAGAAAACATTTTATAATGGTTGTTTTTCAAAGCACCCAAATATTTACTAGTCCTTTCTTATCACTTATTTTGGTTCTAAGCTTCCAGTGTACACCTAATATTGTGGGTAATAGCAAATTCTCTGTAATGTATATGTATGATACAATTTAATTTAAAAATATACACATTAATCATCGGTGTAAAAAGTAGAATGATGTAATTATAAAAAAAAAAACCACTATCAGCAAGAAATTAGGAATGAGAGAGAGAATAAGTCATGACAGATTAAATACATTGAGTGTGCAAAGTGAGGAAAAGAATTGTCTCATAATAATAATACTTATAAAGGAGCACACATATGAAATTTACAAATTTATATATTTTTTTAATTCAGTGTTTTTTTAAATAGTGGATGCTCAAAACCATGGATATTGTGTTCATTATCTTGGTACATCCAATGACAGTTTCTGCCTTTTCTTCCTTTTTTTAATCACTCATCAATACTGTTCTAAATAGATGGCTGCCTAACAGCATTTGATTTTTTTTAGCATATAATTGTCTAAACTTTCAAGTCCCACTATTTCATCATTTTTAGAAAACTGTATTGGAACAGTTTTTTTCATTAATACAGAATCAGACATTTTTGGACCACCCCCTCCCCCCAAAAAAATCTTCATAAGAAAATAGAGAATAACAGTAGAATATCAAGATTAGTATTATGAAACGGCATACAGATGATTGTTTAAAAGTTAATTAATTTTTTTAAACAAACTTTATAATTATAACATGGCTGAAGAATTTGATATTTGTAATGAGGTTATCTTGGAAAATATTTTTAAATAGTTGTGAATTTTTTAGAGTTTTGTAAGATAGATTCCTATTGCCAGCCTATGTAATTCTGTAATTATTGGTTACTTCATGGCTTTCTAATTATTTTTAGTATATGGATAAAATAAGGAAGAAAAGAAACCATGAAAATTTCACCAAGTAATGGTTGAGTAATCTGGTGGAATTGTCTCTTTTCACCATCATTTTGAAGTGTGCTATTAAATGATGAAGACATTTACATATATTTGAAATAAGTAGTTTTAAAGAAAGCATGCAGCGACAAGCAGTCAATAATAATCAATTGTATTTCTGGATTAGTAGCTGGAGTTTAAAGTTAAATGTTAAGTTTTATGCCTAAAGGTAAATTGTCATAAGTAAGCAATAAGATAATACAATCAAATGAATAGTACTTAAACATTGTCACTGATAGTTTGTCATTGTTTAAAAAAATAATAACATTGTTATGGTAACAGCTTGGAACCATTGTGTGTGAGTATAGTGTGTTCTGAGAGAAATGACAAAAACTCTAGAATTAAAAAACTATTACACATAGCCAATAATGTGCATGCTACTGAAGAGTCCTGAATCCCATTGTTGATGAAGTGGATTATGTAAATTATCTCATTTACTTTTTTGTTTACAGTATTTAAATACCACCCTATTATATTCTCTTTCATGGCAGATAAATATTGTTATAATTATTACTATATAATAGTTGAAAACATGCAAAGTATATAAATTTTTGTTAAGTATAATTGTTTCTTATGAAACATGCAAAGATGTTTACACTGAGTTAAATTTTGAAATATAGATACTAAATTTTTAATACAAAATATAACGTAATTATAATTCAAGTATTTTTGTATGTATATGTGTATTATCATGGGACAGTTTTAAATACTAAGAAATCATTTGCTAAAAGGATTAACCACAGATCAAAAGTTTAAAATTTGTAAGAATTCAAGAGCATTTTCAGCCAAATTTTTAATTTAATAATAGTAGCATATAACTTATAAGATGTAATGGAAAATGTTATCCTTAGATAGAAGTTTTTGTATATGAGTCATATACCCAGAGACTATTAGACAAATTAGATATATCCATTTCTTGAAATTATTATTTATAAACTATAAAAAATTCATTTATTTCTACCACCTTATCACTAGCTCATTTTTACAACATTGTAACCTTTTTTAGTATCTTCCTATTTCTTTGCACTGCTCAAATATATAAGTGCAGGTATAGAAAAGCCTGTACTGTAAAGAAAAAAATTCATATTTCAAAATATAGTGCTTTAAAGTCTGCCTATCCCTCATATATGTATGTAAATGGACTACGTTCTGTACATGAGGGGTCAGAGTGATTTGTGGTCAACATGAGTAGGATGAGAAGATTGATACTAAGATGGGCTTTGAGCATTCCATCATTAGATTTTCAATGAAATGGATGTTGAAGAGTTGTGGGGTGGAATAAGTTGAAGCATGCCCATTAAAGTATGAAGATTGGCTATCCTAATATAAGCTGAGCTTTGATTTATATATGTGTGGAGATGATAATCTGGACGAATTAGTGAGTGCTGATTTAGCACAAAATACCATATTGGTGATTATTTATCTCTTTCACATGTGTGTGATCAAGTGTATCAGAAGTATGAGATAGCAAGGATGGTTGAGGGTCATGTGAAAGTCTGAGTTCAAACCCCTATATATTATATATGAATATAGATATTTTTTTTGCTTGATATTTGATTGGTTGCCTTTCATTTTATTATTATTATTTTTACTACATTTAGTTGTTAAAAAAATTGTTTTTGTTTTTTTTCCAAGAGATTATTTTTCACATCTGAAAAAAATTCTTTAGTGTGAGTGTTATATATAATTTGTTTTGTCATTTTTGTTTTTTTCATTCATGATTATTTTTGGAGTGACAGATCTTTTAATGAAAGTCATCATTTCAAGAAAGATTTCTTGTTTTTTTTTTATAATTTCAATTATTTTTTTGTTATATATACTGAATATTAACATTTTAAAGATAAATTCTTTGTAAATTTTATCATGGAAATATTTTTGAAAAGATTTTTGAAACTTAATAGATATGCAAAATTTATAAAAAAAAATTCTTTATATTCCATTTTTTTTTATTTATTTATTGTGAATTAAGATATTATATTAGCAAAAAAAAATAATTAAAAAATCATTATTAAAGAAATAAAAATATTATTTTTTCATATATTATAGACCCCACAGATCTATGCCATTTAGTTCTAAGCATGCAGACAGTTACCACAATCAGAGAAACTGTTATATATATATATATATACACACACAACATATGTAGGCCATTTAATTCTACATCTTCATGCAATTACAGAAACCTAGAAATAATAATGCATTCTACATTTTTTTCTTTTTATTTATAATAGGCACCAAATATTAATACTATTTAGCTTCAAGTTTTCATACAGACATTAAAAGCCAGAGATAGTATTTTATATATAGTAGAACCCATATATTTATGTTATTTATTTTCAAGATCTTTATGCAGGTAGTTGTGATTTCTATATATTACATTTTTATTTATAATAGGTTTTGTATATCCATGCCATTTAATTTAAGATTTCACATGCCAAAAGCCAGAAATAACAATGAACCATATACATTAGTAGGGTCCCATGTATTCATGCCTTGGGGTCCAAACTTTATGCAGTTTGCAGAATCTAAGGATAATAGTGAACCCTGTATAATTTATGCTTTTAATACGTATACACTGTACAAATACTTTTAACATACATTCTCACACACATACGTGTGATACAATTTTATTTAAAAATTATATATATTAATAAAGTTAAAAAAATAATGCAGCCATGAAAAAGACAGCAGAATAATAAACTGAGTGATAGGAAGAGCATATTTATATACCTTTGACTATACTCAAATCTAGGCGAGTATTTATTGATATTAGTAATTCTATTATTTATATCTTTCAGTCAAAAATGTAATACTTTTGAATTGTAAAAATAACTTGATACTAAAAGAAAATATGTCTATGTATTTGAAAAGGAAGGTTTTTATTAAATGTGTTTTACCAGTTCTTACTTATGGATTTGAGATTTGGACACTTAATAGAAGAGCAATACAGAGACTTCAGACCACTCAAAGAAGTTTGGAGAAATGCATGTTGGGGGTAACAAGAAGAGATCGAAAACTCAGCATATGGGTAAGAGAACAAACAGGTGTTACTGACCTCATTGAAAAAATTAAAAGATTGAAGTGAAGTTGGGCTGGACATATTGCTAGAAGAGATGATAATAGATTGACAATTTAAATCTTAAACTGGATTCTAAGAGATTGTAAAAGATCCAGAAGGAGACCATATGTGAGATGGATGGATGAAATAAGAAAGTGTGCAGGGGTGATGTAGAGAAGAGAAGCTAAAGATGGGAGAAAATGGATCTTGGAGAGACCTTCATCCAGCAGTAGATTGCTAATGGTTGTTGATGATGATGATATATTTTATGAAACTGTGGTTGTAGATTTTATGAAAGTTTATCATGATGCTATTTTACTTGTTGTTAAATGTTAGACAATTTTCATTATTTAGTTGAATTGTTACATGTTTTTAGAAAAAAAATCAAGCTTTATGTTTAAAATATTAGGCTTAAGATTTGATAATATGTTTTATATAGTAAAATTTCTAAAAAGCTTTAGTCCCAATTTGATATTTAGTCAAATCATGTTTTCATATAACTGAATTAGTAAAGTGAATGCAACTTTTTGTTTTTGGTAAAGAAATTAATAAATAGTAGATTATACAATCTTGCTTGTATTTATTCATAAACTAATACTGAAGAGGGTGCACTGATTTACAAATTTTTGCTGATTCTTCAAAGAAATATTTATACTCATTGACTTATGTGGAGGACTATGAAATACCTTGAAACTATGCTCAAGTATTTATACTAATGCTGTATTTCAAATTTTTTTAGATATTGTGTAACACATAACAAAAAGTAATCGGAGCATCATTTATCATGCATTAGGAGACAAGGGTGAATAATACTTGATTTGAAAAAAAAAAGGATAATATAATAGAATTATTTATAAAGATCATTTAATTGAAGGATTTTCAGTTCATTTTTTTTTTAAAATAAGGGAAATTTACTTTTTAATATCAGTGTTCTGTGGTCTCTTGCAAAAAATTCCTTGCTGAATTCTTAAATTATATGAAGAAATCAATTTATTTTTTATCTGAATATTGTTCTGAATTTGCTTGTATATTAAAAGATAATTAGTTTGTTAAAACTTTGAATTGAATATGTACTTAGCAGAGACATTTTATTTTGAAAATTGTTGTGGTTTTCCATTTATGAGTGAAATTATCACAAACGAAAAATGCTAAGATTTTAATCTATGTAGTTTAATTTATTGATAAAAAGATATATTCAAAAATTAAAAATTCATGGATCACAACTCAGCTCTTATCATTTCTGGTGCTTGAATATTATATAATGACAATAGATCACTTAATTTTTCTGCTTATATAATAGAGAATCTGGTAATCATTGATTATATTATGCGGTCCCATGAGTGATAAACCATTCCATTATTCCTTTATTTTTGATTAAATTGTGGGCTTCATTGAAATTTTTTATTTAATTATAATAATGATTATTTTAATTTTATGGAATTAATTTCCTATTATATATACTGTTTAATTTTGCACATTATGTGTGTTAAGTTTTTGCCAGAACGAGTTTGAATAAATATGCAACAAAGGATTAAGATTAAGTTATTATCGTTAGTAGATTGTTTTTGCTGGTTTGAATTCGAACACCAGATTATAAGCATGGCAAGCGAATATACTATCACTATATTATGAGACTCTACGTATATAGCATTAATTATAAAATCCATATATTTATTTACTAACACATCATTTTATCATATGCACACACACATTTTTATACGTAAGCATTTAATTTATTTATATCGATCTGATATCATTTTGAATGTAATGAATTTTGTCTCGTTCTTATAAAGATGTTGAACCACCAGCAATTTCCTGATCAAATGCTAAACTGATTCTTTTTAAATTCAGAGAGAGTTTAAGTAATGCTCTTCATTGCAATAAACAGTAATGTTGGTATTTCTTTGAACTTGTGGTTATAAAACAGAACTTTCACACTTGAATAGTGATTGAAAAAGATACTATCTGCTTACAAATGTACTTAATGTATACCAGCTATAAAAGTTTTTTATTGATACCTATCACCAAAGTAGATAACCAAAATTCGTAATATTTATTATCTTTTTAATGTCACTTACGATGAAAAAAGGAAATAAAAAGTTTTAAGTTACTCTCTAAATTGCTTACAAAAAATTTAAGGATGTAATTGAGAGTGATATTAATAAAAAAAATTTTTTTAAATGTATAACTAAATAGTTCCTCTCCACTCTCTCTGAAGTGATAAAAGTATTTTCTAATTTCTTTTTTAAATGAAATTTTATCTTTTTTACACTCATTAGAATATTTTAATGATTTTTTAAAACTTTCGTTTAATCATTAGAATATTTATTAAATAGTCTGATATTAAGATTGAGTTCTTCAATCTTTTAGTTTATATACCAAATCACTGGCTATATGTCCACTCTGAGTTTTATCATCTACAATTTACAATAGTTTATAAATGAGGTATTTATTTCATATAGCGCTATGTTTTAATAAACTATAATAGTAATAATCAGCCATTAAGAGTATTCATTTAAAAACTCACAAAGTGCATGTGCATTAGCTTAACGGCTTATTATTAATAATTTGTGACATAAGATTTAATTTTATTTAAATAATATCAACTTTTTAGTTACCTATTCTGTATTTAAATAATATCAATTGTTTAGCTACATATTCTGATTAGCATAATAATAGAACGTCAGATTCTACAGCTAAAGACTTCCGAGTCTTAGCTCAATCTGCCATTTTTAATATTGGGCAGGGATTTTTGGATCTTAAGCATCAGAATGCAGGGCATCATCCATAACTCAGTTTTAGACACATCACAAGAGACCAATTTCTAAAACAATCAGTACTACACATGATAATCAGCAGATGTAAGTAATAGTATTTAATGCACTACCTATACATTGATGTATTGTTATGTATCTGATGAATACTGATTATGAATTTTGCTGACTTCTTATTTATGTACAATAGCAAAATTGAATCCATTCAGCACAATATTAGTAAGTCGATCATTGTTAAAAACACCCTTTATTATCAGTTTGCAAGTTAATTACTCAACGTAATGTAAAAGTCAGTGACGTAATACTGATGAACTGGTTATATTTCATTATAATCACTCCTACTTATTTTTCTGGACTGATCAAAAAAGTATTGGCTAGCAGAAATCAGCTTTATTTGTTTTGAGGTAAGAATCCATCTACATCTTCTGAATTCAGAGAGTTGATTTGATTATTATTATTACTCCTTAACATATTCTAGTCAAATAAGTTACCTGTTTTTTAGCACAATTTGGAAGCACTGGAGTTTTTTGTACGCTAGATGATCTGCAATGACATGTATAAATAAGATAATTTAGAATTGAATAAAGAATGGACATAACTAATGCTTTCTAATTTAAAAATATTACTTTAATGATAAATTTGTGTTATATTTCCATATGAATATATTAGTCCATCTTATATGGCATTCACATTTCAAACACCATTGCACAGTGGATATATTTCCATTTGCCTTCATCTGAGTTTAATATCTTGTTAAAGATATACTCATTTACTGTACAAAGTCATTTATTAAATACATATCTTAAAATAAAAATTTTATAATGTTTACTATTTCGTAAAAAATACATATATATATATATATATATAAATGAAAATGAAGATATATATTTTAAATGAAAAAAAAAAACCCTAAATGATAGAATGTTTGCAAATATTTATTATCAATTAAATGATTTTGTATCGAAATATTTTATTTAATTATAATTTTTTTTTAAGTTATTAACATACTATTAATTTTAATGCTATTATTAAATTATTATTTTTTAAATAAAAAACCTTTATTAACACAATCACTATTTACAATTTATACAAGTAAATAAACAAATGATAAATATGTTACAGTTTTATATACCAAACCCAAAAGAATTTGATATATTCCACTATGAAGACAAAAAGGCTGCAAGCAATTAAATTAGTGCAATATTTTATCAGTAATTTCACTGTTTATTATATTTTACATTTATTTTGTATGGTTTAATTTAAGAAACACTTTTTACAGTATTCAAAATAACTTTCCCATAAGATCACTTTTTTAATTTGAAAGTTCCCTCTTCCAAGTGTTAGATTTTTTCAAAGCCATAATTTTATATTTGTATTTTTGCTGAATTGTATTTTTATAGGTCTTTTTATAACACTATTTATTTTTTAACTTGGGTTTTTTGACTTTCAGATTTCCACAACTCTTTGATAGTAGAGAGGCTATTGTCTAGGGCATATTTTATTTTCTAGAACATCCAGTAGGCACAAAGCATTTTAAAATTCTATACCCATTATTTCATCAGTAGTGATTCGATTAAGTTTCACAAATCAGAAAATCATTTTCTAATTTATATCAGCAGTGAATAATTTCCTCAGTAATTGAAAATCAACACTTATAACTTACAGCTTTTTAATGCTGTATTATCTTATACTTGTATTTAAAATATTAAAAAGAATACTACAGAAATTCCTGTTTTTCTCACCTTGTAATTTTAGAGAAATTTATACATTTGATATTTTTAATATGCTGGTGACTAGTGTTTGAATTTCACCTTTAACTGGTTCAATAGTAACTTCAGAAAGAATTAAAAAGAAACGCAGCTCCACCTAACTGCAACTGAATGGAAGTAAAAAAAATAATTAATTGGTGTTGTTTTCATCTTTTTATATTTACTTGCCTCCTAAATAACTATTTACCTTTGTTTGAAATCTAAAAGTAAGATGCATGTTATTTGAAATATATGACTTTTTTTTACCAGAGACATGATTTTTTTTTTGATTAGCCTTTTAATTAATTAATAAACGTAACAGAAAATAAATTATAATTACATTTTTTTTTGAATGTGAAAAATATTTTTAATAATTTTTATTAATCATTCATTAGACTATAGATTATCCAAATAATGAATAATATTTCTGTAGTGCAATTTTCACTACACCACTCTCATTGGTTTCTACCCAGTTTTAACACCTTGTGGAAGGATGTAATCATAAATATATGATCAAGGACATGTGAAAAAGATATATGATCCCCAAGATGCACATTTCATGATAAACTAACACTTATCAGTTGAATCTTTTACATAAATCTTTATCATTGTTCAGTCTATATACATAGCTATTACTACAGTTTAATTGATGTGGCAAACATACTGCTCTCACAACTTCAACACAAACTACTTGATGGAAGTATGTTAATAACTTTTATTAGCCATTCATTAAACTAGAAATTATTCACTTAATGAATAATATTTCTGTTGTGTAATTTTTACTATACTACTCACACAAGGTGGGAACTGGTTTCTATCCACTTTTAATACCTTGTTGAGATATAACTACCTACCTTGCATGAGAATGATGTAGTGAAAATTATATTATAGAAATATTATTCATTAAGTGGATAATCTCTAGTCTAATAAATGACTAGTAAAATTATTGATATATTTTTATCAAGTGATTTGTATCAAAATTGTGAGGGTGGTAAGTTCTACATTTATCAATTAAGCTGTAATAATTAACTATTTAGATGTGTGTGATTGTAATCTGGGTTAACTGACAAGTGCTGGTTCAGCTTAAAAAGTAATTTTAGGGATTATACATTTTTTTCACGTCTTTGGTCATATGTTTATGATTACATTCTTCTATAAGTACTAAAAGCAGATAGAAAACACTTTCAGCCTTGTGTGAGAGTGGTATAGTGAAAATTACACTTCAGAAATATTATTCAACATCATTTTTAATTTAGAAAGCTTGAAAATTTTAAAATTGTCTCTTAAATCTCCTGATGTATCTGTGCATAAATTAATTATTAAAATAAAGAAAAATAACTTTTTTACAAACAAAAATTCATTTTGTAATACCCAATTTTGAATTTATACATTAATTTCAATAATATTTATTTGAAAATTTTAGTAACAATAATACTGGTAGTTTTATTTCATCCTTAACAACTTGAGCTCATGATAGAAAAATTCAATGTGAACTCTATTTGCTTTACATCTCGGTAAATATTAATTTGACTCATTATTACTTTATGATTTTTAAATCATTTGCCATTTGGCTTATTTAATGAAGTAATTTGATTTTAATTTTAAAACTGTTGAAATATTTCAGAAATTATGAAATAAATATTTTAAGCAACCAGGGATTTCTGTATATATTAGAATGTATGAGTAGTTTTTCATATATGCACATTCATTTTTAAAAAAAAATACAATATGACTGGTAAAAGTACTATTTTCATTTTGAGCCCGGCACATATTCAATCTTTTATTTTATTTAATGTTTTATTTTTATTACTTTATTTCTATGCCTTTTCTCATTTGATTAAATTACATCATTTTACTGCTTTACATTATAATTTATATAATAATGATATTGGTGCCAACACTAAACTAATAGGCATAAGTGATATAAACATTTATTTATTTTTTGTTATTGGTCTTCTATAGTTTTTCATGATTTATTTATTTCATGGAAGGAGTGGGTATGTGTCAATGAGGGATCAGTTAAAAAATTTTTCAGAAAAATACATGCCCCCCCCCCCCATTCTACTTGAATCCTATATGTAAGATCAAAGAAGAAACTTTTTTTATATCTATTTGAAGAATATTAATTCAATGACAGTGATAGTACAGGAATTGCAGTGGTGACTTTTAAATTCATAAATACTGAATTGAAAGAGAAACTTTAATCAATTAGACTATTCTGTCAAAAGTAACAGTCAGTAAAAATTTTGTAGAATTATTTAGGAGCATCATTCTGATTTCATTTAAGAACAAGATTAATGTTAGAAAACTTACTCATTGAAGTCATAATGAGAGTTTTCCATATTTGAAGTTAAGATAAGCATTCAGCTGTAATGTAAACAAATAACTACTACTTAAAGGTGATAATTAAATTCAACCATATGAACTAGAAATTAACAGTTGTGTTTGTTATATTAATGAAATATATAATTTAATATATATATAACTTGTGGGGAGAAACTTAATGAAAAAAATTGAGATTCAGTGAAATTGGAAATCTTCAAATTATTATTCCTTATAAAGTTTCTGGTCTGACCTATCTTGAATACTAAAGTAAGAGTGGCCATCTTGTAATTTAAAGTAAAATCAGGTAAATACAATTGGTAATTTTTAGATCATGTGTTTCAGTTTGTCCTTTTGAATTTTAATTAGTGGTGATCTAATTACATCATAGAGAAATGTTTATTGTAGATGAGCACACAGAAAATTCCTATTATAAATTCAGGATTTATATTTTGAGTCTGTGAAATATTTAATATATAGTGATATTGGAAAATTCTGAAATATCTTAGTTTGATGTTTTTTATTACCACAATTATTTCCAATATTTTTATTTATCCAACTATATTCTGATTATGCCTTATTTCACTCAATTTATATGTTGATCTGTCAAAAGTAATGAGTTAAAAAATATCAATTTATTACCTTAAAATATTAAAAATAATTGAAATTGGTTTAGGTATTTATATAATACAAAAGCTTTACATCATTGATATTATGGAAATATATTTAATGTTTTAATGATATCATTTTGAATTCTGTAAATTAACACTATTTTATTCAGCAAAATGGTTTAATGAGATCAACTTTTTAGATTCAATATTCTCCCTGCTCTTGAATCTTATTACTCATTTATTTATTTTTTTCATGCATAACAGATCTAATTGAATCGTTTGTTCTTAAATAATAATATGAAATTCATGTACTGGAAGTGATCATTTGTAAATTTTGTCATAAAAATCTTTAGCTTTTGAGTCCATTACTCTAGGATGACATCAAGTTGTGATTATATTGTGTGAAAGTAATTCTTCAGATGGTATATAAAATGCATTTTTAATTGTAAAAAAAAGAGTCAAATTTTATTTATAACTACATAAAGATTGCATGTTAACTATTAGCTTTAAACATAGCAAAAGAAGTAATAAAGGATTATAAATAATCAGAGGTCATCCATATCATTTTTGTTATAGTTTTAAGCTAAGAAATCAGTATATTAGTATGTTAGCAAATTAGTATCATAATGAAGTTAGAGTAAAACTTTTTTATGTGCTGTGTCAATATACACTATTTCAATTATATACTATCTAGAAAAATAATATATATATATATAAAATAAACAAACCATGAAGAACATTAAAATTTGTAAATGTAATAAATTTTATGATACAGTAGTAACTATTTTTCTATATTGGGACACTGTACTTGAACATATTTACAAATAACATTACTTTGACTTGTATGGAAAGCACTAAATATTTTATTTTTTGCTTTATTAGTTTTTCTGAATTTGATGTGCATAATGCTAAAAGTTTTATGAAATTTAACAAACTTTGTAAAGTATCTTTCTTAAGCAATAAAATGATAAAGCTATTGATCTAGTAATGATGGAAAAATCTGTCAAATGTTATTGTATTGCATCAGAAAGCTTAAAGTTTGAAGAGTTTAATCAAGAATTTGAAATGGCTAATGGAAATAGGGAAGTCTCTATAGACTTATGAAGTTGATGTGGACTTAAACCCTTCAAAACAATTATAGTGACTGCAGCTTGATGCTAATGAGATTACTATTTTGTTGTTTCCATAAACAAAAGTTATTGAAATAGGATATTGTCAACAATGTGTTTAATTGTGCTGAAGATTTGATATTTTGCTATTCATTTTATTTAAAAAAAATAGAGAATATATTACAGTAAATTTTTTATTTTTATTTTCTTGAGTAATTGTGAATGAGATAACATGTACACAATAAATATATATTGTATGTAAATATTCTCACCCAATTTATTATTAATAGTGTAATTACTTATTAAAATTTTATTTATACTGTAATCTTTATATATATATATATATATGTGTGTGTGTGTGTGTGTATGGGTGTGTTTATTGAAAAGTACTGTGCCATACAGTTTAATTAACAATATATATTCTATTTTAATCAAACATCATCAAAATATGAAACTATTATACATGATGTATATGAGGGAGGCATGGAACAAAACATAATGGGTATCATGACTATAGTGTGTTTATTTATTAACTTATACGTTCAAACACATTTATCTTTAGTCCTACTTTCCTACCTTCATCTGATAATTCCTGCAACATTTCCTGCAGCTCTAAAGCATTATTTGCAAAAACAACTACATCATCTGCACAATCTAAATGACTTAAATACTCTCCATTTATTTTCACTCCTTTAGCTTTCCATTTTAATCCACAAAATACTTCTTGCAGTACTGCAGTTAAAAGTTTTGGAAACATGGAATCATCCTGTCTTACACCCTTCTTAATGTTGAGAACATTGGATTTCCACCAACGAAGAGAACAAGCTCGATTTAAAAGTGGTTTTAGTATAGTAGATCATATCCTGGTATTGAGAGATATTATAGGAAGAACAAATGAATATGAGTTGCCATTATGCTTTATATTTGTAGATTATGAAAGGGCATTTGATTCCATAAACATTTCTTTAGTGATTAAAGCATTGGATCATCAAGATATAGATTCAGGATATTGTCATATTTTAAAAAATATTTTTAAAAAATTAATAGCAGCAATTAGATTACATAATGATATCCTGTTTACTTCCATATATATATTTAAACCCTTTTTACTCTCCATACTAGTTCTCCATCTCTCCAGCTCCAGGTACTCTATACATAACTGACGTCTATCAAAATTTTTAAAATTATTAAATTAATACATATTTTAGTTCCACTTTTTATCATTAAATATATAAAACCAGAATCTGATTGTTAAAGAGTATCCCCATGTGAGCCATTCTAGACCTGGTTACAGAGACACCTAACAATGCCCTCCAGTGAATTATATATAAATCAGAAATAATTAATAAATATAATGTTGCTTTATTTTTTTTTTTCAATTATTGTTTTTTTTTATGTATGTATTTATCACATTTTTTATTAATATTTTTTAAATAAGACGTTTATTTTTTTATATAGCGCGATGTTTTTTTCATAATCTATAATATTAATAAGCAATTTTTTGTATTTTATTTAACAAATATCTGACATAAAAGTAATTAATTATAAATATAAAATAATACTGATATTATAGATTAATAATATTTTTAATTGGAATGACATATTTAAAATTGATTTTGAACTATTTTAAAAATTATTATTAAATTTATATTATTGGTTTTAAATAGTTATGTTGAAGATTAATTGTTTTTTTATAAAAACAATTGAATTTCATACATATGTTTAAATTTTGGAAATTGTGTATTTTAATATTTAATTATTTAGTTATAATGAAATAAATTACCAATTAAAATCAAGCATTGCAATCTGAAATTTCACCATTTAGTAATTATATTTTTGCCAGTCTGAACATATTGTATGTTTTATAAATAGTTTTTCAATTGTGCAGTAAATTTAGCAAAAAAGAAAGCAAATGTTGCTAAGTGAAATTATGGCATCTAATAATTATATTTCTTTCTGAAGTACTATATGCTACAAGCAGTTTGACAAATGAGTTTGCATTACAGATTATTAAATAAAATTAATAATAATATACAATATATGTAGATATGTAAATAAATATCTATGTGATGTACCCATATGTATTAAATAAAATAAATTACATAAGTGATAGAAAATGCACATCTATGTATATATAAAAACGTTAAAGTAAGAATTTTATATATTTATGTAAATAAACAAAAATTAATATACTGCAATTGTATTTTAGTCAAAATTGTTAGTTTATTAAAAAATCATTATGAAAACTGCAAAGAAGTGATTTTTTTTTTAGTTTTATTTACTAAAAGTAAGACCGCAAGGATGAAAGTGTATGGAAATTCTTGGAATTTTTACCAAAATCATTCATTACAAATCATCTACAAAAAACTTTACTCTCAAACCAACTAAAAAAAACAATCTTGATTTAAAAGTCATTATTTCACAATAATTCATACCTATGTAGTAACAGAAATTATAGGAAAACCCCATAAGTGAGTCACTATTTTGTACTGAATTTATAGATCATGGATCTTTGCAGTATTTCTACTATGACAAACATAATGCCATAAAGCCAGATAGTATCAACTCCTGAAGAAAATTTATCAAATTATAATAGCAGTGATTATATATCATCAACCAGAAAACAAGCTGTATTAAAAGTGATTATAACACAATAGTTCATATTTAAGTATTAAAAGAAATTATATTAAAAAATATTTATAGAAAAGATGATAATAGTTATCAACAATGGAAGTCCTACATTGAATTCCAAAAGGTGGTATAAAAATGTAGAAATAGTTTATGTGGGATTTATCAATAAGGTATATAAATTTCATGTGTACAAAAATGGCTAAAAATCAATGAGACAATTCTTCAATGAATTGATGGTAGTTAAAAATGATGATTATATTAATCAAATTTAAAAAGAAGGTAACATATGGGTATACTAGTTTTATGGAAAATATTTTAGAGACTGAAATGGAAAAGAAATGTAATAAAAATAAATGAAAATTATTTTTCATTTGAATTTTGTAGCTGTTATGATGATTGTTTTAATAGATTTTACTTTCAGGGAACAAGATAGTAAAACAAAAGTAAAAACGAAAACTAACTAAATTAATGTTTAACAACTTCCTAAAAATAGAACATAAAGAATAATAGTAATGAATTAAATAAAGCTATCAATTATAAATTAACAACTGTAAATATATTTGAAATATCTTAATATTAAGAACAGGCAAGACAATTTTAATAAATGCATTCTCTCATTACTTATGGGTCTGAGACATGTTCCTTTAATAGAATACCAATACAGAAATTGCAATCACACATAAATATATAGAGATACATGCTGGTATTAGCCAAAAGGAAAAGTGAAACTGAAATATATGGAGGTAGGACTGAACATATAACACTGCTATTTATTAAAAGATTTGAGCATAAACTGGAATTAGACTAGGTGTGTTTTTAGGAAAGCTAACAGATGACAACAATTAAAAACCTAATCTAGATTCCAGGAGTTTGCAAGTAAAGAGACTATGTGGAAATTTGCTGATTTCAGAATACCATCATTGAACAAGCTGACCACCTTACACAGGGGCTTTCAAAGGTCTATTTATCTCTGCAGGGCAAGGTCACTCTGTTAAATATGAAAGTAATGGCCAAGATTGCCTATTATCTCCCATTCATTACCATCACCAAGGTATTCCTATCCAAAGTTTACAGACTATGTGCACGACTGTTTTGGAAGGGTCGTACTTCATCCATCAGCACAGCAAAAATGCAATTCCATAGAAAACAGAATGGAATGTCCCTTCATTCCATTCAGGCAATATTCTATCAAAAATCACACACAGTGGTAGTCAACCTGATACAAAAATACGATAGCATCCTTGCAACAGAACCAATAACTCCCACAGATACGCCTCCACCTGAGAAGTCCTCTTGGATAGACCAAATCCTCTCCCATCTTTACAAATTCAATGGCAACTCCTCCGAGTGCTTTCTTACCAAAATCTCCATATGGACCGCCCACTCATTAATGAACCCCCAACCTTCACAATTAAGACCAAAACTTGGAGTAACAAATCAAAAAATTACTACACTATTCAAATTCTTATGGATGGAGCCAAAGTTCTTGGATTTTTTAATTAAGGCTAACTTGAATGCAATTCCAACAAACTATTTCCTCCATTACAGAAGATTTATAAAAAACATAGATCCTTGCTGTCCTGTCTGTAATAGAGAGGAAGAAACCTTTGAGCATATGATTCTATCCTGTACTGGCTTGACATCTGTACGGCTAATGATAGCCCAAAATACCTCACTGGACTTTTATAAGATGCTGTCTATTAAAAATTGCATGAAAGACCGAAACTTCATTCACATAAGAATATCGACTTTTATTATATACTCACTGTGGATAACTAGATGCAAAATCACCTTCAATATCCCACCACCGAATGCAATGACAATATTCATCAGTACTTTAAACAAGATTAAAAAAAAAGATGAAATTATATCAACAAAGTTGCTTTATGAGAATACTTGGAGACTATTCAAAATCCACAGCATCCCAACATCCCTATAATTATTCATGGAAGGAACTGAACCTTTCTCTTCAAACCAATAGGAAATAGAGATCATTTTCTTAAGACAGCTGACCTTCTTAAACAACAAAATACCAAGAAATCAATTGTTCCAAATGGACTACATAAAACACTCAGAGACTTCTTTAATGGAATTAATTTGTATTATTAAAAAAAAAAAAAAAACACTGGCCAACTATTCCCTTCTTCCTGTTCCCCATATGTATATAACCATATTATCTTTTTTTACTCACAATATAAACATATATATGCAAAATGACTCAAAAGAGTAAATGTAATAATTTTTATAGCAATAATAAAATTCTTTTTGAAAGTAAACAGTGGATATGAAGAACTAAATTAAACTCAGCAAGATTATCCTTCAGTGAATTTATATTAATATGAAATTAAGAAAAGGATAACATTAATACAAACATTCTTATGTTTCAGAATATGGAAAATGTATGCGTTTTATTTTCTACCTGAAGCCAACTTTAGAAGTCTGTGCAATAAAGTTATAATCTAAAGATAAAATATAAGCATTACTGATGCTAGTTTGTCATTTCTTGTCATATCTTTAGCATTTTACATTTTATTTATTTTTTATAATTTATTTACTGCAATATAAATTTAACATTAGATGTGAAATTATTATTGTTGATGAGTTGTTATCTTTTTTTCTACTTATAAATGATTTTTATATAGAAGGCTTCTCTGAACAGATTTCATTGGAAATTTTAAGCATTTCAGTTTTTTATTTTTATAACTAAATATGTAGATAAAATATTTATTTGATGCATCATGAAATGAATATTTCTATCTTAAATCTGCAAGATAATGCAGCAAAATGTATGCTGATTACATGTATATAATTAATATTACATGAATTAACATTTACACATACATTATATATGAAAATAAACTAGGTTTCTAAAATAATTAAATATGAAGCTTATACTCTATTGTAGCATCTTTATGATATATATATATAAGTATCCATCATTAATTATAATAATAATAGTGATGATTAATTAATATTTTTTATTCTTTTTCTTGTTTTGTTTTGAAATTAATTATTAGCACTGTGATTTGTCATCTATGAAAATAATGAATTTCTCTCATTATTGCTTTATTAGCAAATTTGCTGTGCATTATTGATTATACATAAACATTATAAAATCTATATAACGTAGAGAAAAGACAAATCATGAGTTTCAGCAGTTAATTGGTTAACAATTAAGAAATTGATTAAGTAGAAACTTTTTTTTTTAAAAAAAAAAAAGAAAAAAAAATCCAATAGCTTCGCATGCATTTTTATTTTAATAATAGCAAAAAAAAATTATTTTCATTGTTTATACCAGCAGATAACATTCATATATACATAGAGAAAGAAATACATAAATAGTAAGCGATTAAAATTTAGATGGAGCTGGAACAAATAGAGTAGAAATGAATGGGAAACTATCACTAATAATATTGATGTTCATTGCTTGATTAGATTGAACAAATAATACAAATCGCAGCTATTTTTTCTTCACCTATTATGTATAATGTTATACTAATAAAATTAAAGAAGAGATAATCTAGAGCGCCTTATTTATTTTTTTTTAAAAAACTGACCTAAGACCCAATTTTCACAATAAATTCAGTTTTAATAATGTTAGAGCAAAAAACTTTACATTGATAGAAACTAGAAAAACTAAGGAAAACAATAAGGCTAAAACAAATAGTGATTACCATTTAAAAAATAAGGAAAAAAGAATTTTGTAATAAACGTGTATTTTTTTAGATGTTACAAATTGATTCTCCTTTAAAGTACTGTTCATTTGAAGCAATGCAGCGATCTAGATGTATTTTCCATTTTTTTTAAAGTACAGTAGTCCTAAAATTCTTGCAAAGTAATGCATTTTATCTCCTCCATTATTTTTCCTTCATTCACTTTTAAGTCTGTTTTTTTTTTTTTTTTTGGGGGGGGGGGCATTTTTTCATTCAGGGGAATAAAAAAAAACACACTCAGTGAGATTAAATGAACATAAATGATCAAAAAGCTAAGTTATGTTATTTTTAATTAAAAAAATTTCCCCACTCAAGGCATTGTGCATTGACATGATATAATGATGCTTGCACTACTCACTTTGCCACAAATCAGGACATTTTTATTTTACTGCATCACACAAACATTTCATAACTTGTAAGGAAAAATGCCTGATCATCGCAAATGTATTCTGAGTGAATAGTGTTATTTGCATAAAAAAAATCAGCATTCTCTTGACATTGCACTTCACTTATCATTCTTTTTTTAGGATGTGGTAAAATTGATACTTCCATTAAACCATTCATTCACTTATGTTTATTCCAGAACAGCTTGCTTGTATTCTGTTTCCAGCATTGATCTGTTTTCACTGGCATATTTCCTAACAGAAAGCAATTTCAATATTTTAGCCATTATAAAAATGGAAAATAAGCAAGACATGAATTAACAAAAACATTTACTATGTGATATTATGACTTCATTTGATGATGATGGTCAGAAAACTGATGCAGGGGCCCCTAAAAAGCATCTAGTGGTAGAAGCATGTATTACAATGTACTTGCCCTTCAGAGAATGATTCATTTTTTTGTGGTATCCCTTACACATATATATTTACTGAGTGTCTATACTTTTATTTATATTCCTTCAAAATATAAAAATAAAAAACTTACTCTACTATATCTGATTTTTTTTTTTTTATAAAATGGACAGGGACAGGAGGGTATCAGACTATTAATCTTTTTAAACTACTAATGTATCAGAAGAATCTTCAGCTTTGAATGATGTTGAAGTCTTGGATAATGCATATAAATAGGCTTCTCTTTTTTTAGAGAATGCAGGATATTTAAAGCATAGAAGTGGATGGAGCTTCATTTTGCATTGACATATTAAAAAAAAAAATTGTGATGAGTTATTGTTTTGATTTACTTTTTAAGTCATCAAAATAATTTTTCAAGAATTATAATCAGTTGCTGATCATCTCTGTATGAATAATGCCATAATCCATCACAGTATTTTTTTACAAGTGTACTTTTTAGAGTTTGTGTAGCATGGAACACTTTCTGAAGTTTTTCTAACATTTACATTGTTTGTGCTTTTTTTCCTCTTTGATTTCAAGTCTATTAACTTTTTTCATTTATTACACTTTCTGTTTAACCTAATATGATCTGAAATTTCATAAGATCTACAAAATCTGTTTCCCCTAAATTTTTGTGCATCTGATTAATTTTCTAACTTCTCATAATCCCAAGAATACTTTCAAAGTCAATAATAACCTCATTTTATAAAGCTTTTCAGCAAGTATTTACAGTTTTTGTTTTTAATTAATCTACTGTGAATTTTATAACATTTATTGCATTTGCAATAGTGTATAATTTTCAGCATTTAATTAATTGAGCAGTAGAGTTGAAACTAAGAGGTGTTCGAATCTTACCAAATAGTGGACAGTTGTAACATATGGTCTTGATGCAGTAAATGATGCTTTGGTCAGGAAGTTGACATTTGAAGGCAAAAATATAATCTATGCATTTTCGTTTTTGGAGCAAACAGATATACAATTTACTAGCTGCATTATTTACCAACAACATGGGGTCTTTAAATATAATTTTTTTCCTTTAATTTTTTTTTTTTGACTTCAGGATAAAAAATTTATGAAACCATTCAATAAAAAAAAATGTTGTAACTCAGGATTTACTGAAACACAGATAGGAAGTAATATTTATTCTTGTTTTTGAGAGGTGCAGAAATTTTTAGATTTGTAAATAATACTTGGTTTTGTCATACAATATGTAGCATTACTGCATATGATCATAGTTACTTTATTTTTTCGTTCCTTAAAGTCTTTTGCCTGTTTTTCTATTTTGTGAATGTTTGTTGTATTGGGATGGGGAGTTCAAAATTATCCAGCTTCATCACAATTAGGTATTTTTTTTGACAAAATTCATTTTTTTACAAATTTTTTAAAACTCTAATGAAAATATAACAGTAGTCTTGATTTGAGCAGATATGACATTTCCAATTATTTTTATATTTTTATGTTCACAATGATTTCAGAATCATCTTAATTTTTTAGGGAATAACTTGGAATTATATGTTCCAGATTGTTAACTAAATTCTTTATTCAGACTTATAATATGATACAAGACCATCAACAATAACATTCTTAATTTAATCGTAATGCCGTTTCAATTTTGACCCAAAAATTTTTCCTTGAACTTAGTTATAAGTTTAACTCAATAGAAGTTATTACAACTTATTTAGTATATATAGTAATTTAGAAGTAATTTATTAATTTTCTTGGACTCATTGTTTATTTTATAAATACAAAAAAAAAAAAATGCAAAGAAAAAATATTATTCATGTACTTCCAATAACAGTGTTGATTTATAATTAAATTATGTGAAGGAAAATGGTTAAATGAATGTGAATTTATGACTTGAGAATGTTACATTAAATGAGAATGTTCCAATATGAAAAAATGCTCCCGTCATATTAAGACTTATAAAATTTAATAAATTTGTGTCAATGTATGTAGTTTTTGTTTATATTTTCTTTGGACAGAGTATAAATGAAATATTAAAAGGAAGAATAATGATTATTTTAATAAAGGAAGTCCATAAATTTTTGCAATTATAATTAATTGTCTTCATTGTTTATTCATTTCTTAATCTATATCTAATATATTAAGAATTTTTAAACACATTTTATATATGTATATAAATACTAAATCAATTTTTAATATTAAAAGGATCTTAGAATATTGGATTTCTCTGATCATGTGATATTTGAACACTAAAATAATTAGCCATTTGTCTGAGCTGGAGGTTTGTTTTAGTTTTTTAAAAAATAAGATTAAATGTGACCAAGAATTAAAGAGGATTGTAGTAATTTTTTTAAACCTATAATTAAGTACATTTATGTTCTGAAAATAAAATTAAGAAGAAAACTTAATTAAAACTTGGTTTGAAAATTATTTTTGGAGAAACAAGTTGGAAAATTTTTGGTTTTACTTCACCTTATGGTTCAAAAAATATTATAGGCTTTACCCGTCTGCATCCATTCCTCCAAGGATGTTTGCCAATGCCAAAATACACAAGGCTGATATCCCATTGCGACTTATTTTAGATTTTGGAGGAGTACACTATTCCAGTGCGGCGAAATGGGTTAACAGACAGCTCATTCAAGCTTTAGGATTCGGTTCATATACTATAAATTCGTCATTTCAATTTGTTGCAAAAATATAAAAGACCTAGTTTTGAACCCTGACACTTCATTAGCTACTATTGATGTTTCGGAATTATACGGCTCCATTTGTAGGGCTAAATCTATTCAGATTGTAAGAGAAGAGCTTATAAACCACAATTTAGCTCAGCCACTAATTGACTTTATTATAGACTTTTTATCTTGGCTTGATAAAAATATTATGGCATTCTTTCACAACCAGTGGTCTCATATGAAAGATGGTTGGCCAATGGGACTCCCTATGAGTGGCATCATCTCAAGTGTAGTTTTAAATTATTTTGAAAAGCAAATAATTCCAAGATACCAGGAATCTAACTTGCTATCCATATACACTAGATATGTTGATGATATCTTCATAGCCGCTCCCTCTCCGATTATTCTACAAATGAAAAATGAACTGCAAAACACTACAGGGCTTACGTTTAACTTGGAGAATGAAAATGCCCATAAACAAGTTAAATTCCTGGCCCTACATATGCAGTGAGAACACGCACATATTAATGATAAAATGCTAATCAAACCCCTTGATGTTAGAGGACACTCCCACCCTCTTTCCAATTCACCAACTAACCACAAATTCTCTGGCTTGACCTCGTTTTTGTTTAGAAATATGCACCTATGTAAGTTTGAGGCTGATAAAAAAGCTAATCTCACATCATATAGGGATGACCTAATAAAAGTTGGTTTTGATGTGAATGTAATTGACAGGAGGATAAAACAGTTTTTTTGCTAAAATAAATGATAAAGTCCCTAACATTGATAAGCAAAGACTCCTACTCCCTTACCTGCCTAGTATGCATAAATGTTTTTATAATATTTTCAATAATAAATACCAGTTATGTTTTCACACACCTCCTAACTCTAACAAATTAATTAATAATACCAAAGACTGCCTCCCACCCTCGCTGACACCTCAAGTGGTCTATAATATTGCCTGCCCTGAAAAATTTTGTTGATCATCATATTATGGTGAGACTAGGGCCTCTCTCTCCACTAGGCTATCACAACACATTTATTCTTATAATAAAGCGTTGTTGGACACTGCTTATAGTTCAGTTTTTGCGCAGCACCATGCTTCAGCTAGGCATGATTGTCAACCGGGAAATCCAGTGGTGGTATGCAGAGAGCGGCATGATCTAAAAAGAAAGATAAAAGAAGCTTTCTTTATATCTAGGGATGGTGATGCCATCAATAGAAAAGACTCTTGCTACAAAATATCCAAGAAATGGAATGCATAATTATTTCATTTGCATAAATTTGCATCACTCCAAGTCAATTTATTATATTTTGTAATACGGCTATGATTATGAGGGCTTGAACCTTGAAAGCACTTAACCATTTAATGAATAGATATTAAAATAATATATATTTGCTTTATTTGTTTTTAGCTTTGTGTGCTTGTGCGTGTTAACGCATTTTATATATTTTTTGATTCATAATTAGCCACAAAGTATAAACTATTTGCTTATTTCACATTATGGTATTATTTTAGGAAAAATACATCTATTTAAGCAATTCTTTTGTTTGTTGTGATATACTAGCAATACTATTGGTTGATTACAATTACACATGAATGATACTACATAGAGTAAAGGAGATGTGCAGGGGGAATCAGAAGTAGGCAGATATATGATACTATTGTGGACAAAGTATTTCATAACATGTCCCATTTATATAGTAATTATTTGATAGAGATTTATTATAATATTACACCTACTTATAAGATTAATAATTGCTGGAGTATTCATTGTAACTAACATTTAATTTGATTCTTGTTAGTAATTCCTACTCACATATTAGCAACTAGGCTCACTGGAATACTTGCATGGAGTATTACAAACATTATACAATATTGAGCCAGTAAGATGTTGGTTAGCCTAACAATTATTTAATAAATTGATTACCTCTCCACAGTTAAACAAAACAATTTGGTGCAGTCAAGTCCAGAACTGGTAAGAAAAAAAAACCCACAAAACTTACTGTCAATGCTGGCCACCATGTTGCAAATGTCAATAGGAGAATTTGATGTTGAGAGACTTACCAACTGGTCACTATATGTTGAACATGTAGATAAATTTTTTCTTGTTAATAATATTAAGGGAAATGAGATGAGGTGGCCACATTGTTAGAGTTTTTCAGATTGAAAGCGCTGGAGATTGCAGACCCTCTATATGAATTGACAGAACCCGAGAGTTTTTTATATGATGACATAATTAAAAAATCAACAGCACTTTTTGCCCCCCCTCCCTTCAGAACACATTATGATATTGAATTTTAGAAATTGATGGCAAATGAGAATTGAAAGTTTCAAAGAATTTGATACAGCTCTCAGAGAGTTGGCAAAAAATTGTGTTTATTGACAATTCTAGAAGAAGTCCTGCTAAAACAGTTATTATGGGCATATACAACACTAAATTTTGAGAACAACTATTAGTCAATTCGGATTTAAATTACAAAGATGTCATTAAAAGAGGAATTGCACATGAATTAGTGATGAATAAAGCTTAAGAATATCTTGATACCACACCAATGGCAAACTATTACCATACAATTCAGAAAAAATGTGGAACAGGGAAATGAAATGACAAAACAGCAAAGAGTAAACTATAATAAAACCAACTGTTACTGCTATGGCAAATCGGGACATATTGCTTGGAATTTGGACAAAATTGAGAGAACTGTACAAACTGTGGATTCAAAGGCCATCTAGCAAAAGTCTGTTGCAAACCAAAACCAGATTGTAAGGACAAAAGACATTCTAACACTTCTGTTAAAAATCTAAAATGTAGTGAAGCAGAATTTAAATTCCCAATACTCAATGAAGGGAAACATGTTAAAATGGGGATTGACAGTGGCTTGGGAGTTATACTAATGCCCTTTAGCAATTCGGAAGTTGTCACTGCACAAAGAAACAATACATGTAAAATGGAAAAAAAACAATGTAAGCACTAAAGGTATAAACAGCAATAGAGTGGAAATAGTTGGAATGGTAAGAGTACAACTAAAATTAAATTCAAAAACCTATCCCTATACATAGTCCATAAACAAATAAATCCACTAATAGGCTGGAATTGGTTCAGACTACTCGGGATTACCATAAGCACAATAAAAAAATCAATATTGAGGATGAAATGCCAAATAAATTCCAAACCTATTTAAGTCACAACTGAAGGAGATAAAAAATAACACAGGTTCAATTAGAACTCAGGGATCAATCAACCCCAGACATGTAAAGTGCAGAAGATGCCATTTGTGCAAAGAACAAAGTAGAAGAAGCACTAAATGAAATCATGCAAAAGGGACTAATAAGTTCAACAAAAGACTGAGTGGGTCACACTAATTGTTATAGTACCAGATAGGAAAATGTGAATTTGTGGGGACTATAGAATAACAGTTAATAAAAATCTTTGTACAAGTATGTACCCTGTTTTGAATGCATGAGAAATACAAGCATTATTGCAAAAATCATCACAATTTGTTAAACACAATCTTTGTGCAATTTTTCACCAGATACCAGTACATAAGGAAACTTCAGAAATACTAACAATTACAACTTACTTAGGATTATTCAGATATAACCATCTTCCATTTGGAATCAGCATGGCACAAGATTTTTCAAGCAAAAATCAACAGGTTACTCAATGGACTAGTGGGAATAATCCCATATTTTGATGATATCCTGATTACAGATAACACTGAAGAAACACTCAGAGAGAGAAATTACACAAGTATGCAGTAGGCTTGAGAGTTTTGGAGTAATACTAAATGCTGAAAAATGCATATGGAATACCAGAAAACTTAAGTTTTTGGGACACATCATATCACAAGATGGAAAAACCCATGCACCAGAAAAAATTAGAGTAGTAAAGAATTCACCCAGACCAAAAAATGCAAAACAATTTCAGATGTTTCTGGGACTGATTAATTATTTTGAGCTCTTCCTTAAAGGGAAAGTACATTTCAACCTCTATATAAACTCTTGAAGAAATATCAAAACCGGTAATGGTCAACAGACCAAGAGGATACATTTGTGAAAACAAAATCTCTATTTATATCAGAAAAATTTCTATTTCACTATGACAGTAAATTGGAGAGAGTACTGACAATGGGTGCATCAGAGTATGGCATTGGATCAGTGTTGACTCACCCCACATACAAGGGAGAGAGACCAATAGCATATGCATCACGAATTTTAACCAACACAGAAAGAAATTGTAGTCAACTTGACCAGGAAACTCTGGCCATAGTTTTTGGAATTAAAAAATTCCATCAATATGTATATGGCTGAAAATTTACAGTCATAACTGACCACAAACCACTATTGGGAATATTGGCAAAGATATAACAGATTCCAGATTATATCAGCCCATAAATGCTGCACTAGATAACACTGATTTCAACTTATGACTATGACCTAAATTATAAAGGTGGCAGTTTGATACAACATGCAGATGCACTCTCATGGATGCCAACCGAAATAAAACAGGTCAATGTGGAGATCAACTACAAGGACAATTGGAATTCACAAATAAATAGCAAAAAAGTAGCAGAGTGGACAGATGCTGATCCAGGATATCAATTACTTATAAAATGGATTAGCAAAGGTTGGCTCAGTAAAGGACCAAAAAACTTGCCACTGGCTTTCTGGAATGCCATTCAAGCTTATCAGTCTGCAAAAGATGCCTACTAAATGGATATAGACTTATAATACTTTTACAGAACCAAAACCAGGTGCTAAAATGCTGCACAATGGACACACAGAATGGACAATGCAAAGCACTTGCCAGGAGCTATGTCTGGTGGCCTAAGATAAATGAAGACATAGAGTCCTCCACAAAAACTTACACAGCATGCCACTCAAATGCTCGATTGACAATAAAAGAATATAATCCATGGCCACCAGCTAAAAATTCATTGGAATACACATGGATCATGCAGATCCTTTCATGGGGTATACATTCTTAATATTGATAGATACATATTCCCACTGGTTAGAATAGTGAATCATGAAGAACACTTGGACAGAGGAGGTCATTCATCATCTAAGTGAAATATTTGCAACATAAGGATACCCAGAAGCTCTCATCAAAGATAATGGTTCTGATTTTACTTTTGGAAAGTTTGAAGAATACTTAGAGACCAGAGGCATTAATCACATGTACTCACCTCCATATCACTTGAGAGTAACGAATTAACCACAATTGCAATAAACCAACTTAAACTTGCACTGAAAAAAGAAAAGCCAACAAAAATGCAAGAAACACTGCACTTGATATTATCACACCAACACTCTACACCAAGAGCAGTGAGTGGAAAGTCTACAGCCAAACTATTATTGAAACAGAGATTAAGGACAGAATTGACCCTGCTTCTGGCAAGAAACATGTATACATGGGCCAAAACAAAAATAAAACATTTAAAGTGGGATAAAAGTTGTGGATCAGAGATAGTCTAAATAAAATATTGATAAAGGGAGAAATTGTCGACACCGAAATTTATAGCAGCAGTGAGAACAGAGGATAATGTAGTATACAAGTGACATATCAACCACATATATCATGGCAGTTCTCCAAGCTGGAAGAACAATAACCCCAGAAGAAGTAGAACTATCAAACTGACAGAGACAAAAGTAGAGATAGATAAATCTCAAACTGGATAACCAGATACTCAACAGGAATGAGTGGTAGATGATCATACACTATAAAGGGAAGAGATGCAAATGGAAGTGGCAAACAAGCAGAACAGTAAAGAAAGATTACCAAGACCTCAAAGAAAGAAACAGTCACCCAAATTCTTAAAAAGACTGTCTGCTAAATGAGGAAGGAGAAAATTCTGTATGCTTTTCTGGACTATATGTATATATACAAAAAATGTATTCATTTCATGGATATCTTAGTTCTGTATAGTGGGGAAGGTGTGATATACTAGCAATACTATTGGCTGATTACAGTTATGCATAAATAAGACTACATAGAACAAAAGAGGTGTGCAGGGGGAATCAACAGTAGGCAGATACCTTGGTAGTATTGCAGACAAAGTATTCTGTAATATTATTCCCATTTATAATAATAATTATTTGCTACAGATTCATTATAATATTACACTTATGTATAAGAATAATAATTGCTGGAGTATTCATTGTAACTAACATTTAATTTGATTCTTGTTAGTAATTCTTACTCACATATTGACAACTAGGCTCACTGGAATATTAACTAGAATATTCCCATCAAGAATTATTGGCTAGGTTTATGTATTACTTGCATGGAGTATTACAAACATTATACAATATTGAGCCAGTCAGACATTGGTTAACCTAACAATTATTTGATAAATTGATTAATCTCCATGGTTAAACAAAACATTTGTTAACCAGTTTAAATTTTAGAATTAATATTAGAATTACTTCTTTGAAAAATTTAGTAATCATCCTACAACAATACCACATAAGAGTTAAATGACTTCAGATATATATAGTTTCCTGCACAATTTAATGCCTTGATAGAATGGTGAACTCTGAAGCTCAGGATTGATGGAATTGTAGTTTGGCTGCCACTATTGGTGTTTGAACTTCTTATGAGATCTCAAGTAATAAATATTTATACTAATTGGAAAAATTATTAAATGATTCACAATTTAATCGGTGGTTTTCATATGATGCTAGGATAAAAAATCATCTATAAATCATCATTTTGCCAATCATTTAATCATTTATTACTAGTATAAACTCAAAATACATGTGCTTGCTATTTTAATTTGTTGCATTTCCTGAATAAAGAAAGAAAATTTGAAAATATAAATTGTAATTTTCTTGAAAAATAAGAAAAATATATAAATTATTAGTTTTATTATTTTTATATTGTAATTTTATAGTAAGTAAATTCTATACTATAATTTTTCTCTTCTTTATGAAATGTTATCTTTCTTATTGCATTACCAAATCCATATAATATTAATATCATTTATGTACTTTATTACTTTTGCAATGCTTTTTACAACCCATTATTGGTGGTTTCAATTGTCTTAGAAATCTTCTTCAGAACTTCTAAACTGTCAATAGTGGGTTGTAAAAAGCATTGTAAAAGTAATAAAGAATGTAAAATTCTATACTATGAATTATTTGGTATCAAATACAAATATTTTTGATATAAATCTGTTTTCATAAACATTATATATATATATTCTGTAGGGGTATAATATTAAATGAAATATAGTATTCTATCTGTATTTGCGATTATTATATTTAAACGAATCAAATAAATATTAAAGTAATAAATTAATAAACAAGAAATTCTAATTTTTTACATTTTAATTTTATAGTTATAAATGCATTCACAATATTAGACCCATATTGACACACATATTTATGTTACAAATATTTATAAAGTGTGGGCAGTAAAAATGCGTACTCACAGCTCACTATTATTTGCAAATTTTTGTAATAATGATCACATTTGAAAATAAATAATCCTGATGATGGACAACTGTTGCAGATAATAAAAAAATATATATTTGCTTTTGATGATTGTTTTTCTTTAATTTATTATTAGTCATTTTATTGCATATATGGATACAGGAATTAAAAATTTAAATTATAAATTACTCAAAATGTATTATTTTTGTCAGGTTGGTCAATTAGCACGTTTACAAAATATACTATTATTTGAAGATTTATTCAAATAATTCTAAAATGTCGTTCTTGTAAATTACTATTATGCTATGTGCATTTGGAATGCATTACTTCATAAATGATATATTCTTACTTCTATCTATTTAATAGGCACTTATTGTTTATTATAATTTATATCTTGATTGTTAATTGAAATTGTGGAACAGTTTGATTAATAAAAGTTACATCTAATATAATGTCATCTTTTTGAGCATCAGTGATAGAACTGCTATGCATATAACAATATAGAAGTTAGACAAAATAGATCATTTTTTGTTTTACCTGGTAAATTAGCATTAATACAAAAGAGAGCATTACAAAAAAATCAAGTCAAATGTCACATGACCTAATTTAATAAGCTTAGCAGTAGCAGAAAACCGGTCTGGGATTGGGGATATTCTCAAAGCTTGTTATGAGCTTATTTTGTGAGCTCTATATATAACATTTGTAAATACAAACTTATTAAATTAAGTCATGTGACATCTGACTTGATTTTTGGAAATTTTATTTTTTGCCATTAAGGATTTGGTGATTTTATATTGCTAAAGCTATTAATCTATAGTGTATCTGAACTTAGTTCAGTCCCATATGGCTATTTAAGTAAGATAGCTGGATTGGAAGACACATGGATGTCTGAAAATTTCAGATTTTCTAGTTAATAGTTGTACACTAGATAAAGTGCTGGGTTTGTCCTGGTATTTTTAATCTGATACTTGAATATCCTAGCACCTCACTGATGATAACAGTAGCAGAAACTAGTCTGGGGTTGGGGATATTCTCAAAGCTTGTTAAGAGCTTATTTTGTGAGCTCTCTATATAAAAAAGAGTATTCTTTGCAAGTTTTTAAAAATGATTGTAGAAAGTATGTCTTGTAAATTATTCTTTTGTTATGCATATTTGAAGCTTATTATTTCATAAATATTATAAATTTCCAGCATACTTATTTAATAATCATTGATTTTTATAAGATTATTAAAATTATTAGAATTCACTTTTTAATTGCTATCAGAAAGTCATCTGGTTTAATGAAGATTTTATGAAGATTGCTTTTAATTTAACACTTTATCCTTTTCAGTATTAATGGCATAACAACATGGAAGTTAGATTAATTGGTGTATTAGCATGGACATGGGATGGTATTATTTACAAATTTATTGTAGTTACTCAAATCTAATCTATAAATTATTTTTATAGTATGTAAATTCTGAGTTTAATACTTCATAAATATTATTAAATATAAGTACAGATGACAGAATGTGTCTAAATATACATTGACTTATGTGCTGTTTAATTGCATCATATATATATATATATATATATATATATATATATATATATATATATATATATATATATATATATATATATATATATATATATAGCTATATTACTATATAAATATGAGTGTTTATATGTTTGTTTGTTACTTTTCACTCAATAAGTATTGCACCAATATTGATGAATCTTGCATGATTTTTTGTGGTTAATTTTTATAGCTTATAAATTTTTGTTTTATGGTATTTAATTGTTTTAAAAATATTGGTAATTTGCAATATAAAAGTATATTAAAAGTGGAAGCATTTTTATATAACTTCATAAAAGTGCACTGATTAAAATATTACAGATATTGGAAAATTTTCAAAACAAAAATATATTTTGGTGAAGTAAGACAAAATTTAATTTCACATATATATACATATTTAAATTAATTAAGTTGCATTTATACAATGCATTTGATTTCTCAGTTGAACAATAAGTATGATCAATTATAATAATGAATTTGATAAACTTTTAGGATTTCAATTTAAATATAGTTGATATGTGATAAAGTAAAATATGAAAAAATGCAAATATAGTAAGAGAAAATCAAATAATGAAAATTGTTATTTTGACCAATTTTTGTATTGGTGGTCGAGAGGTCAGCACAACTGCCTTGCATTTGCAGGCAGTTGCCCGGGTTGTGGGTTCGCGTCCTGGCCAATGCTATGATACTTAAAAAAAATACATGTTACATTTCATAAGGAAATTTTTGGTAAAGTGAGGTAAAATTTTATTTTGTAAATATATATTTTAAATTAATTAAATCATATTTGTACCACATATTTCTTATTTGATTAAAGAAAAAATGAAGGTTTTAACATTTCTTTTAATAAATACTGTTTTAATGAATTAAAGTTGTAATTTTTTAAAATCTTTATCTTTATAAAACAAGAGGCAATGTTGTTCACATGAAAGTGTAATAAATGTTGTTTACTGTTTTTGGTAGGTAAGAAAAAAAATTAAGAGAAAATTTTAATTAAGGAAAAAGAAAGAAAATAATCTTTTATAAAAATAGAATCTATTAGTCAGAATTCAATGCTATCATATCTGAGATAACATATGATGGGATGGATACAAGTTTGTTACAAAAAATAAATTAGGGGGCAGGTTGAAGCATTAGACTTTAGTATCTAGTCTAGTCAGCAAGCCATATTTGATTTAATGTTTGAGTGAATAAGAACAATATCATACTATCTGTGAAGAGAACAGTTAAATAATCTTGTAGAATGAAGTAAATAGAATTTTATTAATAGTTTAATTAAAATGGTTTTGGGAATAGGTTTGAAGAAAACTGTAAAGTTTGAGTTAAAAGCTAAGCATCACCAAATAAAACCATGTATCATATTCACTAGAAAAAATGTAGAAGGAGAATACTACTGACAAATATCTGTATTGTCTTATATTTTATCCAAAGCAGGACTGTCCCACCCTGTGTTAACACTATTTATTATATTGAAAAATGCATAAATTCATTCTGTACTAATCTGAAAATTATTACATTGTAAAATGGATGCATTTAACTGTTTACCTACCCAGGAAATCTGTGTTATTGGAAATTAATATTACAAGCATCCACTAAAAACTTAAATATATAACAAGAAATCATGAATAAATTCAACTTGTAAAATTATTATTGTAATTTTAATGTGCACATTTGAAGAAACAAGAAGGAAAAACTAACAGAAAAGAAATGAAAAAGTATAACTACAAAAAAAAAACGATTAAAAGAATGTAACCATTATAAAATGAAGTATAGATGACGTGCACATCTTTATTTTTATTTATGTAACTACATTTTCAAATAATTTTTTAAATATCAGTAATAATTGTTGCTAAAGAATAATTTTGATTCAAGTTTTTGTTTGTTGAAATATGGTTTTATTTATTTATTGTATATTTCTTCCAAAATTTGTAAAAATGGTTATGGGTCATTTTCATTTTCATAAAAAAGTGGAAGAAGCTTTTAAGTGTTCAATTTTTTATCTCGTATTTGTGAGATGTTGTTTTCAGAATTTAATTATTAAAAAATGGGAGAGAGAATAATCCAGAAAGTAAATGTTAATTAATTTAGTAATAAGAATCAACTGCTTTTGCTTTTTTTTGATAATAATGTATTAGATTTGGGATGATTATGTTGTCATATCTTTTCTAAATTTATTAATTTTAATTAAGTTTATTAAATAATTGTTAAAAAATAATAGTGTTAACCTCTTTATTCCTCCATCTACCTGTTCTATAAATTGACAATGTGTGTCTGAATTGTTTTCATTATAGCATGATGTTTTAAGTGACTAATAAATGATCCCAGTAGAACTATTTAAAATAAAGTAGATTAAGCATATACATTTATATTTTCTCTTATTCACAGTCACAGTCCTTTGGGTCCTTGTGATCTTGAGCTAGTTCTAGAGCATGAATGCTTAATTATTTGTATATAAGGTATATGATTGTGTTTGGACATCCAGATAGTTTGTTATATGACCCAAATATAATGATCCTTTTTTAAAATGGTCTTTATGAAAGAAAACTTTGAATAAATTTTGCATAAATTACTGCTAAATTTCACTTAAAATCTCAGTGTAAGTTGACACTCATAAAATAGACTATGGATATGGAGACTTAAGTTCTTTGAAAGTGTTCAGCCATATAATTCTTTTCTAATAATATTAAGCTTCACTTTTTTGTGTAAAGTGCAATTTAAAACTCACTTTACTTTAATTTTTTTATACAGATTAAAATGAGTGTGTGTTGTCCTCTGTACTCATGGTCCCATTTGCCAAAGCATTGATGATGAGTAGCATGTATTGGAACCCTGAATTTTTTATTATGATAGCTACTTTAATACTTACATATGTGTATGCAAATGAATGTTTTATAATGTCCCTAGTTTAACATTGACTAGAAGATAATTAGCCTGTTTTATAAAGTATCTCTTAGATCCAGTCACAAGAAATGATTGTTGATTATTCATGTCTAATGCTGGTAATGAAACTTATAATTGTTGTAGTGGCATATTTTTTATGTTAACTGTGAATTTCAGTGAAGTTATTCAATGGAGAAGATGACAATGTTATTAGATCTCATATTTCCCCCTTTTGTCAATCCATTACGATATACATATATGTACACATACTGATTGTTCACACACACACACACACATATATATATATATATATATGTTTTATATACTTTTTCCAATATGTATATGCAGCATATTATCAATAAATTTTCGTGTCCATGCTGAGACTGGTTTCCATATATCAAGGATTGGGAGAGGCTATTACACATATATGTATAAGCACGCACTGCGTAGATGGATTAAAACTGATGAAAATTAAAATGTTCTGTTAATAAATGGAATTATTACTCTGTTGTTTTTATTTGGTACTTAAATTCAAACTCGAATGTTAGTAACTTATATAATAAATAAATAAGCATTATTATTAAATGTAATACAATTTGTGACACTTTAAGGTGCTACTAATAAAATTACTATATAATTTAATAAAATCATTATATTTTCAAATTTTATTTCTTTAATTTTTGAAATGTAAGATATTCAGCTATAAAATTAAGTATTCATATTTTTAAAACTTTTATATTATCACAAGCATTTCTGTCATCAGAATATTTGCGATTTGAATTGTACTGTTATTTTTTTATTTCTTAAAGTATAAGATACTGAACTAGAAAATCATATATTCATTTTTTTTTTATTCTTCATAAAACTTAAATGTTCAGTTTTAAAGAAAACATTTCCTTAATGCAATTGTGACTTTGATTGTCTTAAATCAACAGTTTTTTCTCTCTTTCTTTCATAACTATATATAAATAATCATTTAATATTTAAAAAGGTAATAAATTTAAGTGCGTGCTGTATAGATTGGTTCAAAAACATTTTTTGGATTCATTTTTTTTTTCTTAATATATTAAAATTAGTTTTTTTCATCACTTGACTAAAACTGTTAAGAAATTTGCTTTGCTAATGATGCTGCAGATCTCTAAGTGTCTCACTTATCTTTTGCAACAGATGATAGCTGCAGTAGTTCATTTTTACTTGATTCATTGAAATAATATCCATAGTCAATGCCAAGATTTAGAAATGAAATAAATTAGAATATTTTTCAAATCAGATGTGGCTTCTTTTAACCCTTTATGACTTGATATTACAATAAGGCAAATCCTTTCTGTAAATTATGGCGAACAATGTTTTTTGTTTAAAAAAAAAAAACGATTCCATTAGGATAGATGTATTAATGTTCAGTATTTATTTAAAACTAGCATACACGCACTCACTCATATATATATAATAACAGAAAAAATTAGTGATAGTGTAACGTATTTAATAACACAGTTGTCTTTCGAAAAATTATTTCACTGTTGTCTGAAACTGCATATATTTAATAATACAGTTGTCTTTCGAAGATCTTGTTAACCAAGATGATTTTGAAGTATAAAAAGGTCAAGATTTTATTAAACTATCTATTTATTTGTCTGTACATCCATCAGTCATTATATATATGTTTCCATCTATCCAACCATCCTTAGCCAGACGTAGCAGCGATGATCCAATTGAAACGTTAGTAAAACATTTAATTATTGCATAAAGAATGAAGACTGCATTTGCGTCCATTATGTATACACACATATATATATATATATATATATATATATTGTTTCTCAACTATGTATATATAAACATAGTAAATTTAATAATTTTTAATCCTTATTCTCGTAGGATAGCAGACTGCACAAAAAATCTGACTTTTATTAACACTTAAATCATCAACAAAAGAAATCCTCTTTTTCTAACTGCTAAAGATGTTATATAACAACAAATCGAAACAGTAATAACTTGCAAGAATGGAATTATTTTTATTGCAAATATAAATCACATTTAAATGATTTTAACTTCATTTTATTAAAACAGAGCTATTAAGTAATTATTTTTAGTAATCTTGAGAATGATCCAAGCAATATTTAAAGTACAAATGAATTCAATCTTATAACACTAAATAACTATAATAAATTTAAGAACTTCTAATGTATACTTACATGACAGTCTAGAAAAATTTCACAAGTTTTAACATTTAAATCATTATTTTTTGCTAGAAAAAGGGATCCTCTTTTTCTGACCATTAAAAATATTTGGTAATAAATTCTCCATTGTATTAAAAAAGTATGCATCAGAATATTTCTTATTATTTTTTAGTACTTTATGTTTAAAAGTATTTGCATTTAATTAGTGATTTCGTTATTAAAAAATGAGGACTTAAATGTCTCTGTCTTAGAATGTAAAGTAAGGCTAAACTCATTTATTTGTTGATTACACTGGCAACAGAAATAATTTCATTTTCACCTATTATGATTAATTGATTTTTTTTTATGTAAGATTATTAGTGCTTTAAAAAAGAGAGTTCTTTGTTTTGACAAAAAATAATTATTTAATTATTAATATTTGTGATATTTTTTTTATATTGCTGTGGGAATGCCCACCAAAAGCTCTTAACTTTATGATGTCATAAGTTTAATAATATTTATATTTAACTATGCATTTGGTTTTCCTGAAAATTATTAAAAATGAATAAGATCTCCCTTGGGAAGCATGTACTTGTGTTGTTATTTATTTATATTTACAATAGAAATAATTTCATTTTTACAAGTTGACATTGTCTGAATTTGTTGTTGTTAACAAAACTTATTATTATAAAATGCTGAAAACTTTGAAATTATTCAAACAGAAAGTCAATATCTGATAATTCACTATTTCTTAAATATTATACATCTCTGCACACTCTCCCACAGGTAAAAATTTAAAAAACTTAAGTGAATCATTTAAGTTTAGAGCGTACATTCTATATACACCAACTCTTACAGACCATGCTTAAATCAGGACTTGAGTCTATTGTATGCCTGATGTTATAATCAAATATTCAATTGTACAATCTATTTAATTCATCACAGGAGAAAGACAGTGTCTCATTTTTAACCACCTATGATTAGACAAACATGACTTATAAATGTAAATCTATTATTATAAAGTGCTGAAAATTTTGAAATTATTCAAATGGAAGCTAATCTCTGATAATGCTCTATTTCTTAAATATAAATCTCCATGCACTCTCCCATCAGTAAGAATTTAAAAAATATGAGATTCATTTAGGTTTAGAACATACATTCTATATACACCAACTTTTACAGATCATGCTTAAATCAGGGCTTGAGTCTATTGTGTGCCAGAAGAGAAAATCAAATATTTAATTGTATAAATCTATTTAACCGACCACAGGAAAAAGACATCATCTTTCTTGTTAACAAAGTAAAATTACTTTTGTTGGAGAAAAAATAATAATTTAAAACAGCCCTTGTTAGTTTTTTTATATTATCAGTCTTTATAAATAATTTCAGATCATAATTTTCAAATTTGTAATAAATAGAAGATATTTATAGAGTACTCATAGATACTTTTTTTCTGCTTTTTAAGATCACATCCATTTTTTTTTTCTAGTTATACATTACAGTTTTCTTTAATACAGTTTTGTTATTTCTTTTCTAAAAAGTATCTTTTTCAGTTTCTGAATATTGACTATTTTTTCAATAAAAATCCTTTTATAATTCCATTATTTCTAATATTTCATAATTTTTAATCTTGCTTTTAGGAGTAATAATTTACACTATTTATTCTAATATGGAACCAGCTTTTATAAGATTGACTAATTATTGAACATTAGATATTGTTATTATGTTTTATATTCTCAACTTGTTTGTTGTCTCATAAGCCTACATTATCTTTTCCATTTCAAAATATAGCTATAGATTTGTTTGTTTTGTGGCTTTTAATTCATTGTTGATGATTATAAATATCTTATACTACGAGAATGATTTATTTAAGACTTTCTGTTCACTATAGTTCATAATGAGATGAAACATCATTGTCATAATAATGATTTTTTGAAGCATATAGAAATCTCATGAATTTAAAAATCATGATGGCAAACTTATGATATTACTTAAAATAATTTATAGTTTATTGCATGGTTGAGTTATCAGTGTAAGATACATGTATAAAATATCCAATGCTTTTATTAATTTGATGTATATACTACTAAGGCTATTTGAAATATGTAAATTTGCTAAAGAAATTGTTAACATCTTGATAATTATGCTATATCACAATATTGCCACTGCATGATAAGATGTGTTGTAAAATTTTTTTTCAATACATAATTATCAATGAAAGTATTATTTACTATACACATGTTATTGCTATATTTATGTAATTGATTTAAGTGTAGTAAGAATAAATTGTACTAACATGATTTTGAAGATTATAGAGCTATGAGGAATATGACAGAGGCAACTATTCAAAGAGGAAAATCTAAAGCTTAAAGAAATTGATATGTAATACACACATACACTTCTATATAATAAATAACTTCATTTTTTTTCATGCAATTTTTTTAATTATTTTTAGGCTAGCAGTTTTTATTGCATAACTACTTCTTCACAGTTTTATATATTTATATATATATATTTAAATGTACTAAATTATTAAACCACATAAACAATTGTTTTTATGTATATGTATGGTCTAATAATCTAGCATATTTAGATTTTTGTATACATACAACTGTGAAAAATAATGTTGTATAGTTGAAACTACTATGCATAAAAATAAATAAAATTGTAGAAACATAATAGAGTTGTTTACTCTTTATATATATTGAATGTAGTATAACCACTGCAAAAAAGGACAATGATACAGAATGTCATTCATTTTTATAAATATATTGATATATAATCTAAAGCAAAATAAAGATTTTACAAAAAACTGAAAAACAGTTCAAAAATGATAAAAAAACATCAAATGGTAATCTTGAATACTTTGTAGATTCTGTATTTAAATAATAAATGATGATGAATAATTATATAACTTTTTATAATAGTAAAACTATATGAGCTAACAATGGGGGGAAAATAGGGCCATAAAGTTATACAAATGAGCCTAGAAAGAGATAAGACAGAGAAATTGAAATAGTAAACAAAAAAACACACATATTTGTAACGAGACAGCG
>JAQFVV010012595.1:1158184-1279323 GCA_028023455.1 Epiperipatus broadwayi
TTTTTTTTTATATATATATTGTAAGAAGAGTAGCTAAGGCTACGGCCGAACATGAGTACAGTGGGGTAAAGGCTTAAGCGTGCTGGGTTTTCTGGACCTTGCCCCGAAGAGTCCATGCGGCAGTGACCGGAGAACATCTACCGGAGATATATCAACTTTTCGCAAGGGAATCGATCCGACTCGGAATGAACTGAAGTGTGATGAACTGTTTCGTACGTTTTGCTTCGGATTTCATGTGTTTTTCTTCTTATTTTGATATCCCCGGGGATCACATCGGACAAAAATTGCAGGTAATATGAACTTAAGATATTTTATTTCCAAAATTTACCACGTTTTCTGAAACCCTCGAGGAGAACGAACGAAGGCAAGAACTTATATATATTTTTTATGATAAGGCCATTCAAATACAACTGATTAGATTTTTATCTGTGTATACGTTCGTTTTCTTGTTCTGTTGTAAATCCACACAA
The DNA here is from genome assembly GCA_028023455.1 of Epiperipatus broadwayi. Classification (NCBI taxonomy): domain Eukaryota; kingdom Metazoa; phylum Onychophora; class Udeonychophora; order Euonychophora; family Peripatidae; genus Epiperipatus; species Epiperipatus broadwayi. The sequence goes on from JAQFVV010012595.1 coordinate 1,158,655, forward strand.
AATACATATGTAGGTTTTATTGGGTTATGTAAACGTTAAAAGGGTATGGGCAATATATTTTCTTAAAAATAAAAAAAAATATTATAATAAAAGGTGTGTTATTTTAAGGCTTATATTACATGTGTATGTTTTATTATTTGACTCATAGAATATAGTTTAGGAATTTAACAATTGATCCGAGTTTCGCTGTTGGTTGCATAGAGTTCCCCGTACATTTTCCTACGGTTTATTGGCCACCCGCCCTGAGTACTGAGCTAGTGGAGAGGCCCTATTACTATCGTATTTTTCTCTTCCAGCATAATACTTATGTAAAAAGTAAGTTTGGCGCTTGGAGTCAATGATTGACGTCCATAAATATGCTGTGAGAGAAATACGAAATTTCTTATCAATATTTTTTTGCTTAAAAAGGAAAAAGGGGAAATATAGATATTTTTTTTTTATGATAAGAACAAAAGATGAGTTATATATTATATTTCACTAATTTAGTCAGGTCATATGATTCCATTAATTGAATATATTTATGACATTGTTTGAAGTTTATTACATCCAAATTTTTTCTTATTAGACATTTTCTAGATGACAGAATGAGAGGAAGAGTTATTATTACAGGTGAAAAATCCAAGGCATTTGGAACCAGAATGTGTACTTGCTTCAACAATGTTTTCAGTTTTTATGGCAGTTGTGTTTGGAACTAATTAAAACTAGCTTAATGAAACAGTGATTAAGATGCAATGGACGTTTGATGTTAAAATTTTTAATTTTAATAGATTAAAAGCAAAAATGCAAATTTTATTATTTTGGATTCTAGATTTATAGTATGCTGATTATTGTCTATTTTTTTTTGTTCAAAAGATGATTTCAAAATATATTTCATATTTTGAATGCAACATCATTCATTAATGTACAAATGAAAAATCTTCAGCTATTTTTATTTGAAAGGCTATCAATTTGAGATTGTAAACCAACTTAAATATCTTATAATTTTATAAGCAGAAAAATGGAATTAGATGTTAAAATATAACACAGACTGCAATGTGTTGCTACTTTTAATAAGTTAAAAGTTAGGATATTTTTTTACAGAGAAATAACTACTTCAACATAGTTAACTGACTACAGAGATATTATTTTATCCAATTTTTTAGTTGGAAATGAGACTTGGGCACCCTCTTGATGCACTAAAGATGTTAGAAAAGGTTCATTTAAAAAAATTCCATAAAATTTTAAAAGTATAATGGCAAGATCATAAAACCAATCACATTTCTTAAACTTTCTGAATATATATACTATAGAGTCCACTATTAATAAAGTATAACACTTTCTAAAAGATTGTTTTGTGGTAAATTTGAGCAGGTTTTTATGAAAAACATAGAGTGAAGTCCAATATTTATTATTTCCTTTGGGAAGATTTGGCAGTTATTAGAATTCATTGGAGAGCTACAATTAGACATGATATTGACATGTTTTAAAAAGAAAAGCTTTGTGCTGAAGAAAATAAAAAAATAGCATCATGAAATAGAATATGTTGCACAGATTAGTGCATATAATCATTGCAAAAGTTATTTATAGAGTTCTTTTTTTCTTTTCTGTTATTTCTTTGGAGTTTAAATGGACATATTCATTTGTGAATGACATCTATATGTATTTATGACATGTTGGTTACAGTAAGTAAATACATGTAAGTGAACATGCCATGAATAAAAAAGAGACATTTTATGTCATATCTAAGAAGTAGCAGATCTAGATCTATTCCACCCTTATTTGCATATTTAGTCCGCCCTAATTTGCATAGTTTACTTCTTGAAAATGAAATCGATAAAAAGTTCGTTATTCGTTTGATTTACGGTGATTGTATATATTTAAGTTATATGTGTGTATTTTCATATTAACACAAAAATTAGAGTTTACAAATATATGAAAATGATAAAACAATTGGAAATGCAAATTGTCAAAAATTATAGACATTATTTGATGAGTCAAATGATAATAAAGATATTAGAGAGGGAGTTGCATTTGCTGAGTTGACTTATATATGATTAAGATAATATATCTCAATCCATTAAAGTCATAATTAAAAAAAGCCTTCCAATTTTTTTTTTTTTTGACTAAGAAATACCACATGGAGGGAATGATTTGGATAGTTAAGAAAAAATAGAAAAGATATTTAGAGATCAAATTTTATCATAATGAGGGGGAAATGCTGAAGAGTAGAAGAGAGTAAATAAAAAAGTTTATTGAAATAAATATGAGAGTAATTTGATGACATGTTTATTTAATGATAGAGGATTAGAAAATTGTGGAAGATTTGTTGAAAAATCCTAGAAAGCAGAAGAACAAAAAGGAAGTGATTGATAATGTAAAAGAGGGAGGGGAATAAATAAAAGAATAGCGCAAAGCATTAAAAAAAATGTTTCCATTTATTTCACAGTTAATAATGATAATGATATTTGATATAGTGTTTTTGTAAAAACTTATTTGTGATTCTGATTTGCTGAATAATTGTAAAACATATATATATATTAGAAGTATTGATTTAATAATATCTTCAGCTACTTAAATTGAAACTCATATTTTTTTAACAAATAAAAGAATATACTGAAAAGTTTTTTTATTATTATTTTTTCATCAAAAGGCTTTTGCAGTCCAGCTTTGTATCAGATCGCATTGTATCTTTTTAATTAATAATGTGTATAAATGTTGAAATGTGTTCCTGTTAATATATATGGATAAAAATATAAATGTTTAAAAACTCTCATCATTTTATCTGTAGTAATTAAGAGCATTACTATTTTTGATGATACTTCATTAAAAACTTTGATCATTAGCTCACGGGCAATGAAACTGTGACTCTTGAAAATATTCTTTATTTATAGTTGAAAATAACTCAGCCAGATGTTAAAGCTACTCTAAAAATAAGATATTAGTAAATTAATCTATTATTATTGCTTTTCTTACGTTTAGAATTACAGTAATCAGTTATACTAATTAGATTTTGTTAATTATTTTAAAGGACTAAATATATTTAAAGATTTTTTTTTTTAATCGCATTGTAAAATTCTTGTGTTTATATGTAATCACAATTAACAAATACCGCATAATACGGTTAAATATTTTATTAATAAATTTATATACATAAACATCTCATACACAGTTCGCCTGATACGATTGGCTAGATAATATGTCTTGTTGCAACTATTGAAATAATGGATTTTAGGTGCCCCTCTAATTGAGCCTAATACTTTCAGCTGTATCCTGGCATCCATTGTGCTCAAGTATGAGTATTGGTATCATGTCAGATTTAGTCACTAGCAATTTCTGGTTCAGCTATGAATGTGTCTCACTGCTTTTGTACTCTGTCTTTACCTTCAAATGTACTGTCAATTTGAAGTCAGGTCTTCTTCATTATTAGGAGCAACTGATTTCACAGAACATCTTCATTTATTAGCCTATTTCTTTGATTGGTTATATTTTATCAATCTATATATCCAATGGTCAATAGCAATGAATTCCGAATCCAATCAAGATTATAATCTAGAAGTCCATTACATGTAAGTTCAGACACATCATTTCCTCTTCCTAGTTAATGTTAGTTCTTCTGAATATAGTCACTGAGATACATTGGTGGATGTATTTGTTGCTTCCTGACTTCTTCAGGTCTAGTTCCATTTTTGTCAGATTCCATGTCTTCATCAGTAAAAGTGGTGTCTTTAATCATAATGTGCAGGGCCAGATTTAAGGCAATTGGAGCAATTGGGCCCAATCGGGCCCTGCACTTGAAGGGGCCCCACATCACCACCAAAATTAACAAAAAGTTATTTTTCGAAATTTAAAGCAAATTGCTTTTGACAATAAAGGATAAATTATAAATTATTCAAATAATTAAAAATATATTTATTTTAAGTTCACATTGATGGATGAGATTTATTATTGTGTTTATTATAATATATATGTACATTATAATATAGAAAATGGATACCCATAAGTATTGTTTTTGACTAACGTTTAATTAATCAGATAGTACTATCTTCTCTCTCAATTATTCTATTCTATATGCGTCTTACTTGGAAGCTGATATAGATGGAAAAATGTTAGTTGAAGAAATGGAAGCTTTAAAATCTATTCTTCCATCAGAATTTTTTGAAAGTCCATTTAAAATGTTAAATTTTTATTGGAAAATGATAGAGCAACGATATTTCCAAACTTGTTTATTGCTCTCCGAATATATTTAACAATTCCAGTAAGCATTGCTTCTGGAGAGAACATTTTCCAGGCTAAAACTAATAAAAAAACTATCTGAGATCGACAATGAATCAGGATAGATTAAATAGTTTAGCAATTATGTCAGTTGAAAGTGAAGAAGCAAGGAAATTGGATTTTCAAACTATTTTAGAAGAATTTACAGAACAAAAACATAGAAATATGTAAATTCATATATTCATATTCAATGATGTAAATTTATATTCTATAAAATGGAATTGTTTTTGTATTTTGTGCATTTTTATTTTTTAATGTATATAGAAGTGTACCTATCTTATGATCCATGATATTTGATTTATTTATATATATATATTGAATTTGCATTTTATTTAAATATTTAATATATAGAGGGCCCCGCAAAAAAAATCCAATCAGGTCCCGCACTTATTGGAGCCAGCCCTGATAATGTGGTGTCTTCAACAGTAGGCCTGATTTCATTAACATGTCTCGTGTCTTCATTAGCAAGTCTAGTGTCTTTTTCAGTTGATCTGGTGTCTTTGAATCATTTAGACCCTTCATTTGTGGCTGATGACCCATAGTTCAATCTGGCTAGTTGTTTCTGTATCTGTGATGTTCTAATCTATCTGCAGTTTGAATAATCATGTCTGCAATCTTTTGTTTTAATTGCAGCTACTGGAAACCATTTGATGATTACATTACACTTGCAATATAGGATTTGGATGCCTGCCTGCACTTTAATACTTCTATTTTTTTTATTAGGTGAATTAGATCTAAGAAATGACAGGTTAATTTTCAGAGTTCCTCTAAGTGGTAGTTCAGCTGGTATTTTGTCTGCAACTGTGCAACATGTAGAATGCCACATCAGTAACTTTTTGGCAATGTAGGTATTTCATCTGTATTAGCTTTCTTAAGCATTCTTTTAATTTTTTGAAGTAATCTTTCAGTCAGGTTATTGCCCTCAGAGTGTAAATGAACATTATTCTATGATATTTTTGGTACATAATTATCTGAATAGGCCAAAGATAAAGTTTGTGCCATTATTTGACACTATAATTTAAGGGAAGCCATGGATAGTGAATAGCCTTCCTAAGAATCTCAATCATTGATATAGAATGATGATACTTCTAGCAAATTTAATTACTTGTAATATACATAAACTACTTTTAATATAAGCTTGCACCTTCATAAGCCAGTATGAATGACATGAATTTTAGTCTAGATGCTCTTTGATTCTGGCCACTGACCAGTTTTATTCTTTGCTGGTATATTTTGGTTTATCTGAAAATGCCAGTAATATAATCTGGACAGGTCCATTACTTCAAAGTAAATTGAACCATACTAGAAACCAGTTAAAATTTAATATTTTTTCATAAAAGATATGGCCTCCATGTTTTGTTAATTCATTCATTACTCTATTATGCCAAGATTCAATAAATTATGATAATATATATTAATAATTACATATATAATAACAATATTTGAAGCATTAAGATATATTAGAAATATTCACTAGTCATTTTTGTCAAGTAGAATTGGGAATTAATTATATATTTTTGTGATTGAGGCAGCAATAATTCTAAGCCTGATAAGAAATAGTATTCATTAAAATCAAATCTTAAGGGAATTTACTTTCATGGTGACTTTAAATGACTATAAAAATCTTACTTAATCAACAACTAGGACATTATCCTAAAATCATTTAAATTGATCTGAAATCTGAGAACTTACTATTAGTTAGAATGCAGTGGTAATGATACAAAACATCATTTCTTATGCTGTAATGTGTATACTATAAAGGAAATTGGGCATATTTTATATTAGTAAAAACCACATCAAAATTGATTTAGGATGTGCTGTGAATTTTTGTAAAATTTCACTGTATAGGAATTTCAGCAATATTGTTATAATAGCTCAATAAATCCCTTCTGATTAAAAATAATAATAATAACAATAATAATTGATAATTTTATATAAATATTTAATTCATTTGACATTGATATATAATACATGAAAATCATTTAAGTTCTTACCAGATTATAATATATGATCATGTAGAATATAGTAAGCTAGAATATAATTTTAAATTATGTATGTTATAAATAAGCAATTTCCATATGAGTATGTAGATAATAATAACAGTAATAAAATTAAGTACAAATACAATATTTATTAACTGCAAAGTCAGGCTTTTGATACAGAATATCTTTTTCAAAGCACAACTGACATAGATTAGCAAGAAAGTGTTGATATTTCTAATTGTTTATAAAAGATGAATAAAAGTGGTAGTAGATTTTAATAAATTCATAAATTTGCATGTGTAATTGTGTGTGTTAATCATAAAGTCAAATTAAATAACGAATATTTGCATAAGGGGGACATTATTGGCCTTTATATTAATCACATTTACAGCAATTTATAATATACCAAGCATCTTTAAGTCAATTAAATAACTTATTGTTTCATGTTGTTGCTCTTAAGACAAATGATTTTAGGGTTAGCAGGTTTAAAAGAATGGACAGTATTCTTATCATGCTCATTGAATAAATACACACATGAAATCTGTTTGGCATAAAATTTAAGTAAATTTTTTATTGTCATTACTGGTGCATAAAGATTTGATACAACTTTGGAATTTTCTTTGTGAGGTTTATATTGTCACAGTTTACTGTTTAATAATTAGATACTATATAATATTGCCATTATACTATCTAACACCTCTTTTCACAGCAAGTTTTTGATAGAATATGTCAGTTATTTATATATTATAAGTTTCAGCACCTTAGTACTACAAGGTATAATACAATCTCTAATTCATCACTTTGTATGATGTTTTTATTATTATTATTATTATTATCATAATTGTTACTGAAATGAAAGAATAGAATATTGTGTCTAACATATATATATATATATATATATATATATATATATATATATATATATATATATTGTAACGGTCCAGGTTTTCCACCAGAAGAGGGGGAACACATCTAGCTACAGTCGGTCTTAAGTTCTTTGGGTAGGATTCTGTGAATGACATGATGAAGTCACTAACCAATGATTATATCTACCTCCAATGGGCTAGCTCTTAGTTACTCATTAAATATAGATACAATTTAAGCTAGTTCAGCCATACCTCACCCCTCTTTCAGATTTCATTACATCTCAGTATTTGAATCCAAGGAGAATATTGCCTTTGGCTCTCTTCAGAGATGAATTTACTTTATGTAGCAACTAAGTTTTCATTGACCTAAGGTACATCCAACCTTATTGCTGTGTTATATATTACAATAATATGCATGTGTGTGCATATATATTTAATCAATTAAATTAATGAGTGAGTGTATGAACAAGTTTGATAAATTAGGGACTAATTTGATTTAGAACATATTGATAATTTTTATTTATAATAGAAAAAAATCTAAATTCTATTAACATAGCAAAAATATGATTGCATGTGTCCCAGATGCAAAATTATTTATTATATCCCATACTCATAGTAGATATGCATAAAGTCAATAAGATTAACCAAAACAAAAAAGAAAAGAAAAGAAAAAATATTATTTCATTATCATGATGATGATCACAAAGCTAAATAACTTTATAAAATTATATCACAATATGTTCAGTACCGCCATCATCCAATTTCTGTTGGGGACATTCCATCTTCTTTGGAGACCCCCCCCCTTGCCTATGTACAAGTTCTCTAAAGTGGATAAAAAAGACTTTTATACAAGAATGTTAATCATTCATACTGAATAACTAAATGTAACAATTATTAGTTAAACACAAACAAGTAAATAAACATAGGCAAAACTCTCCTTACAGTAATGCCACTCAGAGCCAACCAGAATGCTTGTGCATAAAATTCCCATCTAGTGCCTAATCATCCAATATCCCCAGAGTAGTTTCTGTCTTGTAGCACTAGATGGTGATTTTATGCACAAACCTTCTGGCATCCATTTTACTCTGGTTGGCACTGAGTGGCACTACTGTAAGGAGAATTTTTCCTGTGTTAATAACAGTTATGTGTTAGCATTAGAAATGGTGATCATGTGATGTTTAGTGGTTTAACAAACAAGTAAACTTAATATAAACTCTGTCCTGTACTAGTGAGTGCAAATTAATATGGAAGAGCATCAAAAATTCTTGCCTCATCCATATTATGTGATGATCTCTGAATGTCGAGTCACTATCCTCCTGTTCAATGTTGTTTTTTTATGGAATGGACTCTTCTGATTGTTAATACATTGAAATTCCAAGTGTGAGAATAATAAAAGTAGGATTTTACAAATGTATAAATTAAAAAAAAAACATGATAATTTTGATTTTGATAAAATCTTCTTGATTAGAGCCTATAATCATTCTCCAGATTCTCCGGTAATGCTTGGACGAGGTTGTTTCCATTTTGGATGTCACTCTCTTCCAGGATCCATTCAGACACTTTAGATTAGGTATTAGGGATTATTTATACGAGTAAGTTACAACACACTTCATGGCAATTAACTTAGTCCTATGGCATGTTTATCTAGCCAGTATGCATTGTTTGGTAATTTAAAAAAAATTAAAATTCGTTCAGCTTATAAATAATATTGAGTAAATTTATGCAAAGGAAAGTTTTCCTTCATCATTTATCAGTATGTGCTGGCTATATAATGTCCCCTCTTTTTTTTCTTGTTTGATTGCACAGTCTTCTGTTTTTTATTATTGTTATAAAATTATTTTTTTTTTTTTTACTATTCTGCTAAAGTTCATTGATTTTTGCCTTTATAAATGTTGATGATGATTTGCTTCAACTTTCAGCACATTAAAATCTTATACAAAATAGATATCTTCAAACACATCATCCATTTTATCCTTTGTTTTAATGTTCGATATTAAGCTATTTGATGCTTGAGGTTGTTATAACACTTGATAAAGTATGAAAGAGAATGGAAATGGATTGCATTTGTATTTATACTGGGGCTTAACATCCATTGTTCAGAAAACCTGCATTTTCAATTTCCTTTTCTATCACTGTAGGTGCCTATTGTTTCATGAATTAATGGTTGTTGTTGATGTTATGAAATTCTATTCTCACTTTCCAACACTTGGTTGCTTAGATATTATTGACTTGACCTCAAGTCATCAGCACATCTACCAAGTTACTGTCCTATATCATGATATTTACACATTAACACACAAGTTATTATATATATGAAAAGGTTTCTAAGATTAAGCTTTTATTTTCAATTAATAAGGAGCATTTACTTCATTACAACATTTTTTGATTTGATACTTATTAAAACAAACTTCAAGGGTGTGTGTATTTATATGTATGTTTGCATATAGAAAAGTGATATCCTAACCTATTATTTTAATTTTTTTTTTTTTTTTCATGGGTTTAGTTTAGTACTGTGGATATATAAGAGTGGGTTTGAACTGGATTGTAAGCTACCCTTACAATATATATATATGAGAAAACTAATTAAAAAAAAAAATTTAAAATTTTAATATCTGAGAATATTGAAGAAAAAATTGTGACAAACGAAAATTTTGATAAATCAATATAAATGTATTCTGATATTATGCATAATGCTGTGTTATAAAAAATAAATATTTTTAGTGGCAAGTAAGCATTTTAACCTAAAAATAATTTAAAAAAAAAAATGTTATACTATTGTGGATGGCAGGGAATTAGTAAATTAACTGAACAGATTGATTCATTTTGCTCTCAAATCAGTATGCAAAACATTGAATAAGTGAGAGCATGAAATGTTATTTTACAAATTTCTCATGTTATTGCTAGAGTTTAAACAAAAAAGTAAATACTTTATAATAAAGAGATAATTTTTTAAATTATAATAAAATAATTTTTTTTTATAAAGATTCTATATTTAAATCGATTTAAAATTATTGAAAAATAGAAATATGTTATAACGTTGTATATTTAGATTAGCATAAATGATTTTTATATGAAATTATTGAGAGTTGTAATAATTGTTTTTATAAATGAATAGGAAAAAAAATACATGAAATAAAAAGTGGAAATTTAAGTAATGTTTAAAAAAGCAACTTTAAATTTAGCTAATATAAAATATAGTAAAAAGTAATGTATTACATAATAACTGAAATAGACAAAGACAATTGAAATAGAAATGTTACTTAAAAACAACAACATAGGATTAGAAATGAAAGTCTTTGTGAGGACTCATTTGTATTATTAGGGCACAGGTGTATAAGGAATTCAAACAAGAGAGATAGTTGGTAAAACAGGCAAAATTCTCCATATAGTAGTGCCACTCAGTGCCAACCAGAGTAATCAATAGATGCCAGAAGGCTTGTGCATAAAATCCCCATCTAGTGCCTACTCATCCAATATCCCAGACTAGTTTCTGGATTGTGGCCTTTGTCACTGAGGAGCTTTGGATCTGAGAGCACTGCACCTAGATCTTAAGATCTAATGCAACCCTTCAACAGCCATCTTTTATCTCTACTTAACTACAAAACTATGAGAATAAAATTGAAAACACAATAATATTTTCTATCTAAGCTCAATAGCTTATATAGTCATATGGGTCTGAACTCAGTTCAATACCCATACATTTTGATATCTTTTGGCACTGAGTGGCACTACTGTATAGAGAGTTTTGCCTGTTTTAATAACAGTTATGTGCTAGCATAAGAAATGGGGATCATGTGAATTGAAGAGAGATAGTTGGTCAACAAGATACTAAACAGTTCCATATTTAATGCAATTTTATGATCCAGCAAAAATATACCAAGGTCAGCAACAAGAAATTCTACAATACACTGCTGTTAATCAATCTGAATAGGTAGTTTTCTCACTCACAAATATAATGTTAAATCTCATAAGCATCATTTCCCATAGCAGTAGATGAAATTGATTTCATTTTCATCTGTTTTGTGATTAGATGATAACACGAGCAAGATAATTGTATTACTTTAATTTCAAATTTAGAAAAGTCAGTAAATGAATCTAACAACATTATTTATATGACATTTTTGTTCAAATGTGGATAATATTACTATTGGATTTTTCACTATAGATTGAATACATTTTTTGCACTGTTATTTAAAAAAGACCTAAATAAAAATTGTTTTGAAGAAGTCTTTATTAGCCTTGAACAAATATATAGTTAGGTAAGATTAGAGTTGTAGTAAAATACAGACATATATAATAATATTTTCACAGAAAAAAAATGTGATAAATATTGGAAGATTATTTATTTAAAGAGAGAAATTATAAATTATGAATCATTAAAACAATATAATAATTATGTAGACGATAGTAAAAGTTTATGATTATACTTTGCTTTAACTAAATAATTGGTGAGTGGTGCACTAATACACAGCTAAAGAGAAATTTGAGCTTTACAATACATCACAGTTTTATCCCAGCTATGAATATGAAAGCACAAGCTTTCGAAAGCAATTAGCATATATTAATACATCAACTTTAAAGCTCAAACTTCTTTTTAACTGGATATTGGCACATCACTTACCAATTGTGTAGATGATGTAAATATGAGGCTCAATATTGTGCAGAATTTTTTCCAATATTTGTTAGAATTTACAATATATGCTAATGATTAGAAAGTAGAAAAACTAATAATAAATGATGTGATCAATAAGAGCTAATTTTTAGTGGTGAATTAAACTTTACATTTTTTTTTATAGAAAAATTAGATAATTCTGAAATTTACAAATGAAACTGCAAATACTTCATGTTTGTGAACATGACCTATCTAACTTTCCATCTCCAACAGATTTTTTACTAGTATCAGTGTTGTTGCAACATTTCAAGCACATCATACCTGCCACTGTCTGTGTAGCAGATATTGCAGTCAGTGTTTTCAATGCTGATGTTACTAACAATCAATGACATACATGGATGCATTTGAGGATACATTTAGATCCTAGATTTTACTATGAAAAATCTTAACTTTAATATATATACATGTAATAAATTATTCTAAAATAACACTACAAAAATTAGGAAGTCATATTTTATAATTATTCCAGAGAATGTGTTGAATAAACAGTGTAATTATGTGATTATTCATAATTTATGGAAAGTTGGTCATTCATGTGGGAACATTAGTTATGTGATTTTAAGGAGATTTAATTATTAATAGTTCATTGCTACTTAAGACAGCATAAAATGCTGTAAGGGGTCTATAGTGAAGATTTTATGTTTAATTTTATGTAGGATATTCAAATTTTGTAGTGTTATTTTAGAATATTTTCATTATTATATTTATTTCGTTTGATATTTTTATACATATAAAGAAAAGAAAGAGAGCACTTAGCATAGTCATTAAAGCATAGGTCCAGATTGTCATCAACCTGTGGTTTGAATCAGAATGAATATTAGTTTTTGGGATAGCAAATACTTTCAAGCAATTTTAGGATTACTTTAGATCTAAATCCTATAGTCTAACCATATTTATAAATAGCTAAATGGTCATTTTGCTTTTATTAACTTGTAGAAACAACAAAAAGTGAAAACTGCTAAAACTTTTAATACTGGTAGGTGACTAGGTGGGTATTGAATTTTTCTTCATTTATTTTACGTGGAGAGATTTAGGGAATAGATTTTTTGCTATGCAAAAGCTAGTTGGATCTGTTTTGCATTCTAATTGTAAAACTCCCTTGACATCAAATTGCTGATACTTTTGGATTGTTTAACCATGATGGTGATGATATGTCATATGAAAAATGATTAGTAATGATAAAAAAATACGAAGTAGAAATGACCATTAACAAAATTAAAAAATAAAATAAACTAATTAAATATATTCTACTTCATAACTACTAATTAGCGGACACACACACACACACATATATAATGTCATTAAAAATAAAAATTTAAAAAAAAAAATATAAAAATATAAAATTTCACCACTTACAATTCTGAGCACAGAGTCTAATTTAAAATGGATTTTACTTGAACCATCAAAAGAAATATTTATAGCTTTCACTATAATCATCTTCTGAAGACAGGAATAATAAGAAAATTTATATCACTAAAAGTTTTTTTTTTTTTTTAGATTTCTGTTATAGTAATAAATAATATAAAACTTTAACACTGACTGATGAAAGGAATATAAGATTATTTTTTAAAAATAAATAAATCATGTAGAATATAAAAAAATATATACGTACCTATATATAAAATTAAATACTGCCTAATGCTGAACTAGTAATGATAAATAAAATAGAAAGTCGTATAACATATAATATTAACTAAAAGACAAATTTACGTTAAATTCTGTCAGGATTATGGTTTCATCTATTTACAATTAGACATTCTTAAATGAAATTCAATATATATCTGTGTCTACGTGTGTATTTGTATCTATTTTGAATTTCATTTGAGGTCTCTTTTTGTGCTTCCACTATGTCCTTCTGAAAGACACAAACGATTTTAAACTTAGAAGTGAATTTAATAAATGTATGTAAAAATGTTTAGATGAATTCTAAATTAAAAAAACATTTTTAATGACATGATCTAATTTACATTAAAAACAAATTTCCTCTTTATCAAAATCAGCATATAATAATAAATTTACTGATAGATCTACAGGGGGGGGGGCAACAAAACATATGGACAGACGTTTCTTAGCAATTTCAATTCATTTTTCATGTTTTCTGATTTGGTATTTTATATTAATACTTTTTCAATATCATTATAATCAATCCTAAGCCCTTAGATTTATTTTGTCACCCAAACCCAACATATACATCAATAATCTATTCTCTCTTTGTAGATATCTATTTTTAATTTTAAACTGATCTCTCATTTGCTTTTTAATGTCATAATACTTTGTATTTAAATATATGAAATTCGAAGTTCAACAATAACTATTTCCATTGTTTCATTTATCCTTATAAATATTACAGTCATTAAATTTTTCTAGCTTATTCAATTTATACCACATTTTTCCAATTAACTTCCATTTAAAATTCAGATACTGAAATATCATAAACAATTTTCTAATTTCTTTCATTATCTTAATATATCTAACTTAAGTTAAAAATCTTTAATATATTCCTAGAATACTATTTACATATTTTAAATGGAACTTCTTTTTTCATGTGTATAATACAAGCCAATAAGCTTTTTATTTTTATTTAAATATAAAATCACTTTTCATATGCAGAATTTCCATTAATTGCTCAAGTAATGTCATATTCGCAAATGAGAAAAGTCCAACTAGGCTTTGATTAAGTCTCAAGTCTATCATCCCATCAAGATATTATGCTATACAAGACATTTTCTTTCAATTACAACTAATATTTTATTGAATTCTCTCTCTCTCTCTCTTGGTTAAAAGATGGAGGGGGGGGGCATTGTTTTTAGAAAAATGAAAACATTATATGCCCAACTTTCTATTGTGCATTGCAAAGCTAAATATGATTGGCTAAATTCCTGTGCTAGTATTGCAATGTTAGATCAATAATACCATCCAAAACATTGCAACATCACATCACATAGGAGGTACTTGTTCTTTATTACTATATAATTCTTGATAGAAGTCTTCTACCCATTTTATGATGTCATCTCTTTTTTTAGTAATAATGCCATCTTTTTTTCTTATTGCAGATATAAATTTCCTACCAATATCAAAATGTTGTTTTACACTCTTTAGACTTTTATTTTCTTTTACAGCTTTTCTTGCTAGTTCACAATTATACTTTGTTATGTCATTTTCAACTCTTTTCCACACCATTTTACAAAATTTGAGATGTTCAATCTTTTTAATGCATCATTGTTGTATATCCTCATATTCCTTCTTTTCTTCATAACTTCTCTAGTCTCAGTAAAAATTTTATTAGTCAATTGCTACATTTTTCTACCAGCTATTTTTGTTGCAGTTTTTAAAAGTGTATATCAATTATTTTCCAATTTCATACAAATCTGAATCATGTTCAAAATCTACTAATACTTGAAATCGTTTTGTAAGTTCTAATTTAAATTCATTAGAATGTTTCTGAAGATTAGGAATATCAACTGTAAATAATGTTTTTTTTAATAATTTTTGTCTCTCTAGTTTTGCATTAACATGTATCTTATATCTTATTAATCGATGATCACTTCCTTTGTTAAATTTATTAAGAACATCACTATCTTGAAACATATTTTCTGTTAGTCAAAATATAATCCAATTCTGCTGTACTTTCATTTGGATGGTTCCATGCCCATTTTCTTTTAGCATTTTTCTCAAAAAAAGAATTCATAATATAAAGTTTTTCTTTTTCTGCAAACTCCACAAGTCTATGTTCTCTCTCATTTCTATTACGATAACCAAAATTACCTACAGCATTTTCATCTTTCATTTGTTTACCAATTCTAGCATTAAAGTCTCCTATAACAATTTTAAAATGTTGTTTACTCTGATGAAAAACCTTTTGTACATCCATATAAAAATCGTCTACTACTTCATCACTATAAGAACTTGTTGGGGCATAAATCTGAATTATCTGCATTTGGTATTTGCTATTAAGTTGTAAAACTAATATTGCCACTCTCCCCGATACACCATTAATCTCCACACTATTATTCTTCCATTTTTTATTTATAATGAATCCTACTGCACTTGTATTTCCAATACTTGTGCCTTTATAGTAGAGTACATGTCCACTTTTTAAATCAATTGTTTCTTCATCTTTTCTTCTAACTTTACAAAGTCCAATAATGTCCCATTTAATATAAGATAGTTCTTCTAACTCTTGCAATCTTCCTTCACTTGAAAGTGATCTACAGTTGTAAGTACCTAAATTAAAAGTCATCAAATTGCAGCTTGAGTCCGCAATCAGGGGATTCTTAGCACCCTCTGCCCTCGGTCACTAACCGCTGCCTTGGTTGGTTACTTTACAGCCTCTTGGGCATAAGGACCATGATTTAGTTTTGTCTGTCATGATTGTATATATTGGAAAAAATATTTTTAAACTCGGAGGTAAAAAGCCAATAAACTCACCATGCTGGCTAATGCATGTTGGTGAGCAGCCCATCCATGTTTGTATACTATATGAATAATCACATAGTAATAACAGTTGCAACTACAAGAAATTATGGAGTGGACATTAGGAATTTGCCCTGTTCAGTTCCTTTAAGGCCTCCAAGAGGAATCAAAAGGTCTCCTTTCATTTAATAGCAAACTACTTTCTGCATATATATATATATATATATATATATATATGATCAATAGATGGAGCTTTACCAAGACCTCCAAACAAGCGTATTTGTTTACATAAACGTCAGAGTCAATATTCACTGTCTCTTTCATTTTGCTCCACCCTCAGATCAGCTGATTTTAAGCTGATTTGCTCCTATCCCGTCACTGATGAGAGCAAATCAGCTTGAAATCAACTGATCTGAGGGTGGAGCAAAATGAAAGAGACAGTGAATATTGACTCTGACATTTATGTAAACAAATACGCTTGTTTGGAGGTCTTGGTAAAGCTCCATCTATTGATCATTAATACAAGCGATAGCAGGTTTTTACGTATATAAAACTTGTTTTGTTTTTCATATATATATATGCTCAATTGAATTACAATCCAATGTTACCTGTAGTCTACAATAGTACAGTAAATACACAGTACCTTCTGGATCATGAGCCTTTGAACACTCAGAGAGCTGCTTAGGGCACTTTAAAATCATATTAAGATCCATGTGGTTCATTTTTACTCTAGGCAGCTGGATTCATCTACAGGCACCAAAAACCTGGGATTAAAATCCGGAAAAAACAGCTCTCAAGAAGACCTGCAGGAAAAAGATCTCAAGAGTTATTTCACCTGCTTTTATATATTCCCATGTTTGAAGTCCCAGTCTCATTTCTTTTCTTCTGGAGTATTAACACTGCTGCTCTCTTATTTCCCATGTTCAAAGTCTGATTCTTGTCTCTTTCTTTCTGGAGTATTAACACCACTGCTTCCTTATTTCCCCAGTGTGCAAAACAGATTTGTTTGGTTATTAGTTCTTTTGATAATCCAGTCTGGTAAAGCAATACATCCTTCATTATTTAATTCAGTTAATAGTCTGGCATTATTAATTATTTATAGGGTGTACAGTTTGATTTAATTATCTTTTTCACTTAAAATATTTGAACTCTATATACATTTCCCACCATTTATATAACTGCTAAATATTTATTACTTAATGTGTGTGATTCTTTACTGGCTCTAATTTACACACACACACACGCACACACATATATATGTATATATATATATATATAACACCCCTCTTCTTACTCCAAAAAGATTATTGTTTAATGGCACTAGATATAGTCTTTTAATTTCTATGGCTTCTGGATTTATCATTTTAGTCTGGTTGTATACTTTTTTCATCTGGATTTGAGCTCAATGTTGTATCACTTTCACTTTTCATCAGCATTTCAACTGCCTCCATATGTTGCTGTCATTTCACTTTTGTGGTTGCTGCTTATCCAACAATAAATCACTTGGGATATCCAGCAACATTTGTGCTTCTTCAACAACTCACTGCTGCACATGGTTTATATAATGCCATTCTGACACTGAATGATTATTATTTGATGAGATAACAGTTTCATGATTATCCCTCCACCCATTTCTTTTATAGCATGTCTCAGACCAAAACTTTATCCCCGTTTATGAATGTATTTACAATTTTTGTCACTGCGGTAAATTTCAACAGGATTGTGGAACAATAAGGCTAATTTAATACAAAATTTCCTGCCCATTAACAATTCTGCTGGTGATTTTCTTATGGCTGTTGATGGTATTGAGTGTTGGCGCAGCATCACATTATTAATTGCTTGTTATAAATCTCAATTGTTTGATTTCTTTAATGCCTTTTTAATTATTTGGACTGCCTTTTCCACCAGACCATTCAACCTTGGATGGTATGGTGGTGTACGTATGTGTCTGATGCTCTTATCATGAAAGTAGTATTCTGTGTCTCTAGCAATGAATGCAGAACACAGTTCTGTTAACAGATACGATGGTTTCCAGTAACCTGTGACATGCAAACACAGCATTTAAGGGCTTGTGGCCCTTAAATCTTTAATAATTCAACACTGTCCATTTTGAGAATGCATCTATAACCACAAGTAGAAGTTTTTTATTTACAGGTTCAGCATGACCTCTGTGGACCCTTTTCCAAGTCTTCATTGCTGTCAGTCACAAATTTTACACCTTAGCTCTTACATTCATTTGTTTGACATGCTGAATATTTTTTGATATTTTGTTCAATGTTGATAGTTATTTTTGGCCACCAGATATGACCATCATGAAGTAAGTGTAATGCTTGCTGTCAGCCTTCCATTTGTATCATGACCTGATTGCCCATCAATATGCATCCTTTTCATATAGTTAATTTACTAAGGTTTTTACAGCACTCTGGGTCAATGTACTGAGGCCTTGAAACTGGCCATCCATTTCTGATCCATTCCATGAGTATCTGATATCCCTGATCGGAGCTCATCCAATTGGCTGTGCATTTACTATTCAATACTTCTGAGTTTAGAGTATTAATATAATTTATTTTTGCTTTGATCATTGATTGTTCTTGTTCTAATAACATTTTTTATATTAATTTTGATCCCAATTTCTCTGAACCAATCCCTCCCTATAATGGGACTAATTTTACCATTAATAATATATGGGGGTAGATTTGATTTTTTGCTGTTGTATTTAATTGGTGCTTTAACCTGACCTATTATTTTGAGTGTGTTACTGTTTACGTCTCTCGCTTTAATATTTGTTTTCTCTGTAACAATTTCTGCTTATCGGATGACAATTTTTTCGTCTGTCCATGAAATTATGGAAATTTCCAATTGCTGTCAATTTCCATTTTTATTTTTTTACCATAAATTTTTAGTTCAATTATAAACTGGCATATAAATTTAACATCTAGATTTTTAATCATGTGGGTGGTTGTCAGTTTCCTTACCCTATTATGAGGCAGAGTTGCTTGATCTTTTATTTTTACCTTGTCATCTTGTCTACAGATATGTGACAAATGACCTTTGTTGCCACATTTGAAATACACTTCTTTCTGTCATTTGCATTCTCTTGAAAAATGGCCTATATTTTTCCACAACAGAAACAGATTATTTTTGTGTTACTAGTTGGGCTAAAGTTTCATCTGTTCATTTTAATGATCCCATTTTTTGTACCATTATCCGATTTTTAATCTAAATGCTTGAGCTTCCTCCAATATCAGCTTGTACTCCATACCCTTTTTGATTGCCATTTCATAACTTAACTCTGTTTCTACTAGCAATTGTTGTCTGAGCCTATCATCAGACTTGCCCCAAAGTAGCCGGTCCATTAAGACTTCATTGCTGAAATCACCATAGTAACAAGAATTCTTTCAAAACCAGATTATATTCATTAATTTTCTCACCACCAAGTTGTTTCCTATTTTGGAGAGTTAATCTAGCTATGTAGCAAAAAAGATAGAGGCTAAACTGATCATTCA
Source organism: Epiperipatus broadwayi (assembly GCA_028023455.1). Taxonomy (NCBI): domain Eukaryota; kingdom Metazoa; phylum Onychophora; class Udeonychophora; order Euonychophora; family Peripatidae; genus Epiperipatus; species Epiperipatus broadwayi. Next base: position 1,178,345 of record JAQFVV010012595.1, read on the forward strand.
ACTTCTTGATCAGTTTCTAATACTTGACCTTCTTGGGCAATGGCACTTCAAAATTTTTATGGATTACCTCAATTACACTTTTCCTGCCAAAACACATTAGGGGACATTATTTTTTCTTATTATCATCTATCCCATTCATGGTAAAAAAAACTTTCCTCAAGAATTATGTTGCCTGCTCTTATATATTCCCATTTTCGAAGTCCCATTCTTGTCTCTTCCCTTCTGGAGTATTAACACCACTGCTCCCTTATTTCCCATGTTTGAAATCTCATTCTTGTCTCTTCTTTTCTGGAGTATAAACACTGCTGCTCTCTTATTTCCCAGGTGTGCAAAATGGAATCGTTTGGTTATTAGTTTTTTCGATAATCCCGTCTGGTAAAGCAATGCATCCCCAATTATTTAGTTCAGTTAATAGTTTGGCAATATTAATTATTTATAGAGAGTATGGTTTGATTTAATTAACTCTTTCACTTTAAATACTTTGAACACTATATACACCCCCCCATTTATATAAGAGGTCACATTCAACCCATGTCTAATGTTTCTATCAACTATCAAGTATCAGGTCTCACATCTTTCCTCCACAGAAACCAACAACTGTGCAAGTTCGAAGTAGATAAAAAATTAAATTTAGAAGCATACAGAGAGGATTTATTAAATATAGGTCTTAAACAGAGTATCATCAACAGGAAGATACTATGGTTTCAATACAATACCACCAATCACACACACAATGTAGATAGACATAGGCTGTTATTGCCATATATACCAAACATGCACAAAAAAAAATTAGTTCAATTTTTAGTAGAAGCTTTCAATTGTATTTTCAAATCTCTCCTAATTTCAATAGACTATTCAATAACACAAAGACCAGTTAACTCTCACTCAAATTCTGCAAGCAGTCTACAATATCTCATGCTCTGACAAAAATTGTAAAGCCTCATATTATGGGGAAACCAAAGCAGCACTGGCAACGAGATTATCCCAACATAAATATTCGTGTACTAAAGCACAATCCGACCCAGCACACAATTCCATTTTCACACCACACCAAAAGCTTGCAGGACATCTATTCAAACTGCAAATAATCAGCTTAGTCTGCAGAGAGGGAAACAACTTGAGAAGAAAGATAAAAGAGGCCTGCTTTATTGCAATTGACAGCAACACCATCAACAGAAAGGAAACACTATTCTATATCCAAGAAATGGAATACTTGAAATTTAAATAGATTTGCATAACATTAAACAATCGGTTACTTCACAATTAGCTATGATTATGAGAGCCATGACTCAAAAGTGCTCAGCTTATGGTTTAACAAGATATTAAATATTAGCTTTGTGTTTATGCCTTTATAGCGCTAGCATTGAATTACAGAATAATTGCTAAATATTTATTACTTATTGTGTGCATGCCTTTACTGGCTCTAATTTATATATATATACATACACACACACATATATATATAACAATTCCAATACAGTGTTTTTAGTTAATTGAACCCTTTTTTTATTATAGACTCTTTTGCTTTCTCTTTATATATATGTGTGCGTGTGTGTAATATCTAGAGCACAAACCTGATGACATTTGAAAAAATACAAATATAAATTATTATTTTAAAATTCACCTAAGGAAAATTGTGTTTAGTAGTCATTTCATATTCACAAATTTACTGAAATTCTTAATTATTTTATAGTTTAAAAACTGAATTTTATTTTTATTTTGGGCTAATAATAAAATACAATAAATTTTAATCTTATATGCCAATTATAAAAATAACTGTCTATTATCTCCTCAACTTGAACTAAATTAAACTTTGTTTTTTTTTTTTTTTCGAGTTACAAATAGGTTGGGATTTTTTTTTTTTTCAAATTGTCATTGATAAGATCAACCTTATTAGTCATCCAAAAATAATCAGTCAATGGATATCTGGTGATTGTTACCTAGAAGATAAAATTGTAAACCCCTATTGGTCAGCAGATGACAAGCATGCTGAATAATATTTTTTGCTTCACTGTTTGGACTTTTGGAAAAGCCTTTAATATTTTATACATTGAGTGAATAAATAATATGAAGATAAATTTATTGGAAGATTCATAAAAAAGTACTTTTATAATACGTTATACATTTAACCAATTCATACCATTTGGTTACACAAATGTAAACAAAAAAAATAGTTTTTTTTTTTGGTTTAAAATGTAAAATAAAATTAAGTTTCAAAATTAATAAAATGTTTTGAATAGAACTTAGAATTACTTAGTATTGGTCCTGCAGTAAGATTTCACATTCATATTAGACCAGCAATATTTATTTGGAAAAATGACCTATAACTTTAGTTACTGGAAATGATACAAACATTCTTGTGAGAAATTATTTTCCACCTTCTAAATTTACAAATATTTTTTATTGTGCAAAATAGTCACCTATAACTTTATTTGGTGGAAATGAAATAAACACGCATTTACGTTTTTGCGAGAAATGATTTTCCAACAAGTAAGCTTTTAACCATCTAAATTTTATTACAAATGATATCCAAAAAAGAAAAAAAAATGTTTTGATTAGTAACTTTCTTCTCATTGGAATATTATCTAATATTCACTTACAAAATTAATTCATTTCTTTTTTAGAAGATTGCAAATGTGTTTAATGAAATCTTTTTATACACATTTGTTTGTGCCGGTGACTTTATCATTGCCGGTATAATACTAAGTACTTTTAAAACATTTTGAAATTTAAAATTTTATTATATTTTAAAAAAAAAAATGAGAAAAATAAATTTGCTACAATCAATTTGAATGTGTTCTCAATCAGTCGATTACATGTTTTGGCCATATATTCTTTTTACTTGGATTCTTCCAAAAGGTAAATATTTTCTAAAAAAATATGAATTTAGTCATATAATTTTATTAAAGAAAATAAATATTACACAAATATTTTGTGAAAAATAATCCTAAATATGTAAAAAATCTATGGAAAATATATGTTTTCATTTTCTAAATATACCAAAAGAATGAGTGTGCTCAAAACTTCTTCAATACTTCTCATATGGAGAAAACTTGAAATTATCAATCAGAAGTCATGTAGGTTAGCTAACAGTTCATTTATAATAATTTTTTCTGTACAGTACTGACATCTTGAGAATTTTTGTAAATTAAAAAATCATTATTATTTTAGTTTCAGATTTTACCATACTTAATACAAAACTGGAAAGATAACACTAACGGTAAAGCAAAAAAAATGGGTTAAAGCTGAAGAACAGCAGCATCAGCACATACTCAGTGATTCCTTTTCCCCTGGTGATCACAATTAAGGGATTAAGTCATTGTCACCTTTTTTTTTATTTTATTGAAAAAGGATTTTTTTTTTTATGAGCATCTGATTTTTGAAAATTCTATTCTGCAAAATATGGTTGCTTTTTGTAACATTTAACAACTACTGAAATATGATGGATGTATTCTGAAGCAGCAGATCATAATATGTACTATTGAACATATATTTGATTGGGATAGCACAAGAATATTGGCAAAAAAAATAAAGTAATTAATCACATGACAATGGCAAACATTCTCATAAATCAACTTAGTGTGATAATAATCCACAATATTTGGAAATTCTCCTACTTTGCTCTTAAAAGACAAGCATGTAAAATCCGAACATTCACTTATATGTGTAAAAAAGTTTTACTATGTTCTTATAGCTGATTTGCTTAGAGAGTCACCTTAAATTCAGTTTTCATGATTTACTAGTTCATGGAAGCTTTACTTGGAGAAGAGACAACAATAATACCAATTTAAACATTGTGATCCATACTAATTTGTGTGATATGACAGGCTAATTTCTTCTCTTCCAAACATTATACAGTAGTTTTACATGTAGGATAAAATGGAGAAGTGAATAGAATACAAATAATTGGGCACTACTAAAGTAAGACTTTGAAAATGATGTGTTGGTTTTCATAAAATATGCTTGAAAATTTCAAGGCATCTGAAATAGATGCTGGAATAATGAACTAATGATAAAGGCTAAAAAAGATTAAATTAGTATTCAGTGATTTCACAAAAAAGTGAAAATAAAAATGAATATTAATGAATTAGAAAAAAATAACACCTATAAATACTTTTGACAAATTATTAATCAATATAGAGAAAATGTAATGGATAAAATTAATTGTAGAATTAACCTTGGTCTGGATTGCTTTGGGAGAAATAATATTAAAAGGAAATATGTCTGGATGCTTGAAAAAAGTTTTAAGAGAAGAATAATGAAGAAACTTTCCATGTTAGGATTAACAAAAAGAGATTAAAAAGTGAAATATATAATTAAAAGGACAAACAGGTTTCACTGATATCATGGAAAATTTATGAATTTGAATTGCAATTGGAATGGATCTTTTGTTAAAGAAGATGATAATAAATACAAAATTAAATATTAAAATGTATTCTAAGAGTTTGTAAAAGATCTAGAAAGAAACCACATTTTAGTTGAATGGATGTTACCAACGATGACTCATGACCTCACCCATATGTTTCTAATAGCAATTATTTTTATTCTTGGAGCTTTATACTGAATGCACCAATAATTACTGATCACCAGGTGGTATATTGCTACAAAATTTTCATTTCCACACTAATCAGTTCCTGTCGCTTGTCTTTGTCATGAGGCTGAAATACTATCTAATATTAAATACTGTTTTCATGTGGTAACCAAACACAAAACATCTATCAAAGCATAATGGCTGCATTACTAGTACCCATAAGTGTATAAGGTATGTTAAATAATACTTTATAATAATCTACATTATAACTATAATAAAAAGTTTATTACAAGTCTAATGCATTTATATAAATATATTTTCATTATTACTATTTATTATTGTTTATCACATAAGGGTAATGATTAGTCCCAACAAACATACCTTCCATTAAGGACAATGCAGGAAAATATAGATTGAAAAAATAACATAGTTAATACAAATATAGGGATTTGAACTCAGACTTTCAAGCACCCTTCAACTATCCACACTATCTCATACCACTGATACCCTTGACCACACACATGTAGAAAAGATAAATAATCACCAACATACATATTTTATGCTGAACTAGCACTCATCATATATATATATAATCAGTACTCAGTTTTATATAAATATAGCAAACCCTCATACTTTAATGGACAGACTTTAATCCACTCCAACTCTTCAGCCATCCATACCATTGAAATCTGATGATGGAAAGTTCAAATCCCATACTTATGCCAATATTATTGCCATGCCCATGTTGACCTCAAGTCACTCTGATCTCTCATGTATAGGACCTTATCCATTTAAATACATAGAAGAGGAATGGGCAGGATGCAGGCTTAATATGTAAATATTTGAAATACAGGCACTCTTCATATACCTGGAGCCTAATTGTAAATATAGGGGATTTGAATTCAGACTTTCAAGTACCCTTCAACCATCTACACTATCTCATACTACTGATACACATTACCACACACATGTAGAAAAGATAAATAATTATCAATATACATATTATTTAATAATCACCAATATATGTATTATTTATCTTTTCTACATGTGTGTGGTCATGTGTATCAGTGGTATGAGATAATGTGGGGTGCTTGAATTTCTGAGTTCAAATTCCCTACATTTACAATTAGGCTCCAGGTATATGAAGAGTGCCTGTATTTCAAATATAATCAATACAAATAGCAGAAAAAACATGATAGACAATAAAGAATAAGTTTATGATCCATTTTTATACGAAAGTCCGTGCTTACTCTTTATATATAAAAATAAGTTTCTGAGCACTCATTATATTAATGTCACGGAGAATGAATACTTATTATAGAATTATACAAGATAATCAAGCATTTACTGTTCTACGCAGTTTTGAAACAACATGAGAATTGGAACAGAGGGTAAAGACACATTCTGATGAACAAGCACGTATCATATTTCTGATTAAGATCTTCTTCTAAAAACTTTCATTCCTGATTAAAGTCATTTGCAGAAATCTTGTACTAACTAATGGAAATATAATTATTTGGATGATTTAGTCCACATGTAGAATGTAACATTCAAGAGCAAAAAGTTTTCAGGTCGACAAGCATTGGTGGTCAAGAGGTCAGCGACGGCTGCTTTACAAGCAGTTGTCCCGCGTTAGCGGGTTCGTTTCCCGGCTGATGCTATGACACATGAGAAAAAAAAAAGTCTTCAGGTCGATCTCAGTTCTGACATTTCCGGTGCACAAACTTACAATTTGTGACTTCCCTAGTTAATGATTTTCACTTCAATATTTTTTATTAAACGTAACCGACTCCTTGTATGGTAATTTATTATATATTTTTATGTAGCATGACGGACTTATGACTAAATATATTTATGACTAGTCTGACAGAACATAACCTTATCTTAAGCTGTGTATCTGTATTTAAAAATAAAAAAAAGATATCTTTTGATATGTATAGATAATATATCAAAAACTGAATTGTTTTGTAAAACTAAGGGTTAAAATATTTCTTCTCTAATTTTAATTTTGAATCTGAAATAATGTGCTAAAGATGTTATTTTTATTGAACAATTCTAATTATAGTTTGTGCATGTATTCATTTTTTTTTTTATTTCATTGCAATGATTGATTTTAAAAGTGGAGATGATTCCGACCTGGAGAATAAAAAAACACAATGTTCACCACATGATTGTCAAAATAATTCCTTTTTCAAGAATTGATTAGCATTAGGCAACCCTTTCAGAAACAAAATCTTCTTTGAGCTTGGATGATTTTATTTTCTTAAAGTTTCAAGATTTTCCCCCTTTATTGTTAAAAATTCTCTTTTTTTTATTCATTAAAAAAGGAGGAGTTTATAACAGTTCAATGCTTGTGTTGTTTTGAAGTTCTGATTTTTCTTTAAATTGACATTTGGTTATAAAGAAACTGAAAAAGAATGGAGTACATACCTGAAATTTTAACAATTTACAATTTTAAATCAATACGGAAGATTAGAGGACAATTACAAATTTCATAAGAAAAAATGTATTTTTAAAAGTTTGACAATGTTCAAAATATCAGCATATATTTTTCATATTTAGCGTGACTACCGTATATATAGCCTTTAATGTTTTTTACTTGTTGCAAAAAGTTGTTTAAAAAGCAGATATCTTTGATATTAAAATAATTAGAGACCGAAATGAAATTGAACTGGACAAGTGCTTAGAAGAAATGACAATAGAGGGGGTAAATTGAAGGCATAAAATAAATTCTCATGAGATTGTTAAAGACCTAGAATAAGATTGCTTATGGGATTATATTAGTTTATTGGGGTGATGCAAGAAGAGAAGATATAAATTAATAAAACTGGATGGCTATTGTTGAAAATATTGAATATAAAGCATTAGAAACTAGATACTTTCATTGATCACTGTTCTTTAGTCCACCTAATCGCAAATAGGAGATACCACTTTATACATGTTTAATAATTGCTCCTAAGAATTGTCTGTGCTACACATTTATTTCAATTAACTTTTACTGATGAGCAATATATTCGTTTTTATTTGAACACACTTCACAAGGCATACCCTTTACAATGTTCTTTCCAGAGAAGTTTTAGTAAAAATTACCACATCCCAACATCAAATAAAGTTAAAATATTTTTGTTGTGAAATAAAATTACAAAAAATAGAAGTATTTATTTACATTTTCAGCATTAGTATGAGATTATTGTGTTATAGCTGAGTTATCTGTGGACTGGATACGTGAACAAATTTCTGAAATTACTTGGGAATCTTCTGGTAGTTCTTTAAATGCGCAATGAGCTCTGACATGTGGAATAAAAGTATTTTGAAATTAATCAAATATACACCAGTAGAGACTCAGTCATTTAAATTTGTACTATAGATAAATAGAAAAATTTTAATTCATTTCCGTAACTTGTAGCATTTACTTTTTCAAATCAGCAGTATTTTACATCTATAAGTTGAATATGCATTAGAGTATACTAATTGTTTAAATCTTATGAGATCGGTCTCAGTTTTGTTTTTTTATAAAATTCTTCTAGATATGCATTACTAGTATAATGTTTTATTTGAATTGCACATCTACTTTGGACTGAAGTGTTCATTAGCAATTACTTACAAATTTGGAAGCTCCTTCTAGATTAGCTTATTGGTTCTTTCACATAATTTATGCATAAAAATTTCATGGTAATATTTAAACATGTGAAGCTATCCATCATTAATTTCATGAACATGTTAAGTTCTTCATGTATGCTTGGATTATAATGATGCTTCCTGCTAAATACATGAATAAATTATCTGCTTATTGTATTAAACTATTCTACAAAATTTGCACATGTTAATCATACATCCAAATGTAAATTATGCAAGTGAGAAACAATCAATCATAATTGGACTCATGTATAAAAATTCCTGCTAGGATTTATAAATAAGTAATTGTGTGTAATAATGGCTAGTATGTACTTATGAAGAAGCCAATGTCTATAATGAAGAAGCTAATGTGTTCAATGAACTGTGAAGAAACATGATAAATATGAGTATGATTAGCATATTGCAGTGACAACTGATAGTCTCCATAATGATTTTATAGTTATAATGGATTTATATTCCTATCATGTATATGTATGTTGCAGTTATTCTTGAATGGAAGCATAAAGGTCTTTATTCAATTAATACATTCTGTGATAGAATTATATTTATCTACTGAGCATGTGAAAAAAGTGATGCATGCATGCATGCAAGGGTTTATATTATAATGGTCCAAAAGAAAATGAAGATCGAATCTTACCATAATCTGCACTACAAGGGCGCCATCTAGGCATTTTAACCTAGAAGAATTTATATAGTAGGCAGATACGTAAGTTAAGATCCCACTTTATTTTATATTTAGACCATTAGCCCAAGTCACTAGCTCTGTGGAGACACAGAGATAATATATATATATCTTTAATTGATATCTTAAATATAAAAAAATAAAAGCCATTGCCAGTAATTAACATACAAACAATATTTATTTACGCACATATATAATCATTTAAATCATTTTAAATTTTGAGAAATAACATTATTATTAGATTTTAATATAACTTTTAATTTAAATTATTATTTTAAAATTTTAAATCATCCACCCAGATGAAATTTATATTTATTTTAAGATTGTCGAGTATGAATAAACTACATAGATCTGCATTTGAAAAGAAAATATTTTATCCATTATTTAACCTTAGGCCAAAAGTTCGCAGTCAAACCGGCGTCAATCCATCTGATACACTGTTGTATTCAATGTAACACGAATACGGCAGCACAAAATAGGTTAAGAGAAGAAATTGACTCTCATCCTGATAGGAATACTACATCTCTGATGAGAAGAGCAATAAAAAAAAAAGTCCATAGGAAGGGACTGCGGTCATTTTTGCCACTTACGATTGCATTCCATAGGCAAACGGGGTGGGCGATGTATAAAGCGATTCTGCCCATAGCGAATCTCATACTACATCTACTAATTACACCAATATATCCAATCCATTGACCTAATTCAACTACGGAACGAATAACCTAAGATCACCCTTCCCTAATATAACTTTACAAATCTATATAGTCATTCATGCCCGACTTGAATTTAACATTTATATAAGTTCGCACAGATGAATTTATAAAAGTTTGTTTTTAATGTTGAGCACAGATCGACTACATGGATTACACACTCAAAAAACATTTCAAAATAAACATAAATGATCAAAATATAAAGTCATTGATGTAATTGCAGAGGAATTTCACAAGAAACCCATATGGCATTCTTCTTAAGATGCGACATTGACACCAATAACTAAAAAGACATCCGAATAAATACATTTTAGGTATTCACCGTAAGATATCATTATTTACCGAATGTCTATATATTTTAATCATATATGAAAACAAAAACATAATTAAACATGAACAAATCCATGCAAGCGTCTATGCCCAACTTAAATGTAATGCATTTAATAATTTCTACAATAAATATTAATAAGAAAAAAAAATGAAAATGGAAATGATTTTAGCAAACTTAACTATATAAAATTTAACATTAATTATCAATTTGAAAGTCAGACAAGATTTAATTTTTTAAAATTTAGGTTCTGAATACTAAAAGCTTGAACAAAAGTTTTCAATTATTTTTAAATCTTCAAATTTTTCAGTTCGATAGCTTACAGTAGAAGAGTCCCGGTTCTTGGTGTCAATTCCCATAATGACTTTCATGGAAGACCGATCTGATATTCTGGAGATGGCCTTAGCTGGTTCCATTCCAGTATCTCAGTTCATTTTTAAAATAGAGAGAGAGTGATATGTGCATCCTATCACATCTCTCAAAAACAATCAAGCAGCAACTGTCTGGCACTGTCCTTAATTTCAATTGTTTTCCTTTTATAATGATCCTCTGATTCAACAAACAAAAGATGTCACTGTTCCATTTTTTCATTATGGTCCAAGCCTTTATTGCTGCTTCTATATTGGACAAGCTAATTCTTTTCATTCTCTTATCTATATCTTTCCTCTGACTTTTTAATTATATAAGAGCCCCAAGGACTAGTTTGCTTTTCGATAATTCATAAACAATTATTTCCATTTAAAAAATATATAAATCTTTTTACTAAAATATTTTATCTTTACATCTTGTACTTTTTTTATAAAAAAAAAATACGTTCAAACACTTTTTTTTATTTATTAAAAAAAAAAAAAAAGAAATTTTTAAAGTTTTGCATCTGTGCGAATATATATATATGTATACACATTTAACAACTCTTTTAATTTTTTTTTTTTGGTTTTAGTTTTTAAGAAATTTATTTTTATTTGCGAACTTAAAGATTTTATCTTAAATTAATGTAACGGCATATTTATATACCGTTACAATATATTGCAGATATTTCTACCGAAATCTCTTCATAATTCTACTAGTTATTCTTTTTTTATTTGTTACTGATACTAAATATATTTATTTTGTTACAATAAACTTGTATTTAGATTTATTTATTTAAATATACTCAGGAGATAGTAGTTTTATTTCATATGTCATAGCATCGGCCGGAACGCGAACCCACAACCGTCTGCAACCAACTACTTGCTTGCATGGCAGCTGCGATACCTCTCGGCTAACAACGCAAGACTAGTAGTTTTATTTTTAATGATTTACAATAGAATTACAAAAGTTTTGTTTGTTTTTTAAAATTGTGGGTGGCTTTGATACAGTAGAATTTACACAATTTCTGAACTTGATAAACCTTCCTCCCAGTTTTTTCAACAGTTTATTGTTTTTGAATTATCAAACATGAATGAATTATCTTGACAGTATCATTGTTGCTAGTACTTGGAGTTAAATTATGAATTATTATTAAATGATTGATAAGAAAAAAGTGACTCAAATATGCAAAAATGTTTCAAATTATGTGAAAACACTTATGTAAATTAATCATGCACTTATAGAAAGATGTAATAGTGCCATGATATTAGAATGAGTTGCTATATTTGTAGTGTTTTCATTTATTATGGAAAATTATTTTTTGTCATAGAATCATAAAATATTATTTTTGAATATTATTGTATATAGATAGTTGGAATTTTGGCACAACTTAAGAGAAAGTTTAAATGTTTTATAAAAATGTATTCTAATATTAAATTTGATGTTTTTAAAATGTTAACTGATATAATAATTTAGCAGTCAGTCATTAGAATTTGCCACTCCATTTCAACTTTCATTTGTTATTGAAAATACATTTTTAACGTAGAGTCATAATTTCTTTATTTCTGGACTAGTTGGAAATTTTATAGAGCTTGAAAATTAACTATATTTATATATATTGTGCACTATTTATTAGTCCACCCTGGTTTAAAGTAAAAGAGGGAATGGAAATTTTATTGCATGATTTTAAATTTTACAAATCCAATAATATTTACTTATTAAACTAAAAAAAAAAATATTGACATATTAGATCATAGGTTTGAACTTGGGTTTAGCTAATGGAAATTTATAAAGGATCTGATATGTAAAACAACTCAAGATACGATAAATAACTTATAGAGTCATATATATGCAGATAGATGGCCAATTGATATCATTTAGTATTTAAAACCAGCGAAGTTCAAATTGTATCTTGTAAATATGATGTGTTATAGAGACCAATAATTATTGTCTGTGTGCATTTGATTTTAAAAATAGAAATTATTTATAGTCAAATCGATATGTTACACTTAAAAGTCGAGAAATATTTATCAATTTTATAAAAATACTGATCTAAAATTAAAAAAGTAAATTGTATTTTTATTTAATTTCTAAAAGGTATTATATCTTAATGTTTTTTTTTTTTTTAAAAAAAATGAAAACTGTCATTTTAAAAAATAAACCAAAAACTTGCAAGTAAATGAATGTTGTTCCTAACAGAAAAGGTGGGAAAATAATCAACCAACCAAAAAGTGTCAAGCAATCTTTTACTACAAAATTGATGAAAAAAAAGAGGGAAAATTAAAAAAAAGAAAAAGTTTTTTTTTTTCAATTGTAAAAATGAGTAACTAGGTTTTTTTTCTTGTTATATATTAATATATTGTACAGGCTTAAACCTGCATATATTTTAAAAAAAAGTTAGATAAAAAATTCATAAAATATTATTATTTATAAATGAAAAAGTAATGAATTTTAACTGCATCTATATATTGGATATAATTATAAGCTTCATGTTTAAAATAATGGAATAACTTAGTCAGTTTCTACTGGGCAAATCTACAGTCAGTAATTCTTAATAATCTCTTGGATGCTAATATATTGAGGAAATAATTGGAGATGAATAATATGTGCATATTAAAAGAATATCAACAAATATACTCACTGGAAGAGAACGATAATTGTGCCATGTTTAAAATGAATTTCAGTGATAAACAAAAGGAAAAAGGTGAATATAGTTAAATACTCAGCAAGGACAAATAAAACAAAGGTAAATCTTTGTGAAACAGCTATGTATACATTTTTTAAGTCAATAGAACTAAATTAATAATAGGTGAAAAGTGTTTATTGCCATTAAGGCTACATATAAAAGCTTGATTGCAATAAGTTTGATGGGAGAAGTAATTAACTCTGAACAATACCAGTGGGAATGTTACTTCTATAGAGTTTTAAAGAAAAAATGTGGAATGATATATATATTTGATTGAAATCATGAGTGTGCTAGTATAGATGGAAATATCTGTCACATAGAATGTATAAGGCAAGCCATAAATAATCTATTACTAAGCAAAAACAAAAGGAATGACTACTCTTACAATAACCCAAATGCCTTGTGAATTTTGGAATGAGCTGATAGTTTAAAAAGAGAACTGGTTCTTAATGTTTGTATTTATATGTTAATCCATGAGTTGTTAGTACAATGGGAGGGGGGGGGAATTAAATCAACAGATAGTTGGAATTAATAAGTGAATTAATTCAATTGTTTATATCAGTAGTTATTTAAAAGTTATGTTGTTATTAAATATTATAAGTGATTTGAATGAACAAATATGATCAACATCCTAGAATGAAATGTATAATATTGTATTTAACACTATATATATATGTGTGTGTGTGATTAAGAGGGCAGGGTGTGTTTACATGTACTAATTGATAAACAAAAACGATGATATTTTCTTATGGGAAATATAAAAATATTAATTTTGTTTTTCTTGTAAACATCCAGAATTATAACAATCTTTTCTCAATTGTTTTATATTGTTACTTTATCACTAGGTATACAACTTTATTACAATTAGTATTTAGAAGTTTGAAATAAAAGACCATGAATTTAGAAAAAAGGGAGAATGATTGTTCAATAAAAAACTGAATGTGTGATATATAAGCATATACATAAAGGTAAATATCCCAGAATCCTATGGGAGAGTATTAATTTTGTTTCATTATAAACACCCCAAATATTAATTTTACACTTTTTATTATTATTGCAGTATGTTTGTATACCACTTTATTATAACAGTTATTTTAAATTACTTGTTAATGGGAATGTTTATTGTAATGATTTGTAAATTATGTTATTAAAATTATGGGTTTTGAAAGTTTACTTAAGTTCTAAATGTTGCATTTCTTTTCTGGGCTCATTGTCATAACATCACATGAATTCAAAATGTACAGGTTGAAATTAAAATGAGAAATCAATTCAGTTTAGAGCAATCTATCACTTTACTAAGCACATATCTCTTAATAAAGATTTTTACTTGCTACATGTTGCCTTGATCCCATAGGAAATTGATGACATTGTTAATGATTAAGGTGTGTCTATTAAAATGAAATTAAATGATAAATTAATTATTAGTGAAAGTATTAGTGTTATTTACAGTTTAGTTAACAATATTATTTTAATAATAAATATTGAAGAAAATAAATATAAAGCTTGATTATAGATTTAAATTATAAGTCTTTCTTAACTTGTGCACTACCCATGAAAATCTGTAAAATCTCTCTTGATATTCCATAGGTAGTATGAAGAATTAATAAAATCAATGATTATCCTGTGATCTCCTTATTGTAAAGTTAGTCTAATGATTATTGCCAATCTTAATTATCAAAAATAATGGGAATCAAAGTTTATCTGTAATTATGTAACAAATTAATTTAATGAGTGATTGAATTAAAACTTAATAGTTATAATTATGACATGATATATTGAATATTATTGTTACCCATGAGAGTATGTAGATACTTAATAAAGAGGAGTATCTGGGTATTCTCCTACCATTGAACAAATATTTTGTATCTGTTTAATGTTAAGAGGATGTGATCTGTTTATAAGTAAATGAGTCTCACATTGATTATATTTAAAATATGTCTTATTGTACAAATGTTTAATCATGTAGAGTAAATTGGGATAAATATTAGCCTTACCTAAATTCAATTATTACAGTTAATCCGATTAAGTTAAATAATTTTACTTTTGGGAAATGTATGTATTCAAGCACAAGTGCGTGTGCGGTGCAACTGCTCCCAAAAGCTGTTAATACAAATACAAATAGCTAACTAAAATATTAAAACAGCTGAGTGCTTTCAAAGGATCTTGCCTTCATAATCATAGCTTGCTTACGTTTAAATTTATGCAAATATGCTAATTCCATCTTTTTGATAAAGAAAAACATGTGTCCTTCCTGTTTATGGCATCGCTGTCATGAGAGATAAATAAAGCCTCTTTGATCTTTCTTTTGAGGTCATGTCTCTCTCTACATACGATGGTAGGATTGTCCGGAATGCACTCATGGTGACTTGTGCACTGGTGCTGGTAAAAAACTGAATAAGTAGAAGGATCGTTGCGAGCTCTATTGTATGAATACTTGTGCTGTGCCAATCATGTGGCCAAAGATGCTCTGCTTTCCCCATAATATGTGTCTTTGCAATAGTTATTTGGACAAGCAGTGTTATATACTGTATGGGGGGTCTGTAACAGTGGAGTTTGATCTTTGGTATTGTTAATTAGATTGTTAGAATTTGGAGGGGTTCGAAAACAGAGCTGATATTTGTTGTTAAGGATGGAATGTAGTTTCTTGTGTAAATTGGGTATGTATTAACAGCTTTTGGGAGCAGTTGCGCTGCACACGCACTTGTGCTTGAATATTACAGTTAATGAAAATGGTTGGAAAATAGTAAATCTGTTCATAGTATCTAGCCAGATTCCAAGTAGGGCATAATGTAGGGGCTTGGCAACTCTGCTTAGGGTTGTACTGCCTAAAGACAGGTCACAATATAAAGTAGATAATAGATATAGTATATCGCCATTAGAACTGATCTATTTTTATTTTAATTTTTTAATTAATGGAAACAAGTTTTTAACATAGAATTGAATGACTTTTGTTTTAAATAGAATTGAATGACTTTTTTGTTTTAAATATTATGCATAGGCAAAAATATACATGTATCCTCATTATATCCATATTTTAATTTGATTTTTTTTTAACAATTCAAGCTTTACAGTAATTCTTTAAGTCAGTATTATACTGACAATGAGAAATTACTGAAATTATATTTACAAAAAATCCTACTCTGAAAGTACTTCTTTCTGTTAATACTCTCATTTGATTTTTAATTTATATGTTCATTTAAAGAAAAAAAACTTAAATTTTAGTTAGATTTTTCATCAAGAAATAAAGCCATTTCATCATAATTCCTTTTTTTTTGTCAGACATATTGAATCCACTTTGTTATTGTTTTTTATGTAATTTTACAAAAATGCACTTGTAAATATTTTTAAAACTTAAATTATAATCAATCTTTAATAATAATTTATTATATTGATCAATCAAAATATTAATTATTTTATTATTTTTTTAAAAAATTGTAATATTTTTTACATTTAGGCTAAAAAAAAGCAAATATGTAAAACGTTTTATTTTTTATAAAAATATTTTTATATATTTTGTACTTTAATATCACCTATGTTCTTTATTACTTTTTGTAATGCTTTTTTACAACCCACTATTGACAGTTGACAGTTTCAATTGCTCCAGCAATCTTTTTCTTCAGAACTGTAACAAACACAATACAAATACATGAATACAAATATAAATGTATTCATATATTTGTATTGTGTTTGTTGGTTGTAAAAGAGCATTATAAAAAATAATAAAGAACAGAGATGATATTAATGTTATATGGATTTGGCAATACAATAAGAAAGATAAAGTTATAATATTTTGTACTTTATTTCAATTTTGAATAATATAATTATAGGAATATATT
Organism: Epiperipatus broadwayi; assembly: GCA_028023455.1. NCBI lineage: Eukaryota > Metazoa > Onychophora > Udeonychophora > Euonychophora > Peripatidae > Epiperipatus > Epiperipatus broadwayi. The sequence continues at coordinate 1,195,102 of JAQFVV010012595.1, forward strand.
ATTTAAATACATTTTCTTTAAAAAGTATACTAAAAAATTAGATCTGAAAGCCTATTTTTTAAATACTCAAAATATATTTTTTAAGAGATCATTGTAACGCCTGTTAATATGTTAATGTCTACATTATATAAATTGTCCTCTGTGTATATCTTTGCAACAGCTTGTTTGCTGATTTAGAAGTGTTTGAAAAATTGACAGATTAGATAGAATTCATAAAGTTTGAATTAATGGAAGTATATCTAGAGAAGAATTAAAAGAAAAATGAAGTAATTCAATTTCTTACATATTATTATGCATACTGAATGTCGGTTCACATTGTGTAAATATTTTTATGTAAGCTTAACATATATATGTAAACTAATATATATGGGTAAAATGTATTAATGATATGTATTTAGTATTATAAGAATCATAGATACATTTTATGTATAAATCTTCAATAATTGGCTTTTTGCTGTATATCGAATGTCAATAAATTGAAATTGAAATGAAAATTGTAATTACTGTTTTCTAAGAAAAAACTAACCTTGCTTTTTTATTATTGAAAATTTCAAATATATATATATTACTTTTGGCAGCAAAAAAAAAGAAAAAGAAGAGAGTCTTAAAATAGTGAAATTATATATAAATGAAAAAAATATATAAAAAAATTCAATGTCATATCAATTTAATAAAGTAACATGCCTAAATGTTTTAAAATCTTTTTTTTTTTTCTGAATTATTTTTTGATAGTGATCAAAAACGTTTGAAAAAAAGTAAAGAAGGCCAGCCGTATAATTTAAATTCAATTAGTACTAGCTAATTAACTATAAACAAAAGATTTTAACCTTTTAGTGCTATATATATATATATTCAATTTCTATGAGTTTATAAAAACAATAAAAATATTTTATAAGAGTATACAAATTTAAGATTTACATTTTACTTTAATTATAAAAAGAAAGAAATGAAATGAATTATTTTTTGTTTTTTTATTTTTGATTCTTAAAGTACATTGGTAGACTTTTAATTAATGCGTTTAAAACTTTTTTTTTTTACTTTTGAAACATTTCTTTTAATTGTAGTTTTTTTATTTTATTTCAAAACAATTAATTTTGCGAAGAAAAAATCTGTTTTGTAGTGTAATGTTAATTGATTTTGTTTACAAAATCTTCCTAGCTAATTAAAGATTAAAGACGATCATTTATTTTATTGACAACAAATCAATTTTTTTGTTTTTGTTTTTGAAATATCTTTCCAATGCTAGGCTATAAAACGTTCTAGCATGCTTGGTAAATTCTGAATTTTTATCAATAAAAATGTTATCAAAAATAGTTGTTTATTAGAAGAAATGGGAGTGAAAATTAAGGAGGCCACTCTCCATACTGGCAGACGTGGGACATATGGGAAATCTTACATTCGCAACCGCCTAAGCTTCCACAATGATGTTCAGCTAACAAAACATTGTTGCATTGTTCATCATTTATCCCTAAAAAATGATGAAAGGGAGAATTTTAAGTAAAAATTAAAAGTTAAAACAAATTATTTACCAGGAAAAGTCAATTGGAGAAATATGTCTCCTGCTTGAGATATAATAATTTCAAAACTCAAAGAAAATTTGTTGTTTCTGTATGTTGGGATTAAGCAAGAAAGATTAAAACATAATACCTGATCGAGAGAACAACAGCTATCATTGAAAGAATTAAGAGACTGAAACAGCTCTGATCGTAAGACATGATAATAAATGGACAATTGAAGTCTTAAACTGGATGCAAAGAAATTGTAAAAGATCTATCTAGTAGGATTGAACTTGAAGAGATCTTCGTACTTCAGAGTATTGATAATGGTTGAACATGGTGTTAAATGATTACCTACTCATATATATATATACACACACACGTAAAGTAAAGTTAAATATACAAATAATTATTTTTATTTAAAATATAGAAGATTCCACATTTTTAAATCACTAACGACTATATCAACAAATTATAATACACTAATAGAAAATGTTTATGCAAGATTTTTTTTTTTAACTTTAAATTATAAAAGTACCTGCAAATTGATTTCATTAACTCAGGCAGAATAAAATGTAACAGTTTTATTATTATTGTTTTTTTTATTTATTAAAATCTATTAGTTTAATTAATTTATTTTCACACGACCCTCAACTATCCACGTTATCTCACACTGCTGACACACCTGATCACACACATCTGGACCAATTGACGAGTGATGGTTTAGCACGAAATACAGCTATTGGTGATTATTTATCTTTTCGACATGTGTGTGATCAAGTGTGTAAGCAGTATGAGATAGCGTGGATAGTTGAGGGTCGTGTGAAAGTCTGAGTTCAAACTCCCTATATATTACATATTGGAGTACACGTATTAAAAAGCCGGTATTGTAGAAAAAAAAATCATATATTAATTTATTTTTTTAATTTTTATTTGCGAATCAAAATGAATGTTCTAAATATATTTTTCTGATTGCATATTGAAGTAAATTAGTAAGTTAGAGAGGATGTAAAATGTATTTATAAAGTTAGATATTTTATAACAAGTTAGAATTATTTGAACTCGTGTTCAAAACAGTATAAACTTCGATGTACATGTTAATGAAGTCTTTTGCACGTAAAGGTAGTCAGTGGTAAGTAAATGCATATACAAATTACTCCTTTTTTTATTATTATGATATGTATAAACCATTATTATTACTATTATTTTACTAAATATCACATGTCTTTATGCTTCCACACAAGTTTGCATAAAGACATAATTCTCCATACAATAGTTTCACTCAGTGCAAGTCAGAATAAACAATGGATACAGGAAGATTTGTGCATAAAACTAGTGCCCACTCATCCAATCTTCTCAGACTAGTTTCTATCTTGTGGCTTTTATCAATGAGGAGTCTTGGATCTGAGAACACTGCACCTAGATCTTAGGATCTAATTCAACCCTCCAGCATCTACTTTTTACATTATTAGCTAACTGTAAAGCCACAATCTAGAAACTAGTTTGGGGATATTGGATGATTAGGCACTAGATGTGATTTTATGCACAAACTTTACTGCATCCATTAATTACTCAGGCTTGTACTGAGTGGTGCTACTATATGGAGAATTTTATCTCTGTGAACAGCTGGTGTAAGCATAAAGAATGATAATTATGTAATGTTTAGTGGTTTAATATGACTGGTTATTAAAGAACCAAAGATATCAAAATGTATGGATGCTGAACTGAGTTCAGATCTATATGACTATACAAACTAATAAGCTTGAATTGGAAAACATTATTGTTTTTATTTTGGCCTCAATGCTTTATAGTTAGCTAATGAGGTAAAAGGTGGCTGCTGGAAATTGCATTAGATTCTAAGATAGGTGTAGTGCTCTCAGATCCAAGGCTGTTCACTGATGAATGCCACAAGTTAGAAACTAGTCTGGCGATATTGGATGAATAGCACTAGATAAGGAGTTTATGCACAAACCTTCCTGCATTCATTGATTACTGTGGCTTGCACTGAGTGGCACTACTGTATGGAGAGTTTTGCCTCTGTGAATTATTATTATTAGCATCATCATCATCAATTTTCTTTACTTAAATATATTGTTTAGGCCATTTATTCTCATTTTAAAATTCCTTTTCTTGAACTTGTTTTTGCATAACATAAAGCAATATTTCCACTGATTGAGTTCTATATCTGGTGTTGTATTGAATATAGGTATATACAAAGCTTTGCTCAGAGAATAGATGATACCAAAGTAAATATTTTTTATTTCTGAAAGTAGCATTCCAATTTTTACCATTAGAATATATGTAACTTCAGTTGTAGCATTTATATTTTTCTTATTATGCAGAGTAAATATTTGTATTTTTTAATAATTCACTTAATCCATTTTGGGTGGGGGTATTATAATCTGGCAACATAAAGCTATTCTGTAGTATAAGAAAACCAATTTTATGTAAATATTTTATTTTTTATAATCAAATATATGCTTTCTTTGTGTGTTATTTGCTCATTTATTGATAACAATTTTTAAATAGGCAATAAATGTCAAGATCAGGGATAAATATTAAAGAGGTGCTGTTTATTGTCAATGCTGAAATCATCATGAATAAATAAACAAATAGTGTGAATTTAGTATGCATTGGAATATATAAAATTAAATCCATTATATATATATGTCAACAGATGGCGTTCTACAAAAACACCGTCAAGCGTATTTCGTTTACATAAACATCAGAGAATGCATTCACTATCTCTAACTTTAATTCCACTTTCAGATCATGATTTCAAGCTATTTGCTATCATCACTGAAAGACAGGAATAACAACTAGATCTAAACACAAACTCTGAGCATTTATGAAACAGTTTCTATTCAGCTTGCAAGCGTGAATTTTTTAGACACGTTAATGTCTTCGAACTCAGCATAGCAAGCCAGATAGCTACATGGGTCTGATATCAGTTCAGCATCACCACATAGTAGAAGCCTCTGCAATATATATCATTGCAAGAAAGACCTCAAAGGTACATTTATGAAAAACAAAATCAAGTTAAAAACTTGTTAACGCTTGTATTTATGTCAACAGATGGCGTTCTACCAAAAACACCGTCAAGCGTATTTCGTTTACATAAATGTCAGAGAATGCTTTCACTATCTCTAACTTTAATTCCACTTTCAGATCATGATTTGAAGCTATTTGCTATCGTCAGTGAAAGACAGGAATAAGAACTAGATCTAAACACAAACTCTGAGCGTTTATGAAACAGTTTCTATTCAGCTTGCAAGCGTGAATTTTTTAGACACATTAATGTTTTTCATAAATGTACCTTTGAGGTCTTTCTTGCAATGATATATATTGCAGAGGCTTCTACTATGTGGTGATGCTGAACTGATATCAGACCCATGTAGCTATCTGGCTTGCTATGCTGAGTTCGAAGACATTAACGTGTCTAAAAAATTCACACTTGCAAGCTGAATAGACACTGTTTCATAAACGCTCAGAGTTTGTGTTTAGATCTAGTTCTTATTCCTGTCTTTCACTGACGATAGCAAATAGCTTGAAATCATGATCTGAAAGTGGAATTAAAGTTAGAGATAGTGAATGCATTCTCTGACGTTTATGTAAACGAAATACGCTTGACGGTGTTTTTGGTAGAACGCCATCTGTTGACATAAATACAAGCGTTAACAAGTTTTTAACTTGATTTTGTTTTTCATAAATGTACCTTTGAGGTCTTTCTTGCAATGATATATATTGCAGAGGCTTCTACTATGTGGTGATGCTGAACTGATATCAGACCCATGTAGCTATCTGGCTTGCTATGCTGAGTTCGAAGACATTAACATGTCTAAAAAATTCACACTTGCAAGCTGAATAGAAACTGTTTCATAAACGCTCAGAGTTTGTGTTTAGATCTAGTTCTTATTCCTGTCTTTCACTGACGATAGCAAATAGCTTGAAATCATGATCTGAAAGTGGAATTAAAGTTAGAGATAGTGAATGCATTCTCTGACGTTTATGTAAATGAAATACGCTTGACGGTGTTTTTGGTAGAACGCCATCTGTTGACAAAAATACAAGCGTTAACAAGTTTTTAACTTGATTTTGTTTTTCATATATATATAATAGTTTATCATTGCTCTGCTTATGGCACAAAACTCTAAAAATTCATTAAATCAATTATTAAATACATGGAAATTTTTTCCGTTCTATAATAATGTTAAATATTAATGCTATACTTGATTAAATATTAATGCTATAATTAATATGACATTCATGTAAATATTCACATAAGGAAAAATTTTATATGCCTATGTGCTTGAAAAGGAAAGTTTTTAATAAATTTGTTTTAGTAGATCTTGCACCTACTAATCTTGATATTTTTATACATCTTTCTCATTTACTTTCAAATTTATACCTCTAGGACCTCCAATTTCTTTTCTCTCATTTGGCAATTGTCCATATCTTTTATCCATATAACATTCTCTTCTTTTATAATGAAGTTTATTTTACGCTGGGTACACAATAACTATTCTTGATGGTGTTACTTGAAATTAAGTTTTTGCTTTTATTTGACATTGATTTAGTGTTGCAGAGATGTTTGATTACACAGAACTATCAGTCTTACAAAAATTGAAATGGCATAGATTAATACTTGAATTAAATTTGTGTGTGGATATTTCCACTTAGGTACATATCTAAACAACATTAGATAATGATTATTTATAAGAAAATATAAATTTGTTACATTAACAAATGAAATAAAAAACTGCTCTAATGTATATATATATATATTTTCCTCCAAAATTTGAAAAAATATATTAATCTCATTTAATCAAACTTTAACCCAGATATGATGATCCCCTCTGCAATGAATTATATAGGGGGTAGGGGACAAAGCTGAGTTCACTTATACAATTTCATTTGTCATACATATACCAACCCATTATTCAAAAAAGTAACACAGCTTTTCTCATATTTATATTAATGAAACTATGCGAATCATAATATTTTAAATTACACTTATAGCAATGTATAATCATCTATTTCAAAAAACAGTTTACTTTTAAATCAAAGGTGGATCTTTGATTTTTTTTAAAGCCTTAAAGAAATTGAGTAGGATGATTTTCCAATGTTCACTCCATATGTTTTTGTCATTGTGTGGGAACTTTTTTTTAAATAGACATTTACTACCATTGTGACCATATTCCTAGGAGGATATAAAGTCACCTATTAAATCAGTGGTTGGAGGCCAAAGGCTGAGGATAGTAAGAATTTTCTGATTGTGGACCCAAGATGCCAGTCGATGACATTGTCTTAGTTAGATTCATACAACTGCAGATAATATTTAAGTTAAGGAAGATTGCATAAATTGGGGAGGGGGGCTCTATAATATTAAATGAGGCATGGTTGGACTTGGTGAAGCTAGAATGAAAGGTGAAGAGACATTGATTTAAAAAATGAACATGTATTTTACTATAAAAGCACAAATAATTGATGTGCAAGTGGGGTGGGATTTATTATAAATAATGAGTGAAAGAAAAGCATTGTGGAAATTGATAGTGCATCAGAGTCTGGCAAAATTAATAGAAGATATTATATGTTGATAATTTAAATTTATGTTTGAACAAATTCTTAGTGTGTTGAAGAATTAGAAAATTTTTATATGGTTATATAAAATGCTTTTGATCTGATCAGATATTTTAAAATTGTTATGTGAGACTTTAATGCTTGAATTGGTAAACAATTGAAAGATGAAAGTACTGTGAGTTATGATGCTAGAACTGAGAGAAGACATAGTCTTGTGGAATTATCTGGAAAAGAAAAACTGTTTATTATGAACTCTGTCTTTGCCAAAAATTCTTAATGAAAATGAACATAGAAGCTTCTAAATGAAATTAAGAGCAGAATTGGATTAGAATTTGACTAAAAGAAAATAAGAAATTTAAGATTATAATGATTTTAATAAATTGAACAGAAAGTGAACATCAGTTAGTAAAATGTAAAATGTTATTGCAAAACTAGAAAATCATTAAGAAAGACAATATTAACAGTTAATATTCTTAACATTCTGAATCACTCCAGTGATTTTAAATTAAAGTTTGCAAATCATTTTAAAACATTAATCAGGTTTGAAGTTGGTTCAAACTTGAATAAACTTAATATGAAGATAACTGACACATTAATTAATAACCGCAAGAAAGGGAACCGGTACAAAGAATAATAATTTAACAGTAAATTTTCTACTGAAACAAGACACCTGACTCCTCATGTATAGGATTTTGTCCATTTAATTACAGAGAAATGGGATGGGAATGATTTGGGATGAATTTGTAATATTAGAATACAAGTATAATTTAATATACTTGGAAATTAGATGTAATTGTAGTGAAATTTAAACACAAACTATCAAGCACTCTTCAGGTATCAACTCTATCTCATACAACAGATACCCATGATCACACATGTGAAAAAGATAAATGATCTCCAATATACATATTCTATTCTGAATCAGCACTCTTCAGTTGGTCCAGATCATCATTTCCCACATATATAATAATCAGTGTTTAGTTTATATTAAGATTGCAAATTTTCAAACATTAAGGTCAGGCTTTAATCTATTCCACCCTCCAACTCTTCAGCTATCCATACCATTGAAAATCTGATGATGGAATGCCCAAATTCAAATGATAAATGAATGTCATTATTTATTATGATAAATATCATGGTGCAGGAAGTAATTTATTTGGTAAATTTATTGGAAGAAATATTTACTTCAATTTTTAGAGAAAGTATTGAAAGAATATTTTTGATGTGTAGCTCATTTGGAATATTTTAAGCAAGAACTAGTTTTTTTTCTGAAAGTGGAGCTAAGTGTAAATATAAATTTGAGGATTGATTCAAAAATTATATGATCAAATTGTATTTCTTTTTAAAAAAGTGGAAGTTGAGCTAATTAATTGAACAAGAAGTATTGATCTTATATTAATATCTATAAAAAGTTATATGATTAAATTTTAAATATAAAATTATATATTAAATCATTAATGCCAACATTGTTGTTATATTTAAATAAAACTATTGCACCTGCATAGGTAAATAAACCAATATAGTACAGAGAGAGTATCAATGCCCCAAACAAGTTCTTAATTGATAAGTGCTGTAAGAGCTTGTTTGAGCCATTGGTACACTCTCTGTATTACATTTTTGTAAATAAAAGCAATGTCTTGTTATATATGACTTGCTTTATTGATAATTATAAAGCAATATAATATTACTATTTTGTTGTCAAGGCAACATTATAGTAAAGATTAATTGTAATGTTGATTTGATAATGAATTGCTGATATTCTATTAGTGTCTTAAACTCAGTGATGTGATGATATAAATATATATAGTACTAGATAATAGACAATCTTACAACTTTCATGTTATTTCCTGATGACTACACTATGTTGTTTAAAATGATTTACTTGCTATTTTGCCATTTTAAATATGTATACACAATATCATTATAATATTATTTATATAACCAAGGGCTTGTCTTCTACAACTTTAGTGCCAACTAATTTCTGTTATTCTTTATTTCATTGCCAAAACAAAATGAAACACTGATTATGAATTTATTGGGTTTTTTTAAGATATATTTAACATGCACACAGTATATCTTATACTTTTATTAATTAAGCCAGAAAAAGTTTTATTTTACTCACACTTAATTCAGAAATTATATATATTAGAATCTTGTTAAAGAGTGGCCAAAAATATTCATAATAATGTATTATTTGTCTATGAAAAAAATTCAAATTTTATTTTTTCAGCATTAAATAAGTCTATAACTATTTCACAGAATGCAACTATTTTTTTCTTTAACATATATTTAATTGTATTAAATTTAAGTTTATTGTTAAATAAATAATTATTAATATATTTTCAGAATATTATAATTTTTACTACAGTTGCATTCTTCTGCCAAATTTTTAATAACAGTTTGTTCTTTTTTATATGGTTGGCTATGAATTACTTATTAACAATGCACAGCCAGGATTTTTTTAGCAAAGTACATCATTTCATACTGCTTTTGTTTCAACTTATCATTATATATACATATATATAATTCATAGTATTATTTTTGGGAGCTTCCATGTAGTAAAAACATAAAAACTAAAATAGCTGAAGTTTCAGTACAATAACATATATTTTTCTTTGGTATTTTCTTTTCATTCTCAAACTCTATTGATTGAGAAGTTTTTAAAAAATGTTTTATCCTCCAATAGCTTTTTCCAAATGTTGTTAATTTTTTCAATTCACAGCTTTAAAAATCTCTATAGCTCTCCTTTGCAGCTTCAGGTTATATTGTTCAGTTTTTGTCAGAATATGGGTTTTATTAAAATTGATGCAATGGTTAGTTAATTTAATGTGTGAATAAATGGCTGATGAATTGGATTTTTTTCTAACTGCCAAAATGCATTCTTTCTTTCTTATGTTTATTTTATGATTGATCTTTCCAATGTATGAATGTAAACAGACTCCACATGGAATTTTATATACACAATGATATGCCAAAAGGGCATGGAAATATTTCATTAATTTTTTTTAAATGTAATATAAACTGTGTGGATATTATTTTTTAAAAAACATCACCATTATTATCAATTAATCTTTTTATATATGACAGAACAGTCTTAATTTTTGAAGTATCAAAATCTTTTTTCTTATTATATAAAAAATATCTATTAATATATAAGCATTTTTTAAGTAGTATAGATATCTCAATGAAAATGCCTGTCATCAGAAGGTCTCTTAGTTTTATTTAATAATGTCTTTGCCACTGAAAAGAATTGTTCTGGATTATATTTTATATAATAAGAAAAAATATTTTGATACTTCAAAAACTAAGACTATTTTACTATATATAAAGCAGGTAATACTTTAAAAAAAATATCCACATAGTTTATACTACATTAAAAAAATAATGAAGTATTTCCAGATTCTAAGGATAACATTCTGGAATTTATTTACATTCATATATTGGATAAACCAATTGTAGAATAAATATAAGAAAAGAAGAATATATTTTGCCAGTTAGAGAAAAATACAACCTGACAGCCATTTATTCACACATTAAATTAACTAACCATGACATCAATTTTAATAAAACATATATTCTTGCAGAAATTGAATGATATGACCAGAGACAATTGAAAAAAATTAACAATGTTTGGAAAAAGCTATTGGAAGGGGAAATATTTTTTAAAACTTCTCAACCAATAGAATTTGAGAATGAGGAGAAAATAACAAAGGAAAAAATTATGATTTTTTTAAAAAAATCTCACCCTACACATTTTTTTTGGGAGGAAGAAGAAGGTCTGATGAAATTACTTGTTTTTGTGCTGAAATGTCAGCTATTTTATCTATTACATTTTCACTATGTGGAAACTCACGAAAATAATACTAAGAATTCATCTTTTATCTATGAGAATATTAGAACGGATGTATGTATACTATGGTGTGAAATAGTGTAATATATTAAATACTAGAATATCTCTCACTTCATATGATAATTAACATGATATATCTGGGATAATGTTTACATTATAAAATTTTAAATCCAATAAGAGTGAATTCACATTTGTCTATGGTTGAATAATTTATATAGAAATGAATTTGAACAATAATTTAATGTGAGAATGAAATTGTAATTATTGTTAATATGAACAAAACTCAAATGAATTTAGCTTTATTTAATATTCCCAAATCATGGTCATTAAGTATTTTTAATAACTTTCATAAAAATCAAAATCATTAAGGATATAAATATTATAAATACATGATGTGATATATTAACATTTTAGATGTATAATCCTTCCAGTATATGTATATTGAAGTGATATTTATATATGCTTCATGTCCACAATTTAAAAAATATTCGAAGAAATTTTAAAAATAAATGTTAAACAATTTTAATTATATATATATAATTTATATGCACAGATAAAGATATCTAGTATAATTAATGATAAATTTATTTTAAAAGTATGTTAAAATATCTGTTTTTTTTATTAACAATAACAAATAAAATTTTGGAAAAAGTAATTAAAGTATTTGTAAATAGATTAATTAAGTAGGGAGATAAATATCTATAATTTAAGCTGTTATTTTATTAAGCTCTTTCAAAAATAAAAATTTGTAAATGGTACACTTTGACAAATCAAACTGCAGACCAAAATGGAGATCAGACATTATCTAAGACCAATAGATCAAAGGATTCAAATTATTGCAGATGGATCATATTTTGGCTGATAACAAGTCAAAAAGATATAAATAGGGATTATAAGCTGGTTTATTATTCTGATTCTTCTGTCATTCAGCTATGTGCATTAGTCATTGTGCTTGTTTCAGTCAACTTCCTGTAACTGCACTTATTCATGTTTTTTTGGTTCCAACACCATGCATGAGTAGAGAAGCAGCTATCTGCTTCATTCTGGACAGTCAGATGAGTGCAGTCCAGAAAATAATGTTGCCAACTAACAGAAACATCTTGAATGTTGTGTCTGATATATATTCACTTTATAAACAGGCAAAAATCTCCATTACTGTACCACTCAGAGCAAGACAGAGTAATTAATGGATACAAGAAGGTTTGTGTATAAAATGCCTATCTAGTGCCTACTCATCCAATATTCTTAGATTAGTTTCTAGCTTGTGGTTTTCATCAGTGAGGAGCCTTGGATTTGAGAGAACTGCACCTAGATCTTAGGGATTTTATGCACAAACCTTCTTGCATCGATTGATTACTGTGACTTGCATGAGTAACACTACTATATGGGGAGTTTTGCCTGTTTTAACAGTTGAGAAAGCATAAGAAATGGTGCTCCTGTGATGTGTAGTGATTACTCACTTTATACATATAAACTTTCTAATCTCTCAAAGCTGCATGGAGAAACCAGCCATCATGCAAAGAATAAACTATCACCAGAGTTACATCATGTAGTTTCTATGATGATTAAAACTTACCGCCACCATAGTTGTGGTTCAACAGATAGTCTGCTGAAATATACTAATGCTTAAAAAATGAACTTGAACTTTTATTTCTGAAAGTACTAAGTATGAACTTTAAAAGAATATTATAAATATTTAGAATTACTATTATTTATCTCCTCTCTAATAAAAGTATTTTAGTTAGGGTTTGGTTGTTAAATCTGTTTATAAACAGATAGGGCAGGAGATTGTTGTTCTGTTATTGTTAAACACACCATAATTCATTTAGTATAAATTTTGAAGATTATTATATATAAAGCAATTTAAGTTTATTACAATCTCTGGCTATGCATTTAATGATATATTGTTTTCAGTCATTTCCACTTCATCCCGAATTATAAACAATAATTTAAAACTGTATTTTTTGAACCCAGAAGAGAATCCAAGAGGGCTGCATAGACAGAATAAGTTAATATTATATTTTTGACTTTTAATAAATTACAGTTTTAAGCAATCTACTCTCCAGTTTTGAAGAAGGATAATTGGAAGTATTGATAGAGAATAGTTAACCTTTATTTCAGGTTGTTTTATTTACATACACAATTTATTTGTATATAATTTATTATTCTTTATGTTATTTAGTGCAATAGTATATATTTATATGAAAATTCCTACCATATATTATCTGTCTTGTTTTTATACATGTCATGGATGATAACATTTGTGAAACTGCTGATCATTCTTATGCTTAATATATGATAGATGTAAATTCCCATCCTATAGCATGGTCCTAGCTCACATATATGTAATTATCAATGAATATTTATAACATCAATGTTGCCTCTTACATTTGCCTTTATAGCATTTAATTACTTACCTGAAGTAAAGTCTGAAAGCATTTATGGTAGTCCAGTTAGTTAAATATATAAATTTATTGTATCCCCTGACTCGAGGTTTATTAATAATAAAACTATAATAATAATTACTTGTGATCATTAGTCTATGCAGTGAGTTTATATCTTTTCAGAATTACTTAATATGTATTAAGAAGCATTTATAATGTATTATATTATATATAACTTCTATACATAAACCTAATTATCACATGAATAAATTTAATTATTGAATCAATCAGTCATTATACATATTAACTTGTTTAAAGATTGACCAGGTGGTCAAGTTATGCTATTGTGTGTTATCTTTATGTATATATGTAAATAAAATGTAATGTCTCATTATTTTTTGGCAGTTTGTCATTATTTTGCAATCAATAATTTAATTAGAATAGGATATATCATATGACTAGCTGATCTTAGTGGGCTATAAAAGAAGAAATTTGTCATTCTGTGACTTCAGAATGTGAAATATACATGCAGATTGAACTTAGGTGATTTTTGTATGAGTCATATATGTGGACAATTATAATCTCATTTCTGTTCTTTACTAGAATAACAATCTATGGAAATATTTTATTCAACCTGTACAACTCTGGAGAAGTTTAAAATATTATTTGCAGAATGTCAAGAAAGATGTTATTCTTTCACATTTACCCATAAAAGTAACTTTTTGGATTGAAATTCATTTAAGACCATGACTTTGGAAGTAAAAGGACCTTCTTTTACTTTAACAAAAATCTTCAACAAAAGAGCTATCATTGGTAAATGAGAAAACTTGTTTAGCCTCAGAGATTGTCAATTAATAGTAATTGATAGATTCTTGGCAACATCAAAGACAAAAGTTATTTTATTAATAGTGTCCATTCACCTCTAATGAACACTAGTAATAGAATTACATACTAAAAGAAAAAAATCTTTATAGAGTTAAAAGTTATCTCTGTTGACATGTGTAGTAATCCTTTTATTTCTATTCTTTATTATAATAACAATTCATGGAAATATTTAATTCAATTATATATTCAAATCTATGTTCTCTACTAACTAATGTATGATAAATATTATGCTTAATCTTTTAATGCAAAAGTGAATTAGAATTTATCTGCAGTTGTTGAATATATATGGAAATTAATTAGAATAATAAGAAATATGAGAATGAAATTGTACTAATTGCAGCAATATAATTTTCAAGTGAATTTGACTGAAGATATAAGTGGATATACTTTTATTTTTTTAATGGATTTGAATATTATCACCGAAACAATATTATTTACTATACAGTGAGTGAGAGAAGTTATGGGCCAGAATATTTTGCATCATAAATTTACAATATTTATATATTAAAAATAATTTTGGTCTTTCTGAACGATATTCAAAATGAGTATTTTATAACTTTGTCTTAGGGAATATTGAGTAAATCATACTTTTATACTCACATTTGTTATTATTTGAATTCATTTCCTTATAAGTTGCTAGACAGCAAACAAAATTGGATTTATTTTTGTTTGCTTAATGGTTTTGAACATTAATACTCTGAGCACATCAGCATTCAGTGAGTGGGAGAAATTATAGTTGTGAATATATTATTTATATTCAATTTTCAAATAAATTCTATTAAATTAAAAAAAAATCATTATTGAAAATGATTAATATGTTTTGACTGAAAAAATGCTCTATAAATAAATAAAAAGCATTAAATTAATATATAATTAAGGAGAGGCTACCATTCTATTTCATAATATGTATAAGTAACACTTACAAGGGAAGAATAGGCTGAGGGAGAGAAAGCGGTTTTCTCACTTTAATTACATATACATTAAACTTTGCTAATTTTATGTTAATATATGCATATATTTATATAAACTATAACAAATATATAATGCTATGTTTTATATTATTATTATTATTATTAAAATGATCGTTATTTTTTAATTATAATTGCTGATAAACACTTTTGAAAATTCCATAACAATAAGGAAAACAAATAATGGAATAATATCAGTCTTGAATTTTTACTTGAAGTCTAAATAACGATGCTGAAATTGTCCAATGTTCATCATTTCCTGATCTTATGTGAGCATTAGAAAAGTGTTCTATGCTTGCAAAGATCATAACAATGAATGCACTTTTGAGAATTTTGAAAAATCTAATAGATGATGGGTCATTCTGGAGACGTGGTATTAATATGATTACCAAGAGTCAATGTCGACTTGACAGCTGCTAGTACTACTACTACTACTGATGATGATGATGATAATGATAATAATGATGATGATGATAACATATTGAAAATACTTTTTAAAAGTTTATTTGTTAAAGTAATATAATTTTTTTTTACTGTATTTATTTTTTTAAAAAAAATATTATTACAAGAAGAGAAGTAATATATATATATATTAAATGTTCTTTTCATTTTCCTATAAGAAACAATTATTGATATTTTTGCAAACTTTTACAATGATTTTTAAAGTACTTTAAAATATTGAAAAATGATTTTTCTGCTAACAGAAGATTAAATACTATATGCTGTACTTAAAATGTTGAAGTTTTTCTATTAATTAATCATCATCATTTCTTAATCTCCCAACTTCTTGTGAAAGATTGAACCTTAAATGGAAGAGAATATAAAAAAAAACAAGTCATTTTTAGCCCATCATAGATCAATCAATAAATGTAGTAAGAAAGCTGAAATATTTTTTAAAAAATAAAAGAAAAATGTTCAAGGCCTTTGAAAAAAAAAAAAAAAAAAAAAACAGGAAAAAAAAACTGAACTATAAAAGAATCAGTTTAATAAGGAAATTATTTTTGAATATATTTTGCAATTTTCAATTTAGAATTGCTTTGATGTTAATTTATTATTGTGAGTAATATAATTGTCTACATACTAGGCTACATTCACGCAACTTCATATAAATACAAACACACAAACTCACACATATAAAAGTTCAATGTAAATTGTAAGAAGTCATATTATATTGTACATTTACATTTCATTGAAATAATGATATGCTATTGGGAAATACATTTAAGACCATATATAAAAGTATAAAAAAAATGTAAAAATAGAAAATATTTATTTTATTGTACTTCAAATGAAAAATGGGCAATTTGCAGCTATTACCTCCAGCCAGCCTTTTATGACTTTACATGTGACATGGTTAATGTTAAGAATAAAGCCAATTTATTTATATCGATTTATATATGACAAATATTAATATTTGTAAGTTTGTATATCTGTATACATAGATAAATATAATTTTTCATCTTTATTTGACAATATTGTTCATTTTTGTGTTAGAAACTTAAACGATCTGTGTTTGTGTAAATACTAAGAACGCGCAGTTTGTTAAAATGAAATCTAAAATATAATTATATAAATCATAGTGTATAAAAGAAGAATATATTGGTTTTAAAAAAGAAAATTAATATTTTACATAGTTTAACATTTTACATCCTATGTATAATAACCAATATATATTGTGTGGTGAATGATCCCTAATGTTTGTCACAAGTTAAAACAAAGCGCTGTATAAATAAATAACTCTTTATATATATGCTTATTTTTATTATAGTATATGGAATATATCACTAATACATATTTCATAAGTATTATAAATCATTTTATATTTAGTATTTACATTTATTTTAATACATACCAAGTATTTCATACATTATTATAAATTGAAATGAAAAAAGAGGGAGAAAAGAATAGAAAATAATATTTATGTTCAAACAATGTGCAGTAGGATCTGCAAATAATTAATTGGTTTCTGTTCATTTATTATATCTTCTATTCATTATAGCTGTCTTGTATGGTTTGATGAAATGGTACAGCAAAGTTTAGCAGTAATTTATGCAAAATTTATGCAAATTTTTTTTTTCATAAAGACCCTTTTCTGGAGATTGTAACACATGATTCTTTTCGGTTTATTGCATAGTTGTCATTTGCAATAAAGCATACCTCCTTAATCTTTTTTTATATAATGAATTTGCTTTTCCTAATTCATTAATGATGTACCAAGTATCTCCTAAATATACAGATTTATATATAATATTAATTTATATTGTTTTATTGTTGAATAATCAATCTCATGTAATTATATTTTATTCATTTTTTAAAGAAAATATATAAATTAAATAACAATACTATAAATATTAAAGAGTTATAATTATTTATTAAGTGCACATGAAGTATATGCAAATATTTTTAAGACAGGCTATAACCTATATCAAATGCGCCTTGAAAATTATAATAGTTAAGCAATATCTTTATTTTGCTGATAGAGAGATGTCTCAAACCATGACACAAGATAGCGACTTTTATAAAGATAGGAGCGGCCATCTTATTTTTAACTTAATTTTCTACTTATATAGACCAATCTGAAACATTTTGATTTGGGAGCATGAAGCTGTTATTTTCTCTACTGTTTAAGTCCACTATTTCCTATACAAATTAACATTTGTGAATTCTTGCAATTTACAATGTTAATATTACAATCTTTATACTGGATATATATAAACTACTGTAGAGTTATGTAAAGACTTTTAAGACAGGCTATAACCTGTATCAAATGTGCCTTGAAATTTATAATAGATATCAAATTCCCTAAAGTTTTACCAGCATTTGGGATGAAAAAATTGATTCAATATATGCAGGATATATGCTTGGGGCAATTAATTTTTTAACTGCCTTAATATGGTGATTGTTTTTTTTTAAAGCAGTCAAAAAGAAAGTTACCAAATCATACATTATCTAAGCATAGTTTCAAATTTTTCATGTTATAGCAAAATGCCTAAAAAGATTTGGTATTGCTTCATTTTGTATGTGTGTTTTTATATAAAGAGAAATTGTCTTATTGTATTAATACAGAGTATGAGAAATCGTAATAGTATCATCATTAATTTCAATCATTATAAGTTCATTGCAGTATAAGAATCTCTCCCAGTTCAATTCATCTTTTTTAATGGCTAGCTTTTCCGCATCATCATTGCACACTTTTATATTTCATCCATTCATCTCATTTGTGGTGTCTTTCTAGATCTTTTATAATCTCTTGAAATCCGGTTTAAGATTTAACCTGTCCATCTTCTAGCAATATGTCCAGCACAAGTCTTTTAATGATGTCAGTAATACCTGTTTTTTCTTACCCACATATTTTGTTTTCAGTCTCTTCTTACTATGCATAACATCCATCTCTTTATACTTCTTTGAGTCATGTGAAGTCTTTGAATTGGACTTCTGTTAAGTGTCCAAGTCCCAGATCCATATGTAAAAACTGGTAAAACACATTTATTAAAAACCTGCCTTTTTAAACACATAGGCATATTTCATTTTAATATTAAGTTATTTGTACCAAAAGCACTTCAACCAAGTTTAATTCTATGATTATTTTTTATCCATTATATTTACTTCTGTAATAATAATCTGATCAATGTATTTGCACTTGTTCACTTCTTTTAACTCATTATTATCAAACTTTGTTTTTATTTTTTGAGAAAATCTATTGAGCTTTACTATAGGTTTTTTAATGTTTACTTTTAGTTCTACTCTCTTACTTTCATCTGATAACTCTTGCAACATTTTCTGAAGTTCTGAAGCATTATTTGCAAAATCTAGATGAATTAAATAATTACAATTTTTATTTCTTTACCTTTCCATTTTAATGCACCCAATACTTTTCACAATACTGTTATAAAACATTTTGGAGATATGGAGTCATCCTTTCATACACTCATCTCAATGTTAATTTTTTAGTATCATTATGCAATCTAATTGTTGCTGCTGCATTTTTATAAATATTTTTCAGAATATGAGAATATCCTGGGTCTATTCCTTGATGATCCAGTGCTTTAATTACTAAAGAAATGCTTATATAATCAAATGCCTTTTCATAATCTACAAATCAAAGCATAATGGCAACTGATATTTATGGGTCTTTTCTATAATTTCTCTCAGTATTTGGATATAATCCACTGTACTAAAATCACTTAGAAACCCAGCTTGTTCTTTTGATTGGTTGAAGTTCAAAGTTTTCTGTAGATGAGTTGTAATTATCTTGGTAAATTTTTTTTATATAAAACTGATTAAAGACTGATAAGTCTGTAATTTCTAATATCTTCTTTATCACTTTTTTAAAATATGAATAGTAATACTGTATTCTTCCATAATCTGATACATCTTTATCATTTAGACATTTGGTATATAACTTTGTCAAATTTTTTCTACTTCTTCACTAATTTTTTAAATATATGGATTATAATTCCACCATTACCTGGAGCCTTCCATTTCTTCATAAATTTAATTGCATGTCTCACTTTTTCATTTAAAATCCTGGGCGATTCAGAAGATATAATAGAGTAGAAAGTACATGTTTTTATTATTATATAATTTTTGATAGAACTCTTCTATGTTTTCTATGAATATCAAAATGTTGTTTTACCCTCTTCAGAGTTTTATTCTCTTCTATAGCTTTCCTTGCAAGATCACATGAGATATTCAATTCTTTTTAATGCATCATTTTTATATATTTTCATATTCTTTTTTTTCACAAATTCTATAGTTTCAATAGAAATTTTTCTGCTCAATTGCTGATTTTTTCTAATAATTCTATATATAAATTTGGAGTATTTTTCTATTTATAAAAATTAAAAATATAACATTTGGACACATTTTTTATGTTTCAAAAACTATAAATAATTCTTCCATATTTGAGATAACATTGAAATCTACAGGAAATTATCAAGATGATAATGTTAATGTTCAGTATTTTTTCTACACTTCTGTAAAGGTAATTAATTACAAAATTGACAAAATGTTGTGAATAGTAAATATATGAAATATAATTTCTTGTTTTGTTTATATGTTAAAGAAATTTTAGTAGTTTTTTCTCCATATTTAATATAAAATTTATATTGAATGATAAATAAAATAATGGTCAATATGTTCAACCATAATTCATAGGAATTATATATATATAAAGATATTCTTATTCAATGTCTATATTTCTTCAAAGTTATACACGTAATCTTGTAATTTAATCTTAATAAATACAGTAACCAAATATATGTATTTATTAATATTAAATTACAAGATTATATATATATATATATATAATATATAAATTACAAGATTATATATATATATATATAAATATATATCCAAAATCTCACACTTTAAATAATTTATTTTAGTTTACTTGCAAAGTACATCAAAATAATTAAACTGTTTTGGTGCTTTTGGAGAATATTTCTACTGTCTTTTTTTAATTTTTAATATTGTTATTAAATAAAAAAATTTCAAATCATTATATATATATATATTACGTTTATTGGCTATTTAATGTTAGTTTAAGTATTTGTGTCTTTACTATTGAACACATATGTTCAGAAGTCTTTTGCTGTTCAGAAACCTAACACCCATCAACATTGAGATTTAATATGTCAGTGTAGTCATTTTATATAATTCTCATTAGAATTTTGTACATGGCCCCAAGACACTGAGAGTAGCTGCTCCCACAGCTAACATTAGTAGAAAATTGCCACAGTTTTATAAACAATTAAGTATCAGAAAGCGAAAAGAGAGAGAGAGAAATCATGCTTGATTCATCGAGAGTAATGTGATATCATAAATAACAAATCAAGCTTCAAATTTATATATTTAATGTAATAAATAAACGATAAAGGCATACTATTCCTGAATTTTTTGTTTTAGACCTTTAGTATATGGTTGTTGTCTGAAAATTGTAAAAGAATAAAATGTAATTGATAATTAAATATATTTAATTTATATTTGCATGGAATAATATATGAATTATCAACATCAGTTAATAGTGACTATTCTAATGCATTTTTATAAACAAATTATATGTCTTATAAAATGCTTTTAATTTGATTAGTTTAATTTGTAACATTCTTTATGAAATAGATAAATTAATTCAGTTTCATTTGTATCATCCCTGCATGTTAAAATTTCAAAGTTCATTTTAAAATTTAGTTTATCACATAAGAAATCTATTTAAAATGAAATCCTAAAAATTGATCAAATACACTAGTTTAATTGATCATAAATGATAATACTGTTCTGATGGCTTGTATATTTACATAATATTTCTACAAATGATTAGTATTTTGAATCATTTTTGATTACAAACAATAATAAGTGAATTATCTGTATTGCAAAAAAAGATAACTTTTCGTTATGAATTTTAAACATGGTGGTATTTTTTTCATATGTGGTAAAAATGAAATTTCATTAAGTTAAAATATATTTATGCAATAAAATTTTACTTCCATTTCTGGTTCTCAGAAAATAGACAAATTAATTAAATTTCGTTTGTACCATATTCGCATGTTAAAATTTCAGAGTCATTTTAAAACTTAGTTTATCATTACATAAATGATACACAGAATTGAAAGGTATATTATGAAATGATTCTTAGTATTTACCATTGTTATCTTTAAAGTCCTAATATTTTAATAATATATATATTATCATCTTATATTATATATATATATATATATATTATCATCTTATTTAAATGCTGTTTCAAGTGACTGCTGTTTCTGCATTATTAAGACATAGGGATTATTACTACTGATCATCTGCTTATTATTATTTTATCAACACCAATATATATATATATATGTCATATTATTATTACTATTTGCGGGATATTCTGTGTAGTGAAAAAGCTAAATGCTGACGTTTCAGTACAATATCAAGTACCTTTCTCAGAGTGTCCTCTTTCTCAAATTATAAGAATGCACGTGAGATTTAAAAACGTTTTTATTGTTTTCTTTCTCCTCATATTTAAATTCTATTGGTTGAGAAGTTTTAAAATTTATTTTCTCTTCCAATAGCTAAAACTTTTCAACCAATAGAATTTAAATATGAGGAGAAAGAAAATGATAAAAATGGTTTTAAATCTCACATGCATTCTTATGATTTAAGAAAGAGGATGCTCTGAGGAAGGTACTTGATGTTGTACTGAAACATCAGCATTTAGCTTTTTCACTACACGGAATATCCCGCAAATAGTAATAATAATATGACATATTTTATCCGTGAAAATATTAGAATTATATATATATATATATATATATATATATATATATCAGTAACCATTAGCAGTCCATTGCAGAATGGTCTCTCCAAGTTGAATCCATCTCAGAACAATAGCCTCTTTTTTTCACATCACTTCTGCTCACTTTCTATAATACTCATTCTTCTAACATTTGGTTTCTTTCTGGGTCTTTTACAATCTCGTCAAACCCAGTTTAATATTTTAATTGCCCATTATTATGTCTTCTAGCAATATGTCCAACTCTACTCCAGTTTTTTTAATTTTTTTAATGTCAGTAAAACCTATTTGTTCTCTTACCCACTTATTGCATTTTCAATATGTTCTTGTTACAGCTAACACACATTTCTTCATATTTCTTTGACTGGTCTAAAAGTCTTCACATTGTTCTTTTATTAAGTGTCCAAGTCTCAGATCTATAAGTAAGAATTAGAAAAACACAATTATTAAAAACCTTCTTTTTCAAACACATAGGCATATTTTCTTTTAATATTAAGTTATTACTAACAAAAGCAGTCCAAACAAGCTATGATTCATTTTATCCATTATGTTTTCATATGTAGTAATAACCTGACCAAGATATGTATAGTTGTTAACATCTTGTATTCATTATAATCAATCTTTGTTTTCATCTTTTGAAAAATTCATTGAATGTTATTTTAGTTTTTTTAATATTTATATTTAGTCCTACATTCTTACTTTTATCTGATAACTCTTGTAACATTTCCTGAAGTTCTGGAGCATCATTTTCAAAAACAACTACATAATCTCTGAAATCTAAATGACTTAAATAATCTTGATTAACTTTCATTCTTGTAGCTTCCCATTTTAATCCACAAAATACTTCTTGCAGCACTGCTGTAAAATGTTTTGGAGATTTGTCTTACACCTTTCTCAATGTTAACCTTTCTATTATCATTATGTAATCTAATTGTCACTGTTATATTTTTATAAATATTCTTTAGAATTTGACAATATCCTGGATCTATACCTTGATAATCCAATGCTTTAATCACTGAAGAAAATGATCAAATGCCTTTTTATAATCTCCAAATCCAAAGCATAATGGCAATTCATATTCTTTGATTTTTTTTATAACTTCTCAATATTTGGATATGATACACTAAAACTACTTTTAAATCCAGCTTGATCTTTTGGTTGGTTGAAATCCAATGTTTTCTGTAGATGAGTTGTAATTATTTTGATAAAAAAAATTGTATAAAACTGATAAAGAGTGATAGGTCTGTAATTTCTTATATCTTCTTTATTGCCATTTTTAAATAATAATATTAGTATTGCATTCTTCCAATCATGTGATACATCTTTATCATTTAGACATTTGTATGTAACATTGCCAATTTTTTTTCTATTTCTTTACCTGTTTCTTTTAATATATGGATTATAAATTCTATCATTAACTGCAGATTTTTTCTTCTTCATAAATTTAATTGTATGACTCATTCATTTAAGATCCTGGGCAATTCAGGAGATATAATAGTCATAGAAGGTACTTGTTCCTTATTACTATATAATTTTTGATAGAACCCTTCTACCCATTTCATGATGTCATCTCTCTTTTTAGTAATATTTACATTTTTTTTCTTATTACAGATGTAAGTTTCCTACAAATACCAAAATGTTGTTTTACACTTTTGACACTTTTATTCTCTTGTAAAGCTTTTCTTGTTAGTTCATTATTATATTTTCTTACATCATTATCAACTTTTTTCATATCATTTTACAAAATTCAAGATATTTGATTCTTCATCTTCCTATTCCTTCTTTTCTTCATAAATTCTCTAGTCTCAGTAGAAATTTTATTAGGTAATTTTTTCTACTGGCAATTTTTGTTGCAGTTTTTAAAAAAGGATCAGTTATTTTTCTATTAATTTTTTGCAAATCTGAATCATGCTAAAAATGTACTGATAGTTGAAAGTGATTTGCAAGTTCTAATTTAAATTCATTAGAATTTTTCTGAAGATTAAGAATATCAATTGTAAATATTTTTTTTCTAAATAATTTTTGTCTCTCTAGTTTTACATTAAGACATATCTTACATTTTACTAATCGATAATCACTTCCTTTGTTGAATTTATTAAGGACATTGCAATCTTGAAATCTGTACTTTCTATATGTTCATTCTGCTGTATCTTCATTTAGATGCTTTCATGTCCATTTTCTTTTAACATTTTTCTTTAAAAAAAGAACTCATAATATAAAGTTTTATTTTTCTACAAACTCCACAAGTTTATGTCCTCTCTAATTTCTATTATCATGATCAAATTTATCTACAGAACTTTTATCTTTCATTTTTTTGCCAATTCTAGCATTTAAATCTCCCATAGCAATTCTAAAATATGTTGTTTAGTCTGATCAAAAGCTTTTGGTACATCCATATAAAAATCTTCTACTATGTCATCACCATGAGAACTTGTTAGGCATATATCTGAATTATCTGCAGTTGGTATCTACTATTAAGTTGAATAATTAATCTTGTCATTCTATCCAATACACCATCAATCTTCACAATGTTATTCTTCAATTTTTTATTTATATTGAATCCTACTCCATTTGTACTTCCAATATTTGTGTTTTTGGAGTGGAGTACATGTCTACTTTTTAAATCAGTTGTCTCTTTACCTTTTCTTCTAACTTCACAATGTCCAATAATTTCCCATTTAATATGAGATAGTTCTTCTAATTCTTGCAATATTCCTTCATTTGAAAGTGATCTGCAGTT
Organism: Epiperipatus broadwayi; assembly: GCA_028023455.1. NCBI lineage: Eukaryota > Metazoa > Onychophora > Udeonychophora > Euonychophora > Peripatidae > Epiperipatus > Epiperipatus broadwayi. The sequence goes on from JAQFVV010012595.1 coordinate 1,220,281, forward strand.
GTAAGTACCTAAATAAAAGTTTGTCATCAAATGTCACCTGGGTTTTCAATTAAGAGATTCTTAGTACCCTTCACTTTCATCCACCAACTGCTGCCTTGGCTGATGACTGTACAGCCTCCTGGTAATAAGCACCATAATTTATTTTTGTTGTCATGATTGTCTACATCTACTAGAAAAAAAAACAACCATTTTCATTCACACACACATTCATTCTGCATCATCAGGCAACTGAAAAGAAAAACCATGATTTCTTGATCTTAAACTCAGATATTAAGAACCAATAAATTCATCATGCTGGTTAATGCATTTTGATGACCAGTCAAATGTTTGTATGCACTTTTCAATAATTACATAGTAATAACAACTGCAATGATAAGAACACACACACACACATATATATATATATATACACATTATATATATATATATATATGTGTGTATATATGTATATATATATATATATATATATATATATATTGTCACAAAGGTAGTAAGTATAAAATGACTATTTATATTTTTGATTTCAGAACATATAGATCAGGCAATGCAATAAATAATATTAATAAAAAAATAAAATTCAATTCATACCAGTGTTGAACAAAGCTTTTGTAATAAAATAGAATCATTTCTACTCATTTTAATGCTCTTATTGGGTAAATAACTGTAAGCCAGATATGTAATATTAATAATTTCAAAATATATATACAAATGGAAATGACTTTATTTTCTATGAGCTATAAATATCACTGTTTTGTTAAAAATCTAGAAAGTAGAGATAGTTATTAAATTTATTTTGTCAAGCATTGGTGGTCGAGTGGTCAGCACAGCTGCCTTACAAGCAGTTGTCCCAGGTTTGTGGGTTCACTTCCTGGCCAATGCTTTGACACATGAAAGGAATTATTAAATTTATTTTATAGAAGTCATGGAATTAATATAACATAAAGAAACTAGAAAGATTTTATTTTAGCATATTCTATAATATTCTTAAAATATTAAGTCAAGGTAAGACAAAACACTATATTTTTTAATTTACTGAATGAAGTGATACTGAATTTATAGTTATAAAGCGACATATTAGGGAATATGAAGTGGCTGGATAGTATTAGAATTTTTAAAAAAATATGATAAACTAGAAATGATTTACATGTAACAGTCAGTCCTTGTTAGCACTATGATGATTCATTTCAAAACACTCAAAAGAGGTTTAATATTGATTACTTCAGCAAGGCTGAGGATAATTTACTTAACTACAGGAAAAATATTGGAATCTTTTATAGAAGAAAGCATTTCAAAATGTTCAATAGACAAATCAAAGAATCATCATGAGATTTATGTAAATGTACATCTGCTTGATGAATTTGTTTGTACAGTTATTGCAAAATTCATTTTAAAGTTATTCTTTTTTTTTCTAGAGTTAATTTTTTATATTTTTTTATAAATGATTTCTAATTTCAATGCTTAAGTTTGGCAGAAAATGGAATGCAGAATCATGCTGAAAGGTTGATAGATTGATATTTTTTCAAAGATATGTAATGCTTGTAAGAGCCAGTAAATATGTGATGTGTAAGGATTTGATAGTTTTGCCATCAATTTCTAGGATTAAGAAGTACATAATTATAATTATGATAAACTGATTATTTATTATTTACTTGTGAAAAGTTTTATATGATTATTATATAGCTTTTCTTTCTTTGTCTTATGTGTATCTGAAGTCATTATTAAAATTTTGATAAATATTTCACTCATTTCAATGTTCAAATGGATTATAGTAGTAGTACTTAAATAAGAGTAGCATTGTTATATTTATGGATTGTTAGACCTTTCAGTAATCCCATCACATAGGTAGAGCTTAATTATCTGTCATGTGAAATTGGATTTTCTTTTTACCAACTGATAGCATTTAAGAAATTTAATTTTTTTTTATATGGATATGAAGACTAAATATCATTTTTAGAAATTATATATATATATAGTTTGTACATATAGTCATATGTGTATATATATATATATATATATATATATATATATAATTTGCAAATATAGTTTGTACATATAGTCATATGTGTGATTGCTTGTTATTAATATAACACTGATTTTTATATATATTATTTTTATTAGTCTTTCTAGAAATAGCTATAAAATCATTATACACCTAGATAATGATAGTTTGAGATAGTACCAAAACAAGCAACATTATACACAAGTAAACCCCAAACTTTTGGTTATATCTTTTGCCCATGACATTTAAAAAAAAAAAAATTTGTTATTTAAGTTAATTGTTTAATTATATTGTTTTAATATATATTTATGTATAATATTTTTATTAAAAATTGTTCAAACTATATATTACTAGTCAGTTTATACAGTCTTATTATTCACATGCTACTTATAAACATTCAAATAATGAGAGATAAATAGAATCATACAGTCAAAACTGTGTTAAAAGACATCTGAAAGAATTAAATAATTAAAAATGTTAGGCAAAAATAAACATTTTTTGATAAAGTTTTTGTGTTTTTTATTTTTATTTTTACAAAAATCAAAGAAAGAACCAAGTAATCAGTACAACTTTAGATTCTACTTGATGTAAGACTTTATTCATCATTCTGTCATGTGTTTTTAATTTCTGTTAGTTCAAATATATATTTAAAATTTGTTAAATTGTTTATGAAATGATAAGTCTAAAAAAAAAATAACTGTTTATATTGTTTCATTTTTTCTTGACTTCTAAAAGGATATTAAATCCAAAGATTAAAAACCTAACAAATAATATATATAACTTTTAATTATATATTTTTATTAAATGTTTCCGATGTATAAAGATAAATATTTTTATATTAATTGTCATTTTTAGCTAATGTCCATTTTTTTCTTTCTTTTCTTTCTTTTTTTTTTGCCCACTTCTATAAGCATATACTATCCAAGACTATATTTATGATAAGACATTTAAATTATATTTGCTATTTTTCTTTATTATTCCGGGGGGGGGGGGGATTCAAACAATTTTTTTTATTATAAATTATTATTTTTACTTTTTATGTATGTTTTATATGCATGTATATATTTGTATTTGATAATTATGTGTAAACAATTATACTTATATACATTTATATTACAATAAATGAAAAAAAAAAAAGTCTATGTGTTTATAAAATATTTTCAAAGAAATAAAGTTTTTTTCTTATTTTCTTAAAGGACTTGTGACACTTTTTGTTGGCACTAAAGACAAGATTAAACAGGTAAACATTTATTTGATATATATATATCTTTAAAGGGGATTTCAATCCAGACTTTCAAACTCCTTTCACTCATCCCTTTTATCTTATACAACTTACGCACATGGTCACATATATGTGAGAAAGATAAATGATCTCCAATATACATATTTAGTGTTGAATCAGCACTCATTGGTTAATCTGGATCATCATCCCCATACATATATACAATCAGGGTTCAGTGTGGGAGATGATGATACAGAGCAACTGATGAGTGCTGGTTCAGCAGAAAATACATATATTGTAGATCATTTAATTTTTTTACATATATGTGGTCATGAGTATCAGTTGTATAAGATGAAGTGGATGACCAAATGAGCTTGAAATTCTAAGTTCAAATTTCTCTAATTACATCTAGCTTAATTATATGTACTATACAGTACTTGTATTTAAAATATTACAGAGTAAGCCTGTATTCTGATTACTCCTCTTCTGTGTATTTAAATGATCTTAAGATCTTATATATGAGGGGTCAGAATGACTTATAGTCAATATGAAGGACTTTGAACATGCAATCATCACATTTTCAATGATATGTATTGCTGAAGGGTGGACAAGTTTGAAGCATGTCCATTAAAGTTTGAAGATTTTTTATTTTAATATGTCAAACACTGATTATATCTATGTGTGGGAGATGATGATCCAGACCAATGGATGAGTGCTGGTTCAGCATGAAATACATATATTGGAGATCATTTAATTTTTCACATGTATGTGGTCATATATTTTGTTTGTATAAGATGGAGTGGATGACAGGAGTCTGAGTTCAAATCTCTATTTCATTTAGCTCAAAGAGATAAACTATATTTGTATTTAGAATAACTATATTTTTATAACAATATAGTATTTGACATAAAAATGTTGACTGCGATTATTGTTAAGTTACCTTAAATTGTACTGAAAAAATATTTTTCAATATCTTTCTATTCTTTGTTTATTTATTATCATATAATTCTCAGACCCAAAGTGATTGGCTGAGTGCAATAAGTATATTCATTTGACCAAATTTGAAATCAATGTTTAAAGTATTGAATTTACTGCACTCATCATTGTGCTTAAGCTGCTCAACATCACTTTTCTTATATTTTTCAAAAATTTTGAAAGTTTTTACAGTAGTTATATTGCATTCATATTTGATTTCAAGTTGCATTGTGGATGTCTTTTTAATACACCCATTAGACATATTGTGGAAACATGATAAGAAGGCATATATTACACATGCATATATATGTATAGATGATATATATGCACTGCAATTTTTTTTAAAAAATTATATACATAAAATTAATTAATTTTTAATTTATGTAATAATTTTTTCAAATTGTAAATTACTGTAAATACGGTTATGGAAATCACAATGACAAGGGAATTTCTCTTTAATAAAACTGATATATTTTTTCTCAAACTGTCCTATATGTTAAGCTTATAACTAATTTAAAGACCTAATAAAAGTTTCTTTTAAAAGTATAAATTGAATAAAAATAAACTTCAAATGAAAACAAATATTTAACTTGATATCTTATGTGATTTTTTCTCCTTTATGTTTATCCATTTGCATTCAGGCTTTTAATCTATTAGTCAAAATCTCAGACAGTTATATTTTACCTTTATTAATAAGCATACATGCTTATAAAATAATAATATTGAAAACATCATATCATCTGAAAATTAAATCTTTTTTCTTTTTTTTCAGAGAAGAAAAATAAGTGATACAATACACAATTAACGTATTTAATTATTTGATGGAAAGCCACTAAATATTTCACCCTTTTTTCGGATAAAACTGATGTGCGTTTATTTAGAATGTATATTATTAAAATATAACAAATCAGTAAAACATTTTGCTATATGATTTTGATACTTAAAAAATGTTGTCCTTCATTTTGTCAGTTAATTAATGTTTTTTGGTCAGCCTTATTATTTTAAAAAATTTGCATATAATTTATTTTTAAGTAAATAATTTTTTTTTATGTATTTGGAAATAAACCAGAGTGAAAATTAATGAATAATCTTACTTACTATTAGATGATACTCAACAATTTTTATTTTTAATCATGTTCTATTACATACATCATTTCTTTTTTATTTATAAATATTTGTAGTTCATTTATTAAAAATAATTGCTTATTTATTTACTAATTTATAAATAAATATGAAAAAAATCAATGATTTTGTCCTTTATTTATATTTAAGAAAAAAATACTGCATGTGGCAAATTGTATGACATAGTTATAGTTATTTTTATAGTATTGTCCAATCAGATTTATTTATTTATAAATGAATAAACAAATAAAGTGATTTTTATATATAAATAAACCAATATTCCAAATTATCATCATTAGACATTACTGAAGTATTCAGTTCAGTGCTATGAAGGCAGTCTAATGACAACACAAATCTATTATTAAAATAGGCTACAATTCTCAAAAATGAGATTTATCATTTGGATGACAAAGATATTACAGCTAAACTCTACAATAGATTCTATAGTATGGAAAGTTTATGGCCAGTGGATCTGCCTATGAGTGGCATCATATGCAACTTAATGCTTGCTAGCATTGAACAAAGTATTATACCAATGTTTATAGATAAAGTCCTGCATATTACATATATAAATGAGATGTTGTTGACATACTAATCTGTGCTCCTGGAAAAAAAGCATAACTACAGGAATTACTAGCACATGAAATGCCCTTAACGTGGATTATTGAACATGAAACCACTTCATGAGATTTGAATTTTTTGCAGTTGTTAATCCAAAGAAACAAGAATCAACTGGACTACCAAATGATTGAGAAGCCATTCAAAATTAGAGTTGTATTCCCCTGCAATCCCATGGTCCATAAACTTTCCAGAATCGAATGGTTCTTAAAAAAGAAATATGAAGCTGATAGGAAAACGAATATAGTTTCCTGTATCACAGACCTATGTAGAATAGGTTACAACAAAAACATCCTATTAAATGTAATTAAACAATTTTATGAAACTATAAAACAGCCTGTTCAACCTCAGGAAAAAACTGAACCATTGGTGAACATGCAATACAAACTTAAATTAATAAATAAAATAAAAAAGATTCAATATCAGTTTTTAAATTTCTCCTAATCTCAACAGATTAATTAATAATACCAATGGCAAACTGCCATCAGAGAGCATACAGCAATCCATTTTGTACAGCTGTATACTATGGGGAATCAAGAGCAAACATTGAAACAAAAGATATTCAACACAAATACTTATATAAGCATGCAAAGAATAATCCTGAATAACACAAATAACAATTCAGTCATGCTTTTTATCCACAAATTGTCATGTCAGGAAGAGAAAAGTTAAGGGGGTATAGTTTATTGCCAACCACAATCATGTTTTTAACAAGAAAGAAAACTTCCACAAATGGTATATGTAAAAATCTAATTTAAATAATTATGCATACACAGCCACTCTTCAATATTAATAGGGCAGCACTATACTGAAAATGCATTCAGCTCTATCTACCAAGAAGTAACTATTTTATATGAAGCAAAAATCTAATTCTTTCTGGTTGCAGACATTAAAAAAGTATTGCTAAATAAAATTATAAACTTTAAAACATTAAAGACTTTATTTATTCTAATATATACAAAATTTAAGACTCACAAATATCACTGAGAAAGGTTATTATATTAATAGAGATAAGAAAGAAATTACTTATATTAACTAAGTTTTAATAGTTTATTTGAAAGTGATGAATTATTTCAGTTACTTTCTGCAATCATCTATGTCATACACTCCAAATAATTTATGATGATATTTGAATGGTTTCTATAGTGATATTTATGCTTTGATTTTATATTGAATGGTTTTAATGGAATGGTAATGATTGTATATTGTAGTTTTAATTTTATTGCACATATATAAGAAATAATCAGTAAATAAGTCACATTTTCTTAAAAGAAAAAAAGTGCTTTTTCCTCCCAAAATTAATTTTTTTAAGACATTATTAATAATAAATACAAAATATATTTTATTTTTTTATTTATATTATGTTTTTAGAAATTTTTAAATTTATGTTAAGGAAAGAATTTTTTTATATATTATTCTAGTTAACATAGAAAGGATTCTTTAAATAAATTGATTGCTTTTAATATTTTTTCATTATTCTAATTATATCTAAAACTATTTTTAATAATAATTATGCTAAAAATAATTTTATTTTGCCATAAGCTATATTTAAATTGAAGGCCATATAAATGAAAAATTTAATTATGTAATGTCATCTTCAGTTTGGTTACACTTCATAGCAAAAAGAGAGTTAAAACATACAAATATTTTTTTTTTTACAAAAGAGAAAAAAGTGCTTACAATTATATATATATTTATTTATTATACAATGGACAAAAAATAAGTTTATACTTGAACCAAAAGCTTTTTCAGCAGCAGAAGTAAAAAAATAGTTCATAAATCTTTACTGCAATTTATTTATAAATGAATAAATAAAGTAATTATTTAGAAATAAATCACTTTTACTTATATATAAATAAGTAATTTATCTATTTGAATCTTGCAAAATTTTGAAATAGTAAATGTCAAAACATAAAAAAACTAAACAATCAAGAATCTAATAGCACTGTAAAATAGTATAGAATGAGCAAATAAATTTATTTATAAATAAATAATATACACCTGGGTCTCATTTTATGCGATAGATAGGTTCCTCAGAATACACGCGCAAATGAAATCGTGCAAAAATAGACGTAACTTACATTGAAAAAGGGGGGATGCTGTCTATGATTTTTCAAAATTCACGTAAAAGCAAAGCACCAATGTAAAATTACTTTAAAATTCGCGCAAAAAAAAAAAAAGTAAATAAAATATGACTAATAAAAAATTTCAAATTTGAAAAAAATTGATACAAGACAAACTTTTTTATCTATAATATTTAATTTTATTCAAAATAATATATTTTTATGCATAATTTACAGTACAGTAATTTACATTTTTTATACATGTTTTAATTATTAGCGCTATTTTCCAAAAAATACATTCGTTTGCAAACTGGTAAAAAATCAAATTTTTCACAAGAGGAAATGCAACTAGCACCAACTTCACACTCATGTTGTGTCAATGGTTTTCTGTTGACAATGTAATTAGTAATTAATCTTTGAGACGATGATTTTATTAATTGTTTATGAAAATAACAGCTAAAAATTAAATTCTTATTTTGTCTTTAATTTTTTAATTTTCAATTTCGTTTAAAAATCAAATTTCACATCACATTAATTTCAAGTTGCCGTAAGTAATTTTTAAACTGTTAATTACAATTAAAAATCAGATTTTAATTTTTAATTCTCAAATTTAATTCTGCTCACTGCTATTACTCACCTTTTAAAAGTAAACTTGTGGACACTAAATGATTAATAATTGATTACGTTCTTTTTTAAAAAGCAAAAACAGAATGTGATTTAAAATACAAAATTAACACGCATAATGTTTGAACAAATTTACGTTGTAATCTTGCAAAATTTAATGTGTGTATACATAAAATGTGGAAATCATGATTTTAATTTCATTATTGCATAAAATCTTACTATTATAAAGCACTGAAAATATTGAAATTAATAAGATGAAAGTCGAATTCCAATAATGTGCTATTACTTTCAATATAAAGTAAGTGTGCAAAATTTATTATTTAAAGTAATAGCGCATTATCGGAGTTTGACTTCTGGTAAAACATGAATCACATAACTTTAAAATCATGTTAAATAAGTCCACGTAAAAAGAGACCCAGGTGTATATTTTTACAATTAAATAACTTAAAATATTTAGAATATTTGTAATTCTTTAGTAGAAATTTTGAAATATTTATTTGTCCAATGCTTTAAATATATTAAATTTATTAAGCACTAGAAGATGATCTAATAATAATGTGAAAGGCTAAAATCTTTGACAGAAGGACCTTAAAACTGCTTATGTGACAGCCAATCAGATGTAATAATAACTCCATGTGGAACTCTCCATTCAAACATGTGTTCTTGAATTGAAAGTTCCACATGCAGTCATTATTACATCTGATTGGCTGTCACATAAGCAGTTTTAATGCACTTCTGTCGAAGGTTTTAGCCTTTCACATTATTATTATCCAATGCTTTGCAAAACTTTATTTTTTTTTGAATAAATTTCTAATTTTTGAATTTACTATTGATTGTTGCAGTGATAATTATTATTGTTGTAATTTTTTCATGCAATACTATCTCTGTTTACATTTAATTCATGATACTAGGTTCAAAGTTAACCTTTAATAGAAATTTTTTCAATGCAACATAACTTTGTAGTTGGCAATCTAGAAGAAACTGCTTTCTACAAACTATTTCATAATTGCAATCATTACATTACTTTATATTATGTTTAGCATTGTAATCTTACTTACACTTGATTTCATCACATTCTTCTATTCAATTATTTCTAAAAGAAACTTTTTATCTAACCCAATAGACCACATCTTCTTTTTAAATTAAATTGTTCACTATGATGTTTTAATTTTATAATTATTGTTTTTTTTATATTCTACAACTAATAATATTTTAATATTATTTACAAAAATAATTGTATCTGAATTGTTGGCTTGATAATAAAGTTCTTGAAATATTAAAAACAATATAGTCTACACAATTAAATTTGAATTGTTGTGTGACTTCACTTTGGAGATTAAACATTACTTAGTGTGATGAGTAACCAAACATATAAATAATTAATATTATTTATATTGTTTCAAAATTCATCCAATTATCTTTTTTTTTTTTTTTTTAAAAATATTTATGGTACTTGTTTCCAGTGGTGAGCTCACTGGTTTCAGTGCCACATGAAAATTTTGTTTTTGCCTTTGAGATTTTTAATAAACATAAATTTTTATAAGGTTTTTGGTACTTTTTATGACCACAAGACTCAATCATAATTAGTCCTGTTTGGCGAAGATCAACTTTAATTGAATCATGAGTTTTCTTGAATATTTTACACAGCAGACAAAGATGTTAGCTACCTACCAAAGTACTAAAGAAAGTCTACTGTTTTCAAAACAAAATTGAACATGTACATCTATGTATGTGTTTATAATGAGTTAAATTTATTTCAAAGAAAGTTCCTGCAACAAGTTTTTATCATTCAGTCTATATTGACATTGTTTGTTTACGTTTTCTGACATTTAATGGATAAACGAAATGAAATAAAAATATAGATTTTTATTAAAAATATTTCCTATTATAAATTTTTAAATTTAGTTTTTATAGATATATAAAATGTAAATGCAGTCTGCTTAAATAAAATATGAATTTTAATATTTAATAAAAAACGAAATATATTACAGATATTGTATTTTCGTAAATACTTTGTGAAGAAATAACTTAATAGTCTTTTCTATCAGTTATTAAAATTTTATTTTGTTAAGTGCGGTAAAAGTTACGTTTTTTTTTTTTAAACCGGAGGTGTAGGCGTTGAAAAAGGGGAGGGATTAATGTGGGATATGTGCATATATAATGTTAAAAATAAAATGTGCTATATGTTAAAAAAGAAAATGTAATACAGTTTAAATTTTTATTTTAAACTGCATGAATATACTAAATAATTAATTTTTCTTTTTAAATTGCCATTACAAAAAAAGATGGAGTTAAAAAATAAATAAATATGAAATTCCAAGTTAACTGTATTATCATTATGTAGACAGTCATGTATACTTTGTACATGAAAATATTTATTTATCAAAAAAATATATATTTATTTAGATCAAATACAGTAATCGTTTTTTGTTTTCATTTAATATTTTTTAATTAATAAAGTAGGAGCGTTGACTTAATGATGACATATTAGCATAATAATATTTTTTTAAAAGTTGTTTGGAATGTTAATAATGGCATAACTGTGGAGCAAGTTAAAATAAATAAAATAGAAACATGGATGGCTTTAGTAGAACAGTAATTGGAAATGCATCACTTCATATTTACCAGAATCAAATCATTATGTTGGAATAAATTTATGTTATTTAAAATCAAAATGGAAAATAATTGTGAAGAAAGTAAGATTAATCAAAATTATAGAATCTGAATATTCCAAAGGAAGGCCAAGAAAGAAACAATAACCCTTTGCAATGATACTGAAAATTGCATGAAGCTTGGATCAACAAAGCAACATTTTCATTATATTTGATCAAAAAGATAAATCAACATTAAGTGAATATGGTGAAAATGGACTTATTTTAATCAAAATAATAAAGATAAAACAGAGATAAAGAAATATGTAGTATATCTATAGAATAAAGATTGTGAGTAGTTTTGATAAGATTATTTCAATTGAAAAACTCTCAGAAATGTTAATATGATACCATTTTAGTTTTCTGGTCATTGTCAAAAAATATACACACAGGAATTGATAACATTATAATGGAAATTTCATCAAAAAGTGAAAAAAAAAATCTTTTGGAAACAAAATTATTTAATATATAGGGTATATGAGCACAGACTTTCGCACAACCCACTAGTTTCCACTCTAACACTGATACACTTGAACACATATATGTCGAAAAGATAAATAATCACCAATATATATATTTCATGCTAAACCAGCAATCATCAGATGGTCCAGATTATCATCTCTACACATATATGCAATAAGTGATCAGATATATATTAAGATAGCCAATCTTCATTCTTTAATGGATAGGCTTCAGTTCACTCTACATTCCAACTCTTTAGCCATTGATCCAATTGAAAATGTGATGATGGAATACTCAAAGGTCATCCTGAGGCCGAGATTCTTGTCACAACCATGTTGACCTAAAGTCAATCTGACCCCTCATATACAGGACATAATCCATTTAATACATATACAATGGATGGGCACACATCTCTATTATGTAATAATTGAAATACAGGCTTATTATATATCTGTATCAACATATGTAATATATAGGGTATCTGAGCACAGACTTTCACACAACCCACTACTCTCCACTCTGTTATAATTCTGATACACTTGAACACGCATATGTCAAAAAGATAAATAATCACCAATATACATATTTCATGCTAAACCAGCAATCATCAGTTGGTCCAGATTATCATCTCTACACATATATGCAATAAGTGCTCAGATATATATTAAGATAGCCAATCTTCATTCTTTAATGGACAGGCTTCAATTCACTCTACATTCCAACTCTTTAGCCATCGATTCAATTGAAAATGTGATGATGGAATACTCAAAGGCCACCCTGAGGCTGAGATTCTTGTCACACCCATACAGATATATAATAAGCCTGTATTTCAATTATTACATAATAAAGATGGCTACCCATCCCTTGTATATGTATTAAATGGATTATGTTATGTACATGAGGGGTCAGATTGACTTTAGGTCAACATGGGTATGACAAGAATCTCGGCCTCAGGATGACCTTTGAGTATTCCATCATCAGATTTTCAATTGGATTGATAGTTAAATAGTTGGAATATGGAGTGAATTGAAGCCTGTCCACTAAAGAATGAAGATTGGCTATCTTAATATATGTATCTGAGCACTTATTGCATATATGTATAGAGATTAAAATATGGACCAACTGATGATTGCTGGTTTAGCATGGAATACATATATTGGTGATTATTTATCTTTTCAACATATATGTGTTCAAGTGTATCAGTGTTATAACAGACTGGAGAGTAGTGGGTGATGTGAAAGTCTGTGCTCATATACCCTATATATTACATATATTGATACAGATATATAATAAGCCTGTATTTCAATTATAACATAATAGAGATGTCTGCCCATCCCTTGTATATGTATTAAATGGATTATGTCCTGTACATGAGGGGTCATATTGACTTTAGGTCAACATGGGTGACAAGAATCTCAGCCTTAGAGTAGCCTTTTTTTCCATCATCAGATTTTCAATTGGATCAATGGTTAAAGAGTTGGAATGTGGAGTGAATTGAAGCCTACCCATTAAAGAATGAAGATTGGCTATCTTAATATATATCATCTGAGCACTTACTGCATATATGTGTAAATATGATAATCTGGACCAACTGATGATTGCTGGTTTAGCATGAAATATGTATATTGGTGATTATTTATCTTTTCGACATGTATGTGTTCAAGTGTATCACTGTTATAACAGAGTGGAGAGTAGTGGGTTTTGTGAAAGTCTGTGCTTATATACCCTATATATTACATATATTGATACAGATATATAATAAGCCTGTATTTCAATTTGTACAAATTATTGTACACTATCTTTTTTATATATATATGATTTCTATATGTGAGTTTTTTATGTGAAAATTTTCTTATATGAGGTTTTTTATGTAAAGATTGGTTATATGGATGTTTAATATCTGTGTTTAATTGGTTTATAGATAAATAATTAGTTATTATAAATTATTGTACTTTGCACTAACTATAATTTTTGATTAAAATGTATAAGTATTTTAGTTTTTAGGAATATTATTGTGAGCACAGCTATTTTTTATATGTGAGCATAGTCTATTTTTTCTATGTATGCACATATGTATATTTTAATTTTTAATTTTGGATTTTTTATTTTTATATTTATTTTTAAATAGAATTTAAGCTTGATTAGGAGGGAATGTAGTTTTTTTTTTTTTGTTTGAATTTTGTCATTGATTGGGTAGATATTCTGTGTTAGATTTTGTGACCAATCAGGGGGGTTTTGTTAAAATTTTTAATCTTTTACCAAATCTGTAATTTTTGATTATCGCCATTTTACTGTGTATTTTTTTTCTTTCTGATGAAAACCAGTCCTCTGGTTGAAATATTATATTATTTATTGGATTTATAAGTCTTTTTTTGTTTTTATATATATATATATAGAAGTAATGTTATGTTAAAAATCATTTTTCACTGAAAGACATTAAAAGAATTCTGAAAATATACAATTTAATTTTAGGAAGGATCAAAAATATAGAAATATCATTGTAATTTTACATTATAATAATTGGAAAATATAGAGAATAGCAACAACAAAAAGTAATAAATATATTTTATTTATTATAATAATGCCTTTAATTGAGGTGATCAATCATTATGTTATGACATATTTATAGAAATTTTTTTGTATCTAGAATACGTCATCATTCTTATGAGAATTCTGTATGAAAAAGATATTGCATTTAAAACAAATAATATTATACTTTCACATTACCAGGCCTGCCTATTGCTATTAATTAGTAATAATATATGAGTAAAGCCAAATTGGACAAAAATATAGCTTAGAAATGGGAATTAAAACACTAGATATTATAAGGACATCATACTTAAAGATGAAATTGAAAACAACATGGAATAATTTCTTAGTGAACTTAAAATGTATGATGAAAAATGGCATTAAAATTAAATAAGAAGTCAAGTATTATGGACAAGAAGAACAATTGTCATTAGAAGGGATGTGAAGATACAAAAACTATTGACAAATTCTATTCTCTTGGATTATTCTTTATCCATAAATGATTTTTATATGCAGACATTGAATTAATCACAGTGAAATAAAAACAACTTTTAAAATGAAAAGCTGCTATTTACACTGTAGTACTTGATATGATTTTTAGTAGATGGATGTGGTGCTTTCAAAGATTTTTGGAAATATTATAATCAGTGAACAAGTGAATATTCTAATTAAACTTGGAATTTTACTTCCAAGAATAGAAAATGAAGTTGAAATTGTTTTATGAGATGATCTAATTTTTTTAAAATAATGTTTTGGAAAGTTAATAATGAAAGAAAAAGCATGTGATCAGTTAAAGAGATGCATGGACTTCATCATGATAGTTGTGAATGCAACTATGAAGAAAAACCAAACTGACAGTAGGTTATTATGGAGAAATGCTTTTTAGGAGTAAACTGTGGTTTATTCTACTCTCTCTCTCTCTATATATATATATATAATGCTGGAATCACCACAAACACTAAGCCCAAGTTGATGTGGCAAATTATTTTACCAATAAGTGGTTCGAATCACCAACCCATTAAATTAATGTATCAGTAAATGGTTTGAATCATGAGCCTGTTAAATTGGTCAGCAAATTATTGTAATGGTATGTAGGGGAGTGGGTGTATAAAGTTCATCCATAGTGAGTTTGGGAACGACAAATCATCCCACAGGAATGTAGTCAAATTATTGTACTGCTACAAAATCACAGCAAATATCAAGCAGTTGGAGTTGTACCATAATCTTAGCATCTATATGTAAATACGTGATCCATTACAATATAATAACTAACTGTTTGTGTTTTATTATTCAGGATGGGATGATTAATATCCATCCCTTGGAACATCACCCAGCTCCCACCTTTATAAGATTGGCTTATGGGTCTTAGAATCACTTTGCTCATGATGGAAGATTAACTACTAGGCTAGCTCATAGAAAAAAAGACATATGTACTGTTATTCTGTGCATATTTGCTCTGCTATATGAATAATTTCTGGTGATGATACCACTCCCATTCTCCTAAAGGCAGGAAAGAAAACTAGAACCTCAATACATATTCAGCCACTAGAGGATTGCCACGTGATCCACTTATGAGCAATAATTCTAAGCAGTTTTGTAATTGATAAATAAACACATATAAGCAGTTTAATTTCAAAATTTTATTCATGTTTTATTTCAACATTACAAAATAATGTGTACATTCCTAAAACAATTAATTAAGATAAAATTAATTATGAAATTACTAAACATTTAATGATTAATAAGAAGAAGAAAAATAAAAAAAATGGCAAGTATCACACATCTTTTAACTATTGTATTTAAATGCCATTTCACCTAGCTAAATTATTTAATCCCTTGTGACATTCATATAATTAATAAACAATATCAAAAAATTCATATACACACCCCATCTTGTCAGTAATATTGTAATGTGACTATTCCCTAATTAATCTGTCTCCATTCACAGCTTTGTCTAATTTCTACCTTTACTAAATCAATACTAAAAGAAAAAAAAATATCTCATCTATTTACTATTATCATTGCATACCTCCCCTCTTATCATTTTTATTTTAGATCTGTCCACTACTGCCATACATCTATGTACATACAAATGTCGTCTAAGGTTTAAACATTTCCCAAAAAATGTTTACATAAATATTTCAATAAAAAATATGAACACATATTTTAATACTAACCATATTAAGATACAGAAAAACATTGCATAAATAATAACATAATATTTAGTAATAACAAAATCCTTAACCACTAATACCCGATTTTAATATTTGAGGGGAGAGAGTATTGAAAAAAAAAAAAGAAATGTCAGTAGTTAATAAAATTTGGTTGTATATTACCGATTTCTTGAGTTACTGTACTTTGTGAAGTACTGTTAATTAGCTATTAAACACACATTATGGATAAGTATACATATAGATGATACATTGATTATCACACGTGAACTTTCTTGATAATAATCACAGAAATAAAGAACACAAAAACATCTTTTAAAGCACCCATTGATTATTACATGCAATTTTTCTTCAAATTAGCATAGTTACTATTTTCAATATGATTGTTAAGATGATGAAAAATTTATGGTATAGATATAAACTAGTTGATGTCTAAACTTATTCTTAGACAATTCTGAATTTGAATTAGAGTAGGTTTTCTTCATGTTTTTCTCTTCCTCTGATATTTATTTTCCTAAAGTGGATGGAGGCCTGAGACATTGTAACACTGTACTCATAATTTCTTACATGGTCAGCTCTGGATGCATTACTTTGGTCTCCCATTCAGAGGTATGTGGGCTCTGGTGAGCTGGCTTCTGAAACTCTTTGAACAAAGAAATCTAGAGTTGAGCACTGCATATCTTTTTAAATTTTTTCACAATAAAAATAGTTGAAATGAGTTGGTGACACCAGTCCAAGAAAAAACAATAATAATGCTCTTGATTAAGCTTTTTCCTGATATTTATTCATTTTGTTTTACTGATGTCACTTGTCCCTTAATTACACTAGTCTCTCTTGATGGTAATATATGGTTGAAGGTATCTACTATCTACTTGGGTGGTTTGAATATTTTTTCTTTTGAAACTGTCAACTTATGATTAATTAGTAGCTGAGTTCAAACTAGTTTGGTGGTCAAAAATGAACATTAACGGTCTCTTTGATTTTGCATATTTGCTAATGAGTTTCTCTCTTTTTTTCTTTCTCTTTTCTTTTTTTTTCTTTAACGTTAATATAATAAATTGAAAGTATGCTAGCATTTCTCACATGCGCAATTATAACAGAGAAAGCCAATCAGATTTTAAACAGATATCTAATAAATAATCAAGCTTAGACACGAGACAGAGATTTTGATAGAAAAGGTTGATACCAACCTTTTCTAAACTTAACTTTTATATATATAAGCCAGTCTTAAGTATCTTAGCCCGAAAGCTTTAAATATATAAACAAATACAATTATCATTCATTGTGTTATAAATATAATATATTACGGCACGAAATCTCAGATTTACTATACCGCAATTTTTATAGCAGCAACGTTTGTAAACAATATTTATCTAAATCGCATGTTGAAAATTGATAATAAATTGACAGTATGCTAGCCTTTCTCACATGCGCAATTATATACAAAAAAAGTAGAATTAAAAAAAGTAAGCTGTGTTACATAGAATTAAACCATGAAATATTAATTAATCTTCTTCACTTGTATGAAGGCATCTAAGCTAGATTATTCACATACACATAGACCTACATATGTAGTTAAAAGTTGATTTTTAATATATAGCTAAAGTTAGCAGAAAATTTTCACTTTATCCCCAATTCATGTTTAATTCTGTATTTTATCAATTATTTTCCAATGAAAAATATAATTAGCTGATTAAAACAATCACACACAAAAATTCTCTATACTATTTTTTTTTTCTGGAATAATTGGGTCTTACCCTACAATATATATATATATATAAGTAATCAAATGATACTAGGGGTAGTGCTAATTAAATTCATATCCAATAGTATCTTATTCTTATCTCTAGACTGGATTTTGATTTATGGTTTTTATTATTGAGGAATTTGGACCTGAATATAAAGCATCTGAACTTGAAAATAATTCATTTTCGATGTAGAAACTATCTTTTATTTTTTTGTTATTATACTATCAGTCTAAAATCTAAAAAAATAAATAAATAATGTTTTGAATGTAAGTCTGCTTGCTCCGTTCTTATATATGAGGGTGTACACTAAAATAACTTGAATTAGTCTCTGTAGGGCAAGTGAGATGTAGTACATTCTTCTGCTACTTGATGTTTTTTGCAGGGACTTCCCCTATACCAGTATGCCAACCATTGTCATCAAGAGAAATCATATTGTGGCATAATAAATGTTTTGTTAAGTCTGTCTCACTTATTTGTCAATTTATGTAATGATTGAAAAGTTGGACCAACATGTATTTTTGGTAGGAAAAATGACAGGGGAAACAGTTATAATGCATGAAGCAGCTTACAAGCAAGCTATTCTGGGAAAGCCCAAGTTTACAACTGGATTAATGGAAGTGTCGATTTCACCACATCACCAAAAAGTATGGTGAGTGAAATCCAATGTCAAGATGATCCTGATTTTTTTTTTTGAATGCAGCTGCATTCATTGTTTATTCAGAATTCATTCATAATGATCAGACATTTTATCTACAAGTTTGTATGATTTGGTAAAATAAGGAACATTTTGATTAGTCAGAAGTTCAAGCTTCACCATAACAAAGTACCAGCACACATAGCCTTGAGTGTAATATAATTTTTAAATACAAATGTAAGACCTAGTTTATTCAGTAGCCACATTCACCCAATATTGATGTGTGACTTTTTTTTATTTCCCCAAATGAAAAAAAGGCATCACAAGAATTTTTTTTTTGCAGATTTGAAAGTGGTAAAGAAAAAATAATGGAAGAATTAAAAGGAATCACATTGCAAGAGTTTTAGGTCTACTTCAAAAATTGAAAACTCATTTAAACACTGCATCAAATGGCAATACTTTAAAGGAGATTCAATTTATAGCATGTAAAAATAAATGCACCTTTTTATTATAAAATTCTGGTTATTTTTGGACCCCCATCATAATTTAGTAACCATATATTTGAATGTTTCAGTTTGTTAACATCTGTAAATACATATCTATTTATTATTTTTTTTTAGGTTTGTTATAATATCTAAAAACTTCATATGTTTTTATTTTGCACAATTCATTTTAGGTGCAATTTATTATATTTCAATTTTGAATTTAATGTGAGCTTGAACAATAAATACATATTAGATGATGATTAATGACCAATTTCAATTCTTTTTTATTTATATTTGATAAATACCACATGACCACTACTTCTTATGCTTGCTTATAACTGTTTTAAAACAGTAAAAACTCATTATACGAAGATCTAGGTGCAGTGCTCTCAGATCCAAGTCTCCTCACTGATGAAAGCCACAAGCCAGAAACTAGTCTGGGAATATTGTAGGCACTAGATGGGGATTTTATGCACAAGCCTTCTGGCATCCATTGATTACTCTAACATGCTGAATGTGGCAATACATATAATGAGTTTTGCCTGTTTTATTCATATTCAGTGAGTAATTTCTGAGTAATAGCTTTTATCAGTGTGGATTTTGTGTCTGGATCCAAACTTACTTGGATCATTTGGACCTAGTGCACATTCTATCCAGAAATAATGTCTTACTCTTTTATTTAATATATGTCTATTTGTTTGAATTTCAAAAATAACTTAGTGTTTCATCTAATCCTATATCTTTCCATAATATATAATTCTGATTTTAGACAAAACAGAATTTTCTCTTGAAAAACACTGTATTTTAAGGTTACATTATGTTTTTTGTTTTTGTTTTATACTAATCCTAGTCAAGTATAAAAGTGCTTGTAATAATTATAAATCTATGTTCATTTACATATACAATTAATGAACTGATGTTCAAGCCATAATAACCATGTGTAGCAAGTAAGCACAAATTCAAAGTATTAGAGTATTTTTTTGTATTTCAAGCTATGATCTTGATAGTAGAAAATGATAAAAGGGGATTGATCAATGAAATGCACATTAGATTCAAAATATCATGTGTACTAAATGTAGTTTCAAGATATTATTGACAAAGGCTATAAGCTTGTAATGAATAACAGTTTATTAAGATTAGACATCTAGTTTTATTGATTACTCAAGCTTACTTACAAGAATAATTCTCTTCCTTAGCGAATTGTGCAGTTGGATATAATAAGTTTTGGGTGTTATAAAGAAATTCTACTTAAATAATTATCAGATGCCAATCTTCATTTGATGATATATAAATATTAGTACCCTGAATTATTAAAGTTTTCTTTGGCTATTTAATGTAATCAATATATTTATGTTAATAAATAGTAGGATGTTATTATTACTTTATCAATATAAGTATATTGTCATTATAATACACATATTATTTAGCACAATGATAAAAATGAGGAATGAATTGCAGCTGACAATAACATCAATTTGGTTAATTGAAATGCAACCAGTAAACCTATTTACTTTGGTTCTTGAACATTCCCAAGAAACTAAAACAACTATTGTTATTTAACTTTACAAATAAATAGGTCAAATGGTCTATTGTTCAGAAATTTATAAAACGTTAGATCTCTGGAAATGGCAGAATTGGAATCTTGATCCATAGAACTTGAATTGCTGAATCTGTCATTTAACCACTGTACTAAATGACACAGATCAATATTAATAGAGAATAATTGTATTAATATATTATTTTATTATCATATCATCAAATGTACACATGTTGTATATAATACAATTAAGTGATCCAAAGTTTTTATATCTCCTACTGTACTAAACCATGGATTATATTTATAAAATCTTTAGAACTATGTATACTGCTACTATTAGTACTATTACTAATATTTAAAACAGGCAAAACTCATTACATATGCCACACACAGCAATCTAGAGTAATCAATGGATGCCAGAATGCTTGTGCATAAAATCCTCATCTAGTGCCTACTCACTGACGAAGGCCACAAGCCAGAAACTAGTCTGGGGATATTGGATGAGTAGGCACCAGATGGTGATTTTATGCACAACCCTTCTGGCATCCATTGACTACTTTAGCTTGCAGTGTGTGGCATACATATAGTGAGTTTTGCCTGTTTTAACAATAGTTATACACAAGCATAAGAGATGGTGGCCATGTGATGTTTATTGGCTTATTACTAATATTACTACTACTATTAGTATTATTATTATTACTACCACTAATACTACTACTAATAAACTATGCATTCTTTGTGAAGTCTATAAGGCTACATATACCACTACTGTTACTACTATTATTATAACTTTTTATTATTAAAACAGGCAAAACTCACTATATGTATTGCCACACACAGCAAGCTAGAGTAATCAATGGATGCCAGAAGGCTTGTGCATAAAATCCTCATCTAGTGCCTACTTATCCAATATCCCCAGACTAGTTTCTGGCTTGTGGCCTTTGTCAGTGAGTAACCTTGGATCTGAGAGCACTGCACATAAATCTTAGGATCTAATGCAATTCTCTAGCAACCACGTTTTATCTCCATTTAATTACAAAACTATGAATCTTAAACTGAAAACACCTTAATGTTTTCAATCCAAACCCATTAGCTTATATAGTCATAAGACTCCATATGCTACTACTATTACTACTACTATTATAACTTATTTTTATTATTATTACTATAATGCTTTTACTGCTATTATTACTACTACTATTACTAATAATGAATAAAATATTATTAGAAATACACTAAAGACAAGTAAAATTTCCCATCAGATTTGTAAGCTACAATATGTGGGTTAAAATGTCCAATTAGTATATTCTTCAATTGTCTGGATTTGAAGGTATTGAGTTTGTAATTGGTAGGGACATCTTGGATTGAATAGGTAACAGGCTTTTTTAAAAAAAAGCATATTTTCTTGAAATTAAAGATGCAGAAGCAGATTTCCATTTATATTATAATGATTATGTCTCAAATTGTAATGAGATGCAGTAATAATTACTTTTATTTAGAGGAAATGGCAGAGAATAAACTATATATTAGATTATAGCAAAGTTAAATAGCAAATTGTTTAAAATGTCAATAAATATTATAGGAATGTAAATGATTTTTTTTATCTTTATATGTATTAGTTTGAATATATTATAAGAGGATCTTGGTTTGGATTTTTTTCCAGTTGGGGGGGAGGTGTGGTAGGGGATTGTCAATTCCCCCCCTATTTTTATTTCAATTTTACACCCATAAATATTTTTTCTTCCCACAACATTTATTTTACACCACCATAATTATATATAAAAAAAAATATGATCGAACACACACCCCACTCACAAAATGTATTTGTTTGTTCTTCCTTCTTCATCAACCAACAATCACCACCACACCACCATCATCCAACAATCTTTAAATCATATCCCACCAAAAAAAACCCCAAAAAAATTTGAGATTAGGAACTCGGTAAATGATTCACTTTATTCATTTTTTACTTTTTCATTTTATTTTATTGAATGATTCACAAAAATAAAAACAAACCAAAGACTAAAATTCAAAACAAACAAAATTTTACAATATAAATATAATTAATAACAAAAAAAAAAACAATCAATCAAAAAAAACAATACCACAACAACTGCAACAATCAATAATGGAATTTTTAAATTATATCTATTATTAAATTTACATAAAAACTTATTTTATCACCTTAATTAAAATCAATATCTATCATCTTAAATATATCTTATTTTTTTATTATCTTTTAAAAAAATTTAATTTATTAATATATAAAAATAATATGATATATTATTATAAATATTTAATATAAAAAATTTTAAAAAAAAATAAAATAAAAATAAAATAAATTATAAAAAATAGTAGTGTTAAAATACTTATACTTTTAACCTTTTTATATAAATTTTTTTCATTTTATTATAATTTTTTTTTTATTTGGTTGTAAAAGTGTGGGAAAGTGGATTTAAGAGATATTTATATTATTTTTAATAATTAATAAAGACTTTTATTTTTTTAAGTTATTTAATAAATTTTATTTTTAATTAATAATTATATCATTTTATTATAAATTAATATCTTTCTTTTTGGCTTATAATTTATTATATACTTTACTTTCTACCTTATTTTCTTTTTTTGCCTTTGGTCTGTCTATTTTTTTAGTTCTTATAATATAAATATTATAATAGAAAAGAAAGTTTAAATAAAATAATATAAATAAAAATTATCAAATATATGTTATATGGGGAGAGGGGGAAAAATAAAGAAGATAAAAAAAATAGAAAAAAAAAAAAAACAAACATCACATAAAAAAAAAAAAAAAACAAACCAAAAAAAAAAAAAAAAAAAAAAAAAAAAAAAAAACAAATAAAAAAAAAAAAATTAAATATATTCTAAAATAATTTTTTTCAAAATAATAAATAAATTATATTCTAAAATAGAAAATAAAAAAAAAAAAAAAAAAAAAAAAAAAAAAAATGCATAAAAGTATTTACAAAATTATGGCATTTTAATATTTTAAAAAATAAAAATATAAAATTTTGAATTTATCTAAAAATTTATCAATATGTATTACCATAGTATTTTCTCATTAAAAACTTGTTAATATTCACAGTTTTTATAGAGTTAAAATTAGTAGTTACTTGTCAAGCATTGGTTGTCGAGAGGTCAGTGACAGCTGCTTTACAAGCAGTTGTCCCAAGTTAGCGGGTTCGCTTCTCCGCTGATGCTATGACACATGAGAAAAAAATTGGTAGTTACTTGTCATTTTAGATAGACTCTACATTTTTCTGAACGATATGGGGAAGTTCATCCTTTATTTAATTATCTTTTTCTAGATATATACCATGTAACTAGTTTTTAAACTTCTGTTGACATTCTTTAAAATAATATACGATTCATTTTACCATAAAATTGTAGTCATTTATCAATTTTAATTTTTTTTTTTTTCTATATTTGAAACATGTTAGATTTTCGAAATTTTAACTGTAAAACATTATTTTACTCATGGAAAATATTAAAAAGTGTAATTAGTACATATTTTTCTTTTAAGTAAATTTAATTAAAATGTGTAACTGTTTTTTAAAATTATAATTATAGTTACATTATTATCATTATTTGTGATCAGCTAGATCAAAAGCTTTTCCAAATGCATGAACACATGACCTTCAAACTTTCCAGTTATTAAAGTCTTATAAAGTTTGTCATTAAAATCTTCCAAGACTATAGCCATATTTTGAATTTCTAGAAAATTGAATTGACATTTGCTAAAAGAATTTTTCAGATACAAAATTTTTGATAATTTTATGTAGATATTTTTAGACATTATTGATGGCAAGATAGATATTTGTTATACTTACTTTTATCTTTTACTTATACATTAGATAAAGAATTAATTTTTTTATATTTTGGAATATAGCCAGAATTATCAGATATATATTAATTGCATTAGTTAGGTATTCAAATGCTTTTAATTATATTTTATTAAATTATTAAATTCTATTAAATTATTTCAATTTTGTCACAACCAATACTTTATTTCATCAAATACAAATTATATAATTATTGATCTCTAGAAAAATTGTCGTCATTACTTGCTATGTTCCAAAAGAAAAATTTCACTAAACAATTAAACACTTCCTAGTCATTCTCTCTTTTATTGTATTTTTTAAATACACATAAGTTTTCTATTTTTTAAATCATCCATCAACTTTTTTTCCATTGTTTTTTTTTAAACATTTTGTAAATTCATCTAATATATTATTCACTATTCCTTTATTTGTAAATAAATATATGATCCAAATCCTTCATTATCTAGTGTATAATTTACAAAATAAATGTTTATATTTACTGATCTTAGTTTTTGAATATTGCTACTTTTTTTAAATAATCTATTACATTTTTCTCTAAACGTGCATTCAAAATGCCTCTAATATATATTTTTTTCTGTTTGTCCAAATCTCTATTTTTTTCTAAAAGCCATAAAACAAACTTTTACACTTAAATGGGAATAACGTTTTACTCCAATGCCATCTATAGTAATCTTGAATAACAAAAGATTACCAGTAGTAATGCATTTCTGGCATATTGATTTCTTCAGTGAAGTCTTGGGTTTAAAGCAGTGAATAATGGAGTTTTATATATATATATATATATATATATATATATATATATATATATATATATATATATATATATGATGGTTAATAATATAGTGATTTATATATTTTTAATGTTGTGGAAGCAACTACTCTTTACACATGTTAAATTTGAAATATACTCTCCTGTCAATAATTGTTTTAAAATCATAGTTAGTCCATTTATGGTTAGTTTATTCTTTAAATAAACTAGCAATTTCTGATTATGTCTAAATTAGGGTTTGAACTTATTATTAGCCTAATTATTAAGTCAGCGTATTACTTGTACAAATTCAGTTTACATATCACAGGGAGGAGAAAGTTTCTCATTTTTAAACAATTAATGTCAGGAGAGTGCATGTCAATTTTAGTGCATGTGTAAAGAGTGATTACTTTCACAATATTAGCTATATAAGGTAATAGATTGAATAGGATTTACTCCTTCTACCTTATGTATAAAAGACCATTTACTTATCTTTTTCTTATTATAGTAAGGCAGGAGGGTATGTTATTTACTGTAGCAACATTTAAAGTGGTTCAATATCACCCATTTTTAACTCCTTTATTATTCAAACTAACAGCTTGAAATTGAAAATACCATAAGATTTTGAATTTAACCAATGGATTTGAAATTATAAAGATCTGATCTTGGGATTAACATACTCATTTAAAAGTGGTTATGAGATCCATAACTGTATTACTTCCAACTTTGAATTTCAAGTTTTTATAGATAAAGGCAAAAACCAAGATCAGTCTGGGAATTATGACATAAATGCACCATCATCTTTTAATCATTGATTACTCAAGCTTGCTATAGATCCCATTAGAGTAGAGAGATGCTTTTGTTTGTTTCATATTGTTAAATTAAAGAATCAAATGATAGATTATTAAAAAATTAATTTTCAGTATAATTTTATTTAGTTTTGTATTTATATATTATTTTTACCAATAGTACTGTCATCATATATAATCAACTACTTTCATACTTTATTAAATTCTTTTAAACTATTACTTATACATTTGTGTCATTTTCATTTTAATTATTGCTTTAGTTTTAGAATTGTTTATATTATTTTGAACTTTCTTTACATTTTTTTAAACATTTTGTTTGATTCATTATCAGTATCTACTATATATTTTTATGACAGTGAATTTTCACCCCCATTCCTATCCATCTCCATCAAAAGAATACTTAATTAACATCTAAATATGAACAGAATAAAGGTAAACAATATGTATCTCTTATAGATTAGAAAGGATTTGAACTAGGTATGATTATAATATTGGCAAAAACAAGAGCTTTAAGTGTTCCATCATCAGATTTTTAATGATATGAATGGCTGAAAAGTTAGAGGGTGGAGAACCTGTCCACTAAAGTTTGCAGATTTGTTATCTTCTTTTTAATTTTAAAAATATATTTATTGACATAATAAAATTGTACAGATGAATAATAAATGCACTTTGTTAATGTTGGCTCATCCATTGCTGGCATTGGTCTGGTAGATGTATGCCAGAGCCATTCTCTGCACTAGCAGGTTGATGTATGAGTAAATACATTCCATTTTGTTGGTATTGACCACCCCATTTGAGGTTGGCCCAATAATGCTAACTTATCAGATGGGATACATGTAGTGTGAAATCAATGCCTCTCTAGTAGAATCCGGAATGTTGCATCATATACTACTTTATTTATGATACACAACAATGTGGATATATCGGGTCCAATATTCATGTAGAGTCTGTTATCCATATTAGTAGGCTCCATGTATTAATAAATAAGAATCTAGAGGATAATATCTTGTCCTTGTTTTGAAGAACTTTGAGCTTATCGAAAAATATAGCATTGGGATCCGGTGTTGGTTGTGTGAACTTTGTCCTGCATCTTGTGTACCAAAAAGCATATGTCAGGAAGATAGATAACCTGATAACTGTAAAGTATCCAGAGAAGAGACAACCCCTGATGTCCAGGATTTTATCCACTGCTATAATGCAGTGTTGAGAGATGACACTTCTAATACTGTTATAGCCTGGACATATATTTAACTGATGATTAAAGGTCTCATCTCCTCTAGAGCAGGCATGACAAATTTGGGTTTATTTTATTTAGAAACTGCTTGAAGTGTAAGAATGTATTAGTTGGCATGGAGCCCATATTCACCTTAATCAGATAATCCAAAGGTTTGGGCTCCAGTAGCAGATATTTAAATATTGTGGTGATTTTATGATTGCTGCACCCTAGATGAGTATACATAGCTGTATTTTCAGGATTCAGCAGGCGATGTGCCTGCCAGATGCTGATTTTATTATTAAACTCTGCTGTTGAGTGCCCGCACAAAATATGTATGTTGGAGAACTTTTTTTTTATGTATGTGGACAAATGTATCCATTGTACAAGACAGTGGATATACATGTATATTGTAGGAGAAATTTTCCTGCACAAAATTTTATTTGAAGAACTGTGAAAGTATGTATTATATATTTAACTTATGTAAAAGAAAAGAACTATACACCTGCTAATTATTTATTTGAATTAAAAGTTTAGAATGATTAAAATGTAAAGAAATAAGTAATAATGTTTTTAACATTTTAAAATAAATTATTTAAAGGTTTATCTGATAATTAAGTTGTTTCATTTATTCTGATTTTAACAGAAGAAAGTTGAACTGCTAATGTTATCATAAAAAAATACTATTCTACAGAAAAAATGGTAAAGGCTGATTTGATATATAAATGTATTATAAAAGTTACTTTAAGTACATTTTGTATCAAAAAGGGCTTAACAAAGAAATTTTAATTATTTCTATTTAATTAAAACAATTTAAAGTGATTTCGTTGTTTTAGAGAATTGTTTTATAAGAATTGTTACAGATTTAAAACATAGCGCTATCCTAATAAATAACTCTTTATAAAAATATTGTATATTTATTTTATTAATTAAAAAATAAAAATAATTAATTGTTTAGTCTTTTTGTTTATCATTCTGAAACATCCTTATAAGGTAATTATAAATACTGATGTACATATAAATTCAGAAATTAAGAAGCTTCCCTTATAAAGCTGTTCAAGACTCCATGTTAACCAAAGTTTGTGTCCATTACAAGATGGTCTAATAGAGTTTTGCTATGAATGCTAAATCTACTATGCATTTTTTGATTTTAATCACATAGCCACATTCTATTGAAAACTTTCTATAGTTATATACCCTAATAACTGCAACACCCAGGCTTATTATATACCTGTGTTTATATATGTAATATATAGGATATATGATATAAACACAGGTATATAATAAGCCTGTGTGTTTCAGTTATTACATAGTAGAGATGTCTGCTCATCCCTTGTATTAAATGGATTATGTCCTGTGTATGAGGAGTCAGATTGACCTTAGGTCAACATGGGGGTGACAAGAATCTCAGCCTCAGGGTAGTCTTTGAGCATTCCATCATCAGATTTTCAATTGGATGGACAGTTGAAGAGTTGGAGTGTGGAGTGGATTGAAACCTGTCCATTAAAGTATAATGATTGGCTATCTTAATATATATAATATATATATGAGCACTTATAGCATATATGTGTAGAGATGGTAATCTGGACCAACTGATGATTGATGGTTTAGCATTATTTATCTTTTCAATATATATGTGTTCAGGTGTATCAGTGTTATAAGATAGTGTGGAGAGTGGTGGGTCATGTGAAAGTCTGTGCTCATATACCCTATATATTACATATATAAACACAGGTATATAATAAGCCTGTGTGTTTCAGTTATTACATAGTAGAGATGTCTGCCCATCCCTTGTATTAAGTGGATTATGTCCTGTGTATGAGGGGTCAGATTGATCTTAGGTCAACATGGGTGTGACAAGAATTTCAGCCTCAGGGTGGCCTTTGAGCATTCCATCATCAGATTTTCAATTGGATGGACGGTTGAAGAGTTGGAGTGGATTGAAGCCTGTCCATTAAAGTATAAGGATTGGATAACTCAATATATATCTGAACACTTATAGCATATATATGTAGAGATAATAATTTGGACCAACTGATGATTGCTGGTTTAGCATGAACTACCTATATTGGTGATTATTTATCTTTTCAACATATATGTGTTCAGTTGTATCAGTGTTATAAGATAGTTAAGGAGAGTGGTGGGTCGTGTGAAAGTCTGTGCTCATATACCCTATATATTAGTTATCTACCCTAGTAACCAAATCAAGTATTACAAAATGATCTTTATATGAAAATGGTATAAATATTAATACACAAACAGGTGAATGAAAACTCCTCTTGACAGGAAATCATCCATTAGTAATCTTAATCCTCAATAGCTTTATTGCTTAGGAGTTTATAATAAATTCAAGTTCCAGAAATGGAATCAATTCCAATTTTATGGTCCAGAGTCTGACACTCTACTTTTGCACTAATTCATGCAGAATAATTAGAACCTTAAGGCCAACACTGTACATAAACTGGTGTAAATAAATGCATAAAAAGAATACTTCCATTTATATTTAAAACATTTTAACTAAAAAAAAGTACATTTTATGTGTCTAAGAAAAAGTTTATTGTTATTACAAAAAAGAGTACTTTGTTCTGCTTTATAAACGAAAATTCATTTGCTTATTTAACCTGAATTCACTATTAAAATTATTTGTCAAGCGTTGGTGGCAGAGTGGTTAGCACAACTGCCTTACAAGCAGTTGTCCCGGTTCGCTTCCCGGTCGACGCTTTGATACATAAAAAAAAATATTTTAACAAAAGGAAAATTTAGTTTGTTATCTGTATTTGCTTATAGGGTAAATGATTGTTATTGAAAATTTTCTAACAAGAGAAATAATTGTGTATGAATTAATTGTCTAGTTAAATAGATATTAGCTGACCAATACCAACATGAGAACAAGCTATTAAGAACTTCATAGCAGGGAATCCAAAAAAGAGCTTTGAATTTCTTAAAGATGACCAAGTACTAGTGCCACCAGTATAGTATAAAAGAAATGACATTTTTTTTATAATTTCAAGAAAAAAGTTAAACAATTAATATAGGGTAAGCGTTTTTTTCTTAAAGTTTATTATTAATTTTTTTTAATTTATATTAATAAAAAATCATCGATCACTATATATTTAGAAAAATGTTAGGTAAATACACAGAAATTAATTAAGATTAGACACAAGGTATTCATTGATACATTTATTTTATTAGATAATAAATTGAAATCTGAATTCTTAAATGATAAGCAACATTCTTAAAGTTCAATTTTTTAATTTTTTATGCAAGCACATGCAAAGCAAAAACCTAAAACTTTATTGACAAAACAAATTGAGTTCACAATTTAAAAGCGAATATGTTAAATATGTTTTGTAATATTGCAAAATGTATGTATATATGTGAACATGCTGAAATGTGTATCGACTTAACACATATATATATATATGGACATTGAATTAAAACATTATTATATTTATTATTTTTCCACTGATTTTTTTTTTAACTAAATCAGAATCAGATAGGATAATCTATTTATGCTATATTTATACCTGCTGTTTGTCAGTTTTATTATTCATTAAATTAAAAAAAAAAATTGAACATTATTTTTGAATTATTATAATAGGATTTTTTGTCTAACTTTTATACACACATTGACAGAGTCTCTTGATATTCATATAAGTAAGCTCTGGAAGTTAATAAAATATGTAATGGATTATTAGTGTTTGTGAGAATTCTGTATAATTCTTTTTGCAATTATATAAATACTGCTCCAGGATTAAGAGTTACATAATGATGACCCCATAGCTTTGCTAAAAATCATTTTTAAGATTTACTTTCATATAGAAATTATTATGTACGCAAAACTTTTTTTCTCTTTTCATTTTTGTAATGGTGCTAATTTAAGATGTTGAATAATTTAAGATTAATTTATTGTTAATTTAATATTCATCCACATTAATATTTTTCTAAAATTATTTATTAAATCAGTTTGCATTATGTGTGTATATTTAAGAAACACTTTTATAAAGTATATATTAAATACTTGTTTTTGTTTTTTAATGAATTGAGAGAAGATAAAACATGTATGGAAATACAGACAGATTGAGCATTTTATATGTACATTTTTTTTTTTGTTTTACTACTATTATTTGTGCTATATAATTATTTGTGCTATATTTTTGAATATATGTTGTACTTGCTTGAATTCGTTAATTCTTCTGGGAAACCATTGTTATTTACATATGCAATATCTTTTATGTGATAATCTGAGTTTTATTTACATGTAAGTGATAATAGAGGAAGTTAAATGTAAGGATTTCAATCTCATTGTAGAATTAAACAATCTTATAAATCAGGTTGTCTGCCCATGAGTGATAATTATTGTTAGCCCTGGAAATAAATATAAGCTGATTTCATATGAAGAAACTGGATAATCATATTAATATTTTATTACCCAAACTATTACATATTTTTTGGTTGCTAAATATAAAACCTAATGAGGAATAACTAGTTCACTATCCTTTACACCATATTGAATTTTTAAAAAACTGGCTTAGAGTCACAATTTTCACAATAACTTCAGTTTTCATAATGTTAGAGCAAAAAGCTTTACATTGATAGAAACTAAAAAAAAACTAAGGAAAACAATAAGGCTAAGATAAATAGTTATAACAATTTAAAAAATAAGGGGAAAAAAAGGAATTTCAATATTAGACATAATTATTACTTTATTGTTTGTTCATAATTTCTAATTTATCATTAACTAAGTTTAACTTCATTGATAATTTCTTTGTATTCCTCATA
Source organism: Epiperipatus broadwayi (assembly GCA_028023455.1). Classification (NCBI taxonomy): domain Eukaryota; kingdom Metazoa; phylum Onychophora; class Udeonychophora; order Euonychophora; family Peripatidae; genus Epiperipatus; species Epiperipatus broadwayi. The sequence goes on from JAQFVV010012595.1 coordinate 1,252,533, forward strand.
AAATTATCTTTCAAACCATATATAATATATCTTACCTGAGATAATCCATAGCTTCAGAATCTCCAAAATAAGTCGCATATGTATTCTTCATTTTTATCTTGTACCCCAAAGATGACAAATCTCAAAGGTGTCTATAAGAAAAAGGTTCATCCTAATAAAAGATACAAAACAAATCATTTTCAGAAGATGGATATACATTTGCCATCATAGCAATTGACTTATTGTCTATCTAAAACTAGAAATTGTAGGTTACTGTCAGTATTACTGATAAAATGAGTTTCGTCCCTTCATTTTATATTTTTTGTGTCCATCAGTGATGCTTATATTCTTTATGCACACCAGTGAAGCTATCTTGTTATATTTAGTATCCCACAAAGATATAATTTATTTGCTAGCTATAGAATTGAAAATAATGTGATGCAAAGTGTGGCAAAACTACTGACTCCACAGCATGAGTATCAAGGCATAGGCAAAAACCAGAACTTGATTCTTTGTCTGCATACAATTTCATGTAGTATATACATAACATTTGTGGTTATCTCCACACACACACACACCATTTGAAATCTTTCTTTGTTGGTTTTAAGTGTTTATATTTTCACATGGTACTATGCCCAATAAATTTTGTGATTGCTTTGTCAACTGCAAAATTTCTGTATATTTGATAATCAGTCCTAAAATTTACATTGTACTGCTTTATAATACCTGAATTTTATATATATAGACATTACTTGTTATATAAACACAAATCTGTAATTGCAAACACAAATATGGTAATATAAATATAAACATAATGAAAAATTATTAAACATTTGAGAATTATTATGTCTAGAAAATAAGATTGTCTAAACTTAGATCTGAGCCCCAAAATTACATAAACTACTTTTGTTATATTTGAATACAAATGTTAAAATTTATATACATATAATAAAGAGCATAAATGATATGTAATTTCTATATACTACACAAATACCAATACATATGCAAATATACCATTTATCAAATAATTTTAAAAAAAATAATTTTCAAATATTTAAAAATAAAAAATTTTAATACTTACAACCTGATATTCTAATTCAGAGCCCCAAAATTACATAAACTACTTTTGTTATATTTGAATACAAATGTTTAAATTTATATATATAATAAATAACATAAATGATACTATACGGAGCCAAATATTACATAAACTACTTTTGTTGTATTTGAATACAAATGTTTAAATTTGTATATATATAATAAATAACATAAATGATATATATTATATACAGACACCAATGCAAATGCAAACATACCATTTATTTATTAAATAATTTAAAAAAATTTACTATTTAAATAATTAAAAATAAAATTTTATTTATGACCCCCAATATTCTAATTACATTTTGAAGGCCTTGAAATGCGAATTTTATCGGCACATTTTTAATCCATTTTCGTAAGCTCTTTGGACATTTAATAATTTCTGCCTTTATCTTCTCCATGAAAAACAGTAAACAACAAGTACATTTTATCTGTTTTACAACTTTTATTTTTAAATTTCAGCAATAACCATTAATTTATATCGCAATATGATTTAAACTTGTTTGTTTTAAACATAATTGCTTTCTTTTAATTAGTTGAAATGAAACATAAATTTGTTTACCTGCCATTTCAGTTGATAAATAAAGATTGGAAAAGAATTATGGCATCTAAACAAAACTAATCCATAATGACAATCCTTTAAAATTGCTAATAATTTACTATTTCATTTTTTTTAATAATAATTTTTATTTCTGCAATTTAATTGTTATACCCTTTACCACTATAGATACTCCGTTCTTTTCTTCACCCCCCCCCCTTTTTTTTTTTCAAAAAATGTAAATCTCTCAATTGGTCAATAACGGTCATATGATCTTAATAAAGATTTAACGTAGAACAAATTTATTATCCATAATAAATATAATTATAAATGGAAATATGAAAAAGTCAGTAAACATTCAGATACAAACATATATATTTTCAATGTCATGTTAACTATGAATTAAAATTTAATAAAGGATTTTATTTTATTAATTTAAATTAGCTATTAAAATATATATACATAGTTTTCAAATTTTTATACCTTTTAAAATACCGCTTGAAAACTACTGCTAATTTTAAGTGATTCAAATTATTAAAACTGTAAGCTAATTATTTGGAAGGTTTATTTTTTTTTTTATATTTAAAATTCCATTGAAACCTATTCCGCAATATATATTCTAATAATGAATAGAATATAGTGCCACAAATCCTTCCTCTCTCTTTTTTTAAAAAAAATCCAACATTTATTGACTATTTATTTTCTAAAAAAATTTCAATTTATTCATCTATTTGAAATGGCTTTAAGGTTCTGCCAATATTGATGCACATGTTCCACCTTGTTATCCATGCTGAAAACCCATTCTCACATAATGGTTTCTTCTTTTTTTTTTATTCTGCTGTCTAAAAGATCTGATTTTACTCACATTATTTATTTTGTACTCATATTATTTTAACTATTTCTGAAGTTAATTTGATTACTAGGATATGACTTATAATAACTTGAAAATAGCTGCTGTAAAGAATTTATATATTTTTGCTTTTCTTTGGGATCATAATATGATATCCTTATTCATGATATTTAAGATTTAGCTACTTCTTTGATCTTTGTATAATTAACAGCTGTTATTTCTTGTTGAACTTCTCTAGGTAAATTATATTGAATAGGATGAATAATTTGTGTTTTTGGCAAATTAAACTCTATATGAGTTCTTAATTTTGAGATCTGATTATGAAAGAATTGAGACAAAATTTCTCATTGACTCTATTTATACTTTTTCTGTGATTTTTGATGACAAATGCTATCCTGCCATTTTTCACTTCAGAATGTTTTAAGCAAGGAATCTCTATATTTATCAAATATTTTAGGTTTGATAAATAATGAAGACTAGCAGCTTTTTTTATTCCATATAAATTATTATTAACTATAACAACTTTTTCAACTTCTTTCAACAGATGAAACATAAAAAGCTCTGCCACAACTCATTAAGATGATCTAGTGGATTTTCACCAATTCCAACTTTAAAAGATTTTATATGTATAAACTTTTTTACAGGACTAGATTTTTCAGAAATTTCTACCAAGGATTCTTTTCTTATATTATGTTGGGATGCACTTAAAATTACTGACTAAATTTTTTTTGTTTAATGACTTAATCAATAGAATAAAAACTCCAACTTTTTTGAATATCATATCTTCAAAATATCCTTCATTAATAGGACCTATTTCTGATCTTCAGAATGATATTGGATTTTTCATATAAGCATGGTACAAAGATTTTTCACTTTATTTTCAAATATGATTTTTCCTTATTATATAATTTCTTCATCTTATCCATTATTCAACGTTTTATATTTTTATTTGTTTTGCTAATTGTTTTTTCAAAATCAGAATTTCTTTCTTATCTTTTTATCTATTGGTTGTTTGTATGTCTTGTACAATTTTGCCCACATCATCAAATACATTACTGTCAAATGTTCCATTGATTATATCTCTCACATGTTAACTTTTTTTCAAGAGTTTGTTATGCAGTAGCCTAACTTTCAATTTGAGACATTAACATATCATTTTGAGACAGTGCTTTTATTTTACCTTGAAATACTGAAAGACCAATTTCCTTTTGTTTGTTTTCTAAATTCCCAAAACATTTTCTTTTAATTTTGGAATCTTTATAATAATTTTTCCATCATTTATTACAATTTCTTTTAAAATCTTTTTATAGTTTCTGATAATCTATTAGACTCTAACTTAATTATTTTTTTTATCTAATGTTTTTTTTTATCTATTTCAATTATTCTCTCAACAATCTTCTTTAATTCTTCTCCAAATTCTGAATTTCTTTCAAAAATCTTGTTGAAGCTTCATTTCTAATTCTGTAATTGTTTGTTCATTCTTTAATTTACACCTTAAGTTTATTTAGCATCTTTTATTATTTTTCTCTATTTGTTTTGCCTTTAGTCAAGTTTCTTTAAGCTCTCAGTTGAATCTTTCAAATTTGAAATTCATATTCTTGATTTCTATTCTGTTTTTTTTTTTTTTTTTAGTTTTTGGCTGTAACTTTGAATTCATGTTCAGTCTATTTTCTTCACATTTTTTCAATAAGATTTATGTCATAACCTTTCACTGTCAATTTAGGTTTTGATTCTTTTAACTTTTGTTTTATGGTTTGTCTTTCATTTTTCTATAATTAAATTCTCAAAAGTAACTTTATTATTAGAAAATTTTAGATAAGATAATATATAGCTCAACTTTACAATAATAATAATTTAATATAATAATTAGAATATTTCTGTCTTTCCTGCCTGCTTTAATTATCTCACTTTCATTGATTATTTCTCTACTAAATAAAATTTATTTATATCTGTTTATATCTCTAAAACACTTAAGAATCTTGTTTTTTGCTCAATAAATTAACTAATAACACATGAAAATTCATATCTATGAATACTAAATATAATCTACTAATAAATTTACCATCATTGGAAATATTCCATGAAAACATTTTATCTTCATATGTAATGAATATTCAATAATATGTTTAAAAATACATATACACAAGCAACAAAGATTACAAATTATAAAATTATTATAGAAAAGCCTTTTTCAGCAAATTATGTTTTTTGCCCTTTTCAATATGTCTCAAGTATACCATGATTTCTGTATAGTAATGAATATTAAAGCATATCACTTCCATCCATTATAAATCAAAATATATTAGGGTGCCTCAAATTTATCAGTTAATTCTTGAATAAAGCTAGGCATTTTGTACATGGTTTCAACCAGATTCTAGCATCATGAAAATCTCTAAAAAGTAATAGAATTAAAAAATATTTTCACTTAAGTTTATTAAGAATTGTTTTTTTTTTGACAGCATAAAGTATCTGTATTCCATAGTAAACCAGAAAAAATTCTCATTTTTCCAGGTCTCTCTGGCACCCATAATAGGTATATTGGTTCGGTCCTTTTTTCTGGTGAGAATATCCTGTAATGACATTTTATCAAAATATAAATGTGCAATTCTTTTGAAATGCATGAAAACAATAAGAATTATATATTTCTAGGTATCCTTCCACCCAGATTAAATATAAAAATGTTTTATACTATCATTTTCAAATACTTAAATAATGGCAGTAATCCATAACCTTCAATATTTTTATAAAAGTTGAACAATTCATATACACATTTCAGACTCCCAACAGTTTTAAAATTTTATATCCCTCATAAATCTTACATATTAAGTACAGTAATGAGAAATTGATATCACTGCTTTATAATACTATATTCAATATCTAACCACTTATAAGTATATCCAATAGTTTTTTCAGCATTTAAATTTCTTGACTCTTACCTCTAAAACATTTTTTTTAAAAAAATAAACTTTTCATAAAATAATGTTTTTCTTTGATTTTGTTTTATCTTTATTATGAACTCAAATAAACATTATTATAATCATGGAATGCCTTTTGAAATATAATATCTAATGTAGGCTTATAAGCAGTCTTTTCTTCAAACAAATATATCTCAAACTTTTGTTTGGGCTGATTTTTTTCATAACACACATTTGGAAAGTTTCATACTGTGACTAAAAAATTTTTCTTCCAAAGGCCATAAATAGAACCTATGATCATGTTTAACATAAATACAGATGTAGTAAGATGTTCTGATATATGTATAAACACATCACAATTTAAAGCAAATTTAGCAACTAGGCTGATACCTAAGGTACTGTGATATAACAGATTCATGTGGTATTTTTATTAGTTTTATACCAATTATGACCATAGGATAAAGGTACCTATCATTGATAAATAACTGAGGATACCATGCTGATTGCATGATGGTAATATTGGGAAGTAAATGATGGCTTATAAATGGAAAATGCAGTATGTTCTAAAGATCTAGTCATACTGTTTCAAAATGCCAAGCTCTTCACTGATGAAAGCTATAAGCAAGAAATTAAGGGGGGGCTGTTGGATAACTCAGTATTGGATAATTATTTAGTAAGTCCAATCACTTGGTATCTATCAGTTATTAAAGTTTCCATAAAGTGGCATAACTGTGGTAAAAAAAGATTATGATACTGAAACAATAGTATATAAATTAGTGTCATTATATTTTATTGGTTTAAATTAATCCTGCCCATAGGGTAGTAGTGCCAATGAGTTGTTAAAAACTAAGGATCTCATAAAAATATACATACTGAAATGATTTCAGATCTGTATAACTACATAGACAAGTTGGTTTAGATTAAAATATTTATATGTTTTTCATTTTAGGCTAATAGTTTGATAATAAAATAGAGAAGTAAATGATGTTTTCTAGAGGATTAAAATGCTAAAGATTCAGATGCACTGTTACAAGATTCAAAACTTCTTACTGATGAAATCCATAAGTTAGAAACTAATCTGGAGATATTGAATAGGACTGAACTAAATAGGGATTTATTAAGCAGTATCATCCAATGTCTATTATTTACTAAAATTTATATTAGTTGTTATTGCTGTGGTAAAAGAAACTATTTAAGCTGGAGTCATGTGATATTAATAGTTATTTTTCTCATTTACTTGTTTTACAAAGTATGATTTTTCATTTTTTTTTATTTATCTGCAAGTTAATATTATTATTATTATTTTAAAAAAACATGCATTCATGGTTGTCAAAAATTGATATTTATAACCGTATAACAATCAACTATTAATTATTTCTTTAAAAATATATGCATATATATATATATATATATATATATATATATATATATATATATATATATATATATATATATATAAGTCTTGACGTATCACAAAGTCTATTTAAAGCGAATAATAATACTATTAAATGATTATCTCAAATGCATAGATAGAATTTAATAGCTTTATATTAATATTTTCAATAGTTAAATGTTTTTCTGTGAAAGAATATAATATATTTAGTGTCATCTATTGTATGTAATATTGCATAATTAGTGACTATCATGCGGGAGTGCAATTTAATTTTCATTGCTGTTAATGTTAATTACATGACTATGGATCAGCTATCTGAAAGAAAAAAATTAAATTATTTAAAACCTGGGGAAAAAAAATTTAATTTTTACTTGGAACAAAAGCTACACAAATCATTGCATAATATATATATATAATTTTATTGGTATAATTTATTAAAATTTCAATAATAATCCAAAAAGATAAAAATTTGATCAATAAAATATATCAGATAGTTGTAAAATAGAAGAAAAAAGAAGTGCTTCTCATTATTATGGCAAACTGGAAAAAGCTGCTGTGATATTATATTTATTGAGAAATATTTATTAAAGTTCAAATTCTGTTATTACATTAATTTCAAGGAATACGAGAAAGTCAATAATTAAATAAAGAATCAACTCATTTATTCCATTTTTATTTAAAAATTTTAATGTTCATGTGTTTTAAAAGAATATACCTTTAAAACTATTATTTTTGATATTTATGAGTTTTAAAGAATATATAGAAGATAAATTTAAAAAACAACAAAAATAAAAAGTTAATTTTATGATTAAATAATGATTATATTAAAGTAGATTAATTAACGTCTGGACAAAAAAATCTGGTTGGTCAATTGAATGAAAGTATTAATTAGTCTTACCTGCCCTAGCAATTGTGAATATAGAACATATACTTCTTTTTTTCTCTCTCAATAGTGCATTTTTAAAAATATTATTTTTTTAAGTATTTTTTTTTTCTTTTTTAAGCCATATAAAATTAAATTGTTTTTAATTAAATTTCAGTTTTCTGCAATATTTTAAAAATAATATATCTTCCCACTTATATATATATTTCTCTCTTTTTTTTTTGTATATTTCTCCTACACATTAAATCTTCATAAATTTGTATTAGCATTATTTTTCTGGAAAAAAAAAAGGTTGAATAACATGTGTATAATTTATTATCATTACTTATAAAATTGATATTACTATAAAAACAATCACACAAAACACACTCACAAAAACAGAATTATTCAAATCATTGTATTTCCTGATGCTCTTTATGGTTGTGAAAGTTGGACACTGAAAAAGCATAAAAAGGAAGAACTGATGCTTTTGATCTATGATGATAGAAAATACTTTAAAGATTACTATTTCCAGTAAGAAAAATAACACGATCTGGATTTTGCATTGAGAATTCCTGACCAGATTGAAATTGTCTTATTTGGTAAGATTATAAATTTATCAAATTGCTAAAAAAGATTGAAAGTAAAAGGTAGAAAATGATTAGAAATGAATGCACTTGACTATCATAATAATGATGATGGTTTTGAGGAATTTAAAAAAAAAACAATGAGATGGATTATGGGGCATTTTGAAATAATGACATTTATATTGATTACTAGGAACCAGCTTGTCATCAATATGTTTTATGATAATAATTCTATTTATATTACAAGAAAATATTACAGTGCTGAATCTTAAAACAGGAGCAAACTCTTCACATAGTAGTGTCACCCAGTATAAGCCATAGTAATTGATGGATGCAAGAAGGTTTGTGCATAAAATTTTTATCTAGTACCTACTCATCTAATATTCCTAGACTAGTTGTAATTTTTGGGTTCCATCAGTGAGAAGTGCAGGATCTGAGAGTTGTTCTAATATATGGCTTTTATTTACAAATCTTACATCAATTGATTATTATGACTTACACTGGGTGGCACTACTGTATGGAGTGTTTGCTATTGTTTTATAACTTGCATAAATATAGGAAATGTTGATTATGTCATATTTTAGAAAGATAATCTTCTGAAGGACTAGCTATGTAAAGGTAGCATACCTTGTATCAAAATCCATTATGCTTAGAAGAAAATTTGGTTGATGTAAAATCTTTTTATTATCGTTCTCTATTTTACATACCTATATAAGATCTTAGATAACGTATTGCTGATTTTGATAATGAGAGAAGGGCATTGAGCTAATGCTTCATGAGTTCGCCTCTCCAAGTATTGTTATTTTCATTAAAAAAAATCCATGAAATCTATAGTTATGATATTAAAGCTAACAGTTAACTTTTATTATTTTGAAAATATTTGAGAAATTGTCATGTTTTTAATTTTTATTGTTATAATTATTCTTTATTTCAGTACCAAAAGACAATTTTCTTGCTCATTTTGTTAAAATCTCTAATTTGGTAGCATTTTATTAATAGCTTCATTTTCAGCTTTTAATGTTTCAATGTTAAAATTAAATTCTAATGGTCTACTAACCTAATCAAAACCAATCCTCTGATTCAGATGTCACAATCAAAATTATACTAATCACATTACAGAGATGGAGAATTTTATTACTAAATCCACTCTTGAATAATAATATTATTAGATCTAATTAATTATATTATCTATAATTTTAAATGTAAATGCAGTTTTTTAAAATCTTGAATTTTTTGTTTATTTTAATATTTATTTGTTAAATTATTTATAATTTGTATTTTATAGCATTTAATTAACTCCAGAGGAAAAAAAAAAAGAGAAATTATTCAGATAGAGAATAACAAAAATTAAAAATAAGGTTTTAATCGCTATTCAAACCATTTTTTAAAACTAAAGTAGTTCATATATGTATACAAACGAGCTTTTTAGTTTGTTATTTTGTACTGATATCTTTTATCATATAAAACAATTATTTATCTTGCTGAAAAATTCAGCATCATGCGTAAATGCAGCTATTCATTATACTATTTTTAGCCATATTTGATCACTGAGAGCAATTTGTATTGTCTATTTGTAAAGACAAGCTTATAATATAAAGGAATTCTGCCCTTTCACATATTTATTTTAATCATAATATGTCTTTTAAGAGCATTTTTCTTCTCTTTACTTCTTTATTGTAAATTTTAATCATTAGTGGTTGTCAGGTACTCACATAATTTAATCTCCAAACCAGTTTATCATTTTTTAATTTTATCAGTAAGAGCTTGATAGTGAAAGCTGGAACCAATGCATTTATGTATCCATACGCATTTTTATCTTTTTTTAAAACTAATCCAAAGAAGATATGTTCTTATGATTGTGAATTCAATATTATCATTTCCAGAATGTTATTTACACTGAGACAAAATCCCCATGTTACTTTCATAAATAAATTTGCCTTATATAAATAATTTAGTAATAATTGAAAGTTTTGCTAGTCTTTCACATGCGCAATTATTTCTCAGACAGCCAATCAGATTTTAAACAGCTTTCAATTATTACCAATTTATTAACAACTTGTGATTTAGACAAATATTATATAAATAATTTAGTTGAAATATTTATGTTACTATAATTAAATTTTTTATTTTTTTTACATTTTTAATTTAGCAGTAGAAAATTAGAGTATATTTGGCAACTTGCTATTAAAAAAAAAAATTAAAATATTTAAACTATTCCAGATTTTAAGCAAATTGCTAAGACTACTAATATATGGTATGGCTGAAGATCTATCAGCCACATATAGTTATTTGAATTGGATAGCTGGGTTTGAAGACATGTAGATGTCTGAAAATTTCAGATTTTTCACTCAATAGATAACTTTTAGATAAGTGCTTGGCTTTGGGTTGGTATTTTTAGATCTAGTGTCTGAACCTACCCTGGCACATCTCTGAGGAGTGCCAAAGCATGAAACCATGGTCAGGGTTTTGGGGGAGGGGTTTCTGACAGAGATATTTTAAGTGCTGGCTCTGGCTAAGCATTTATCATAAAGCTTGTAGAGGAATTGGCAATCCTCACTGTTTATAATTTACAAGCTTAAGAGATAGGGTCATGTGATCTATGACTATTATTTTGAATAAATAGCTATGTAATCTAAAACTTCAATATTTTTTTTTATTACTCATGAACCACATAAGTTGAAAGATGATACTATAATTTATTAGTTGCATTCCTAAAGAATCATTTGCTAACAACATGTTAATTCATAATTATACTAAAATTATTAGAAATTTTATCTGGTTGTTATTTGAAACTGAATGCTGGCTTAATTAACAATTACAATAATTGTTGCTAATATAAAAGTTTTGCAGTTTCAAAGTATTGATGCTTAGTTTATGTATGATTTACAAACCTGAGGGCTATATAAAAATGGCCAATTTTTATCTGACCCCCAAAATTAACATTAGTAAGAAAAAAATGAACATTGTTTTCAAGTTTGTTTAAAATATTTTTGTAGGTATTTGACTTGTGAATTACCTAGTAATGTATTCAGATTTAATTGGTCTACAAATAAATTTATATTCTCTTGATATTACATTTTAAATCATTAAATATTATATTATAACCATTCTTTTTGCTTACATAAGCTGTTTTACATAGAGGCAAAACTCTCCATACATTAGCATCACTCAATGACAAGCTAGAAACTAGTCTGGGGATATTAGATGAGTAGGCACTAGATAGGAATTTTATGCACAAATCTTCTTACATCTATTGATTACTCTGGTTTGCACTGAGTGATGCTACTGTATGGAGAGATTTGCTTTCGTGATATTATATGTTAATAGCCATGAATTATTTATAGATTTATTAAAATTATTATAATTTTATTTTGAATTATATTTTTCTATTTTTGTAGTTTTCTATCTAAAAATAAATATATTAAAATTATCTATATTTTATAGCATGCATCATGCTATATGAACATGATATACAAAGGACTTATGAAAATATTTAGAAATGATACTCTTATTTTAGAATAATTTATACATATTATACCATCTGGTGAGAAATTTAGGGAAGGGATCACCATTATCATAATTAAATTTGTGTGTTTATATTAATATTTTTCTTTCAAAAAATGAAGTAAAAAATTTAGAATACAGAAGCATTCATATATCTATATACTCATACAACATAATTTCAATTACGTATTGTTAATAAAATGAGCACTATTATGAATTATCTTTCAATAAATCATTTTCTCAACTTGCACAGTTATTCTGAGTTACAAGATTGCTGTCTCTTTCTTTCTCTGATCTCTATGGATTTTTACTGATTTGTCTTTTTCATAGCTTCACTATTTTATTTTTTAATGATTCTTGGTTATGTCAGATGTGTACATTTTAAAAATTAAATTATTCTAACCACATTTGTTAAATTAACATTATTCATGGTTTTAGATATCTTCTGGAACATCTGGAATCAAATAATCTAGATCAGTAGAACTGTTATCTGTCTGTCTGTCTTTCTATCCTATCTATCTATCTATCTATCTATCTATCTATCTATCTATCTATCTATCTATCTATCTATCTATCTATCTATCTATCTATCTATCTATCTATCTATCTATCTATCTATCTATCTATCTATCTATCTATCTATCTATCCATCCATCCATCCATCCATCCATCCATCCATCTATCTATCTATCTATCTATCTATCTATCTGTCTGTCTGTCTGTCTATCTATCTATCTATCTATCTATCTATCTATCTATCTATCTATCTGTCTGTCTGTCTGTCTGTCTGTCTATCTATCTATCTATCTATCTATCTATCTATCTATCTATCTATCTATCTATCTGTCTGTCTGTCTGTCTGTCTGTCTATCTATCTATCTATCTATCTATCTATCTATCTATCTATCTATCTATCTATCTATCTATCTATCTATCTATCTATCTATCTATCTATCTATCTATCTATCTATCTATCTATCTATCTATCTATCTATCTATCTATCTATCTATCTATCTATCTATCTATCTATCTATCTATCTATCTATCTATCTATTCATCCATCCATCCATCCATCCATCTCTCTATATATATTGGAACCAGTTGGCTACATGGCTGCACTAAAAACAATAATTAGGTTGTTGGCAGCATGTTGCTCAAGTTTAAGTATAGAATTATTTAATTAATGGAGTACATAATATTTAATTTTTTTATACATATTTTTTAATGGGTTTTTATTTAACTAAATATTTTAACTCAGTATAATGATATGAAAATTTTCAACATTAAATTTGTTAAATAATAATATGATTTTAATTTGGGAATATTTTAATGAGAATTATAAATGATTGTGGAGGGGAGAGAGAATTGTGAAAGAATGTGGTTATAATTGGTGGGTAGTTTTAATTTAAGCTGTGAAATGTTTAAGAGCATTTTAAAAGAGAAAAAAAACCCAATAGATTTTAATATCTTTGTAAATTTTATTTTTAATCAGAGTTGTTTTTCAAGGTCTATAATTAAGAAGGAAAATAACTGTGTAATTGTATTTATGAAAATTTATCTAATTGGTTGTTATGAAAATTATCATGTAAGAGACAGATTATAATTGGCTTGTGGGCAAAATTGTTTTAGAAATTTCTTACTAAGATATTGAGGAGGGTAGGTTTTGATCTGTCTGATAAAGAAGAAAGGAGATGTCTTCATCCAGTTATTTCCAACAAATGTTTTAAGTAAGCTATTTGTATAGTATAATAGAAGTTTTAATTTTTTATTTGCCTATGAGTTGGGTCATGGAAATGGTTTGTACAGTGAAAACTATATGCTATATTTAACTAAAAGCTGGTCATCACCTTCCTCCCTGTAACATACTTTCACTGGAATAAAAATGTAGAGAGATGTATTCCCTCTAATGTAATCTGCAACCTTGCCTCAACCAAAAGCATAAGTCTCCATCTGTGTCAGTCTCAACTGGAAATTCAAGAAGAAAACCCAATGGGCAAAAATTGCTATTTTTTATCTGGAGTTATTGCAGACCAAGAAAAAGACAAATTAACCATGTACAGTCTGAAAGCTTTCAAGGAGAAACTCAATTGGCAAGAAAGCTAAAAATTGCAATTGGAAAGGACTCCATAAACAATAAAACCATGGTTATAGTAGGTATTTTTCTCTGTATGTACACACTGTATTTTTATTAACAGAAATTTTGTTGTTTCATAAAAGTAATAATATTTTTTTGTAAGAAATGATAATTTAAAATACTTTCTTTAAGTTAATATTTTCAAATTGTGAAACATCTTTTTCACTAAAGCCAGTCATTTTCTTTTCCAAATGATGAAATAGTTTTAGTATGTTTTAAAAAAAAATCTGTTGTCAATTTAATTTTTTTTATTGAAACTTGTTTTTTACCCTTTCATTCCTTTTTTTTCTAAAAAATAATTAAGTAAGTTGAATCAAAGATTGTAATTTTTGATTTTGAAAATGGTTACCAAACTTTTATTTATTTTAAAGAAATAATTTAATGAATTTAAAGTTAATCTATCAATAAAAATCAGCTGATTGGTTAATATAATTTTGTGAAAATAAATTTTTTTGATTAAAATTTCATAGTATCATATTATTTTTTGTTGTTTATAGTTAATCAATTAGATATTAAATAATTGTTTTGTTTTTTTTTAATATTTTTTTGTCTTAGTTTTTTTATTCTATCCAATTCCTGTTTCATAAATTGCAGTGTGGTTGACCTTATTTTATGACAACTTATGGTTCTAGGATTATTTTTTATGATCCCAATAAAACTATTTACTTATAGTAGGATAAGTCTGTGAATTATTTAAGATTATTTATAATAAGCTGCTTTATTTATTTATTTATCTCTTGCTTACTGTAATAATTTATGGAGTTCTTGCTTCCTCAGCTCGATTCATGCATAACAGCTATATGGGATAGGGTTTATATTTAGTGTTATGGATATCCTGTTGATGATGATGACCTGGATTGGCTCAAAATGGATATCCATGCAGTACATTTTATTTAGTTTTGAGGATGATGATGGCTTTCTATCTCCTCATAATTATGCCTAAGGTGGTTACTATTACAAATTGTCACTGAATTGTGGAAAACTGTAACCACAGAATCTTGTTGTATTAACCTCTTATTTTCCATAGTGTTACGATATATTCATTTTTAATATTCTCATGGATAAATGATGAATTCATATTTTTATTTCTGGGAGCTTGTGTGTAGTAACAATATAGTAACTAAATATCTGAATTTAATAAGGAATAAAGTATTACAATCAAGTGATAATAAAATATAATTATCATTGTTGAAAATTGGCCATTTATTTTCAATTTCTAAACATAGTTCACTATAGCATTATAAATCCTTTCTTCAAAAATTGACATGGTTGAAAAAACAGATAATTAATATTACTATTCTCACTGCCAGAACTACTACTACTATTTATAATAATAACAACAACAATAACAACAGCACACTCAGTTAAACCAATATCAGCGCAACACAACCTTTTTGTCTTTTTAATTAAAAAAAGGGAGAGACATTAAAATGAACTATAGTTGCATATGCAAGAATTAATGAACAATAACTACAAATTGGACCATACATAAACACAATGGTTTATAATTAGAAGAAATTGCACACTAGCATAAAGACAAAGAACTATGTTCTCACTTAGATCTCTAAAATCAGAAGAAATTAAAAAAATTGCACACTTACATAAAGAAAATGGACTATATTCTTGCTTGAAATAGAACTCTCAAAGCTACATGAAGTGATTAATAATGGACAATGCTTTTTCAGTTGAAACATCTGTTTCTAAAGCAACTTGATATATATAATAATACCAAATAATTACATGTAAAACATGCAAACAATGTAAAGTTTCTTTGAGTTAATAAAGTGCCTTTGGAACATAATAATAATAATAATAATACTACTAATAATGATGATGATGATGATGATGATAATAATAATAATAATAATAACAACAACAACATCAACAACAACAACAACAACAACAATAATAATAATAATAATAATAATAATAATAATAATAATAATAATAATAATAATAATAATAATAATAATAATAATAATAATAATAATAATAATAATAATAATAATAATAATAATAATAATAATAATAATAATAATAATAATAATAATAATAATAATAATAATAATAATAATAATAATAATAATAATAATAATAATAATAATAATAATAATCAATTATTTATTTAATGTACACATCTACAGCCAAGGGCCAATTACAGATTATAAATAAAAATGTATATACTATAGCGATCAAGAGAATATAGAAAAAACAAGATCACTGATAATATGGATCAGATATTTGCCTTTTGAAAATTTTTTAATATTAAGATGATGAAAAAAGGGGAAAATTTTAAAGCATCACATATACAAGTTTCAACAAAAATAAACAGGTACAAAAATTTTATGCTGACAATATTAAAATGAAATATTGAAAGCATATCATAAGAATTATTATTTTTGGTAATGACTGTGCATAAAAAATTATATCTCTAGCTCTTCTCCTAGCTAAACAGATATATTACAATCATTTTTCATGTGGCAAATTAAAAAAAAAAACACTTTTTGAAGGCTAATTACATTTTGTTTTTATTTCTTTTTGATTGAGAATTTTATAATTCTGTTTCAAATTACAAAAATAGGAAAAACTAAAGAGTAAAAAGTTTATATTTAGTGGAGTATTCAAACACATTGCTATGTCTGTAAATAGTTCCCACATTGAAAGTTTTAATATTGACATTACTGGAAAATATAATTCTAAGATCCATAAGACTGTCAGTATAAGACCATCAGCCAGATAGATGTCTTTTGTTTGCCTGTTGTAACACATAATGGATATATTGAATTATAAAGTAATGAATATATAAATAATTACTATTATTGACCTTAATGCTTTAAATAAATGGTAATATAAATTATATTCTTTTGTATTTTCCCATTGACCATTTTCAACAAACATATTCTGCTTGTATAGAGACAGTTTATCTACCACAATTCAGTATATTGGACAATTTATAATTTAATTTATATATTTTTAGGTACATATTTTATTTAATACTTAGATTTAGAATGCTTGATTTTGTTTTAA
Organism: Epiperipatus broadwayi; assembly: GCA_028023455.1. Classification (NCBI taxonomy): domain Eukaryota; kingdom Metazoa; phylum Onychophora; class Udeonychophora; order Euonychophora; family Peripatidae; genus Epiperipatus; species Epiperipatus broadwayi. The sequence continues at coordinate 1,269,424 of JAQFVV010012595.1, forward strand.
AGTTTCATTATGGTAGCTTTTAAATATTCAAGATACAGAAAAATTAGTTTGATTTCTTAAAATATTTTTTTCCTCTTAAAAGACTATTAAAATAATGGAAATGATTTTAATAATCAAAGTTTAGCTTAAGTTAAATTATCAATATTTCTCCTAAAGAAAAGTTTTTAAAAAGAATATTTAAGCAGGGGTATTACAAATAGTTTTGGAAATGTTTACAATGTGTGAACTTGATAATGGATGGATATGATTGTGCCATATATGAATTGTCTAATTTAATGCACAATATGTTGCAATAGACATACTTAATGTGCAGGTGTGAAATACAGAAACATTTTCTTTATTTTTGTGGTTGCATTTTTTTTGTTGATTTTTTGGAGACAAACTATTCTTAAGTGTAATCATTTTTGTTACTATTCCTGTCTCACAAGTTAATGGTAAATTTGAACAGAATGATATTCTGCTTACCAGATAAGATGAGTGCAAAAAAAAGAGATATTACACAGAGTAGAAGAAATGAACTGTGGGGAACTTGCAAGATAAGAATCTTCTGGCTTTCTGTAAAGAGAAAAAATTTTTGAATAAATGTAGAATTCTGTATTTGGAATAAATGTAGATTTTTATACATGAAAAAATAAGACATCTGAAAATAAGCCCTACAATGTTTTTTGGAGCAAAAATTAATGTAAGACCTCATAGTATTTGTGGGTAAACACAGTATACAGCCACAGATAGAATATATATATCTCAAAATCTTCCAGTCATCAGCATAACACTGAAGATGGGAATATTGTAGACTTGTCTTAAGATCATTAATATGTACTTTAAAAAGTTTGAGAAGCCAATATTTATCATTAAAATTAACAGAGGCTGATCTGGCTTTTATAAAAGATTAAAATTAACAAATTAGTTTATTTGATAGACCAAGATTACGTAGTTCATTGAGAAAGATATTATGATGAACTGCATCAAATAATTTTGATATATTAAAATAAATAATATTCAATCTACACCATTCTTAAATTGCATGTGCAGTGAGGTGATATACAGTAACAAGATCTATTTTTATTGATTTGTGTAGCACAAAATCATGTTTTTCAGGTGCCAATGATTTGCAAATATCATTCATTACTTTATTGTAGATGCATATTTTAAATATCCTTGCAATGGGGTTTAAAACTGAATTGGGTCCATAATTATTAACTTGATCTTCATTTTTAAAGATTCGAATAACTTTAACAACTTTGAAAAATGTTCAAAAATTAAAACATACTATAGAAGAATTAAGAATATGACAAAGAATATAATTTTTATAAATGAAAATGAGGATATTATCTGAACTAAGGCTGGAAGTTAAATTGCCTAATGGCTGCTACAATATCACATTCTGTAAATTTATTGAATGAAATATTTTTAGAAATATTCTCTTTGATCAATGTATGGTCATTATAATGTTATTGGTTGTATAGAAAGTTATGAAACGTGTTGAAAAAAATCACCAGCTGTTAATGAAGAGATATTGATCAACTATATTATTCTTTTAACGATATCTACACCCTTTGCTAATAATCAAAATTTTCTAAGATAATCCACAATTTTTCTCTTTATCTTTTTAAATTTTTGATAGTTTCTTCTCAAATAATTAGATAATCTCCTGTAGTTGATAAAGTTATTGTAAAAAATCAATTTTTTAGTTTTCAAATATTATCTATGTTGATAGGATTTTTTCCTAATGATACATTTAAATGATTTAGAAAACCATGAAGAAAATGATTATTGGCAGTGAGCTTTACTGACAAATTCATTAAAATAATTAATATTAATGGAAGAGTAAAGAAAATCCCAATTAAAATTTGAAAGCTCCATGTACATACATGGAAGTTGCCTTTTTATATTCTTCCAATAATACACAAAAATAAAATCATGGAATATTTTACATCAAAAGTAAATTCTAATAGTAGATTATATTTTTTTTTGGGGATTTTTTGTTTTTTTAATGGGGGGGAGGGGGGGGGGGGGGGGGGGGGGGGGGGGGGGGGGGGGGGGGGGGGGGGGGGGGGGGGGGGGGGGGGTATATATATATATATATATATATATATATATATATATATTGAAAATGGCATAGGAGATATAGAGACACATTGAATATTTGGATAGTTATTAAGTATATAATCTAAAGTATAATTATATATATCAATACAAAAATCACATTGCTAAGATTTAATATATAACAAAAGTGAAGCATCTCTTTTAGAGGTCTTAGAAGATAATGAGATTTATTGTAAAGAGTATTGTCATAATATAGATTGAAGATATTGAAATTACCTATAATGATAATATACAATTTAAATGGAATCAAAAATTCCTCAAGTGAGAAAAGTAATTCATTTAATTCAGAAACAAGGAGTATGGGTTTAAGATAAATATTATAATAAAAACGTTACAACTAATATTAAAAATCATTACAGGACCATGTTGATTGCAAAAAGGAGATTAATTTAAACAGATTTATGTATACAATTCTAATTAAAGGGAAATTAGTTTATCTCCACCTTTCAAAGAAATTTCAGTAGATCTGTCTGTGCAAAGAATCCTATATCCGTCATCTAAAAATAAATGGTGTGGGATTTGATGTGATATTATTTCAGATAAAAAAAATATAATAAAAGTTTTCAAATTTAAAGAATTATTTATGAAATTTACTTAGTTCTCATTACTCTCACATTAGAAAAGAAACAAGAAATACTATTCATACCAATATAGAAACAAATAAAATAAATAAATAAAAAAGTAAAATAAAAATACACTATATGGGAAGGTTTAATGAGTTGATCAAGGGACTATGAAAAAATGTGAAAAAAAGTACTGTAAGGTGATATAATAGGTAAATCTCATGATGCTTATGTTTGGGGATGCAATCATAAAAAAAATGATCTAGAATTAAACATATTGATTTTATATCAAATAAGAACAACCTGTGACTTTAATAACAATTTTTTAACATATCATGTTAATAGCAATATTTGAAAGAAAATATAATATTTCATCTTACATTTGTTTAAAAATAATATTTGATCTTTATGATGATCAGTTTCATCCAAAAAATTCTTGTAAAAATGTATTATTTTATTTCCTTTCAACGAGAGGTTTAGTGGGCTTACAAAATATGTAGAATTACTAATTTTGATTTCTCCAAATTGTATAAAAATAAAATATTTAGATGATTTATGATTTCTCATTCTACACCCTTTAAATCTTCATATTATAATATAATTTAATTATAAAAATCAGAAATATTATTCCAGCTTACAAAAGCAAATCTGCTCTTGGACCTAATTCACTCTCTCAAAACCAGAGATACCAAACTAGCTCCACCTCCACTCCTCATAGACACTTGAGTAATCCTTCAACTCCCATCCTCTCAGCCTCTGTCATAGGACTCAATCACGAAGACATGCAATTTTGGACTGACCTGGACTACACACTGTTTGCCCTTTCCCCTTCCCATTCCCTTTTCACATGTATCCTTCCCCTCTTACCATGTTGCTCCTGAAATTTCAATTTATCATATAATCACTCTCTTGTAAACCTTTTTCTAACTGTATCTGTTTCTTTTTTTTTTTTTATGAATAAACATTCATCACTGAAAAAAAAAAGCAAATTCTGATATTAATTACAAATTAAAGAACATTTACTGTCATAGAAACAATACCAGAAATTCTACATCTTTTATTAATCAAAATCCATTGACAAAGTGTAAGCCTACTACTCCAGCCTATGAAAGTTAATCTTAACATTAATCAGAAATTAGAGATCATGATTTATAAGAGAATCAGTATCAAAGCAATTAGGAAGGTTGAAAGTATGAAGGGAAGTTTTCCCATTACTAACTTTTCCTCCATTATTAAATATTTGCTTATTTATTGGATCATTACCATTGACTGATTTAACATGTTTCTAACTTATATTGACAGAGTATTTTTTAATCAATTAATAATTTGATCATAGAAGAGGAGCAAATATCAAATTTAGCACCATGATAAACTGTTTTAGTACTAGGAATCATTACTATTTTTATCAGCAGAAAAAAAAAATGGTTTGAATTTAGTTTGTAAAGAAGATCTATTAATATCATCTATACTTCCATTAGAAATTTCAGTTCCACTCCTAAAAATTCTGAGGCCTTTTAATATACTTTTCCAATGTGGCATAAATATTATCAAAATGAAAATCTATTTTAGCACTTGAATCATTTCTAGAAGGATGTGAATAGTTATTATGAGAAAAAAACATAATCATGTGAAAGAGTATATTGTATATCTTTTTTTTATATAAAAAATTAGAATTAATGTGACACAGACATGAGCTATCTGTAACTATTGAGTGAAATTTTTAAAAGATGTTAAAATATTTATTCTTGAAATCTGAAATTTTCATAGATTTAAAAATATCCTGGAATCAGGAAGTTCACTATTTTACCTATAGTTATTGAAACATTCACAGAAAAGGTAGTTTTTTAAAAAAATATTCAACTTTATTACTGCCTAGAATGCTATCAATATAATATGTTCATGGCTTATAATTATTTAAGCCATGAATATAATATACACGTTATATTGTAAACATGCTAGGCAGTAAGAAAGCTGAATATTTTTTTTAAAAAAACTATTTTTCTGTGTATGTCTTCATGAACAGTCATATGTTACATTAGCTCAGAAAAAAAGGAAATTATTCATAGTTTTTTTTTTTTTTTCATATGTCATAGCATCGGCCGGGACGCGAACCCACACCCGTCTGCAAACAACTAGTTGCGATGACCTCTTGGCTATTCATAATTTAATTACTATTATAAATTTATTAGCTTTAGCTAATGATTTCAAACATCTTAATACTTTATCTTGATGAATCCCCATATTTAGAGATAGATTTATTTAGAGAGAAGTATTAATATTATTTTATTGTAATATAATTAAATTACAAATAATCACAAAGCATTTAATAGACGACTTTGTAAGATGTAAAAAAAAAAAATGGATGTAAAGATTACAAAAATGATATAGAAAATGTCAGAAGAGAAAATATCGAAAAACAACAAATAAATGAATATAAGTTGTAGAAATAATTAAAAACAAACCAAAAATGAATAAACTAAAAGAAAATAATAATTTGTATATATATGTGAGTGAAAAGCAAAAACAAAATATAAAAGAATGTGAATAGAAAAATCCAAGGAAGAATCTTGAAAGTAAAAAGAATGAAATAAAAAGGGTTTGAAAACAAGAATAAAGATAAACCTTGAATATATTTAATTTTTACTTTGTGAATTTATAATTTATATTGCAAAAGTTATCTGAATGATTTTATGTTTTAGAAAAATGAAAAAAGTTGGCGGAATTAATTCGAAATATGTAATACATTATGTTTTCACGAAAGAAATTAAAAACCTCACATTAGAAATGGAAAATAATCCTTAAATATTTTTAGTTTAGTGAAAATAGTAGTAATAATAATAAGATTGTAAATAAAAAGAAAAAAAAAATGAAATGCATACTGATGAATTTGAATAAAAGAAAAACAAAATTAAAATTCTAGTGGCAGGTTAACTTTTTTTGTTCTTGTTTTTGTTGATAATAACTTATTGGATTTTTTAAAAAAACAACAACATACAACTAACATTAATTTTATTCTAATAAATATTCGTCAAAGTTAGTGCATTTCTATATATACACAAACAAATGAAAAAAAAAACAAAACCGTAGAATGCATTATTCTTTGGAGAATTATATTGAATCATTAAGTCTCCGAAATTGAGCAAACCCATATAGAATATGCCATTTCTAAAAAAAAAAAAAAAGATTTTAAAATATATAATAAAAATAAGAATAATGTAAAGTATCAAAATTCCTAACAATGTAACAGTTTCTTTTATAAATTATTTAGATAAAGAGAGACTCTGAAGGGAACTTTTGTTTTTAAATTTTAAATTTAAAAGTTATAAAACAATGAGCGTCCACACACATATAGTAAAACATTAGCAGCTGTTTGTAGATCTAAAACTTTGGATTAAAAAAGCGAATTTGAGAGAGAAGTAAATGTACACACATATAAATATATAATGTATAGTAGCCAATTCCATAATAATAGCAATAATAATAATTTGATTTTTTAAATAGATATAATAGTAGGAGTAATAGTAGTAATAATAATAATAATTTATAAATTTATTTATCTCATTGCAACAATCAATAATCAAATTACTGTTGAGTATTATATTTATAATTATACTCATTTTGTTAATAAAAAAATGAGATTATGTAGATAACATGTCTAGTTTTCATAGCTGTAAAATTTATTTTTGTTTTTATTAAAAGAGCAAACCATCTTTGAGGGCATTATTATAAATAAGCCATTGTCAGAATATGTGTTAGAAAAAAGCTTCTATACAACGTTTTAGTCAAAATTTAAAAACTATCCAATTGTCAGACACATTTTAAAGGCATTTATAAATTTGTGAGGTAAGTCTTTAAATTCGGAGTTATTTTATATAATGTCAAGTAAATATTACATGTTCATAACATTTCTCATTATTTGTAAGTCAATATGATATTCTGTGAGATTGAATCAATCCACCTAAATTAATAATAGTCATAATAATAATTGAAGGGTTATTGTTCGGGGTAGTCGTGGGATATTGAAGTATCACAATGGTAATTTTAGCTTTGATAAAGGAACTTTTACTTCTCAATTATATCATTCTCTTTTTCAATTTTCTAAAATATGTATGATATAATTATGATTACAGTGACAACAACAATAACAAATACTAATGGCAATGTAACAATAACAATATTAAAAAGTAATATTATTATTAATAATGATAAGTTAAAACATTAAAAATAATAAAATGCATTATCAAAATAGGAATTTATTGAATTTTTATTTAACTTATTGTAGAAGTAGTTTTACATAAATATGTAATGGTTTTATATTATTACACAAATACACATACACCACAACCCACACCCACCCACCATATATATATATATATGAAAAAAAAAAAAAAAACACAAGTTAAAAAACTTGCTAACTCTTGTATTTATGATAACAGATGGCGTTCTACCAAAAACACCGTCAAGCATAGTTTTCTGTTTACATAAACGTCAGAGCTAGTTAGAGATAGTGAATGCTCACTCTGACGTTTATGTAAACAGAAAAATACGCTTGACGGTGTTTTTGATAAAACGCCATCTGTTATCATATATATATATGCAGAAAGACTATTATTAACCAGACTATATGAATTTGATCCACTTTATTTTTCTAAAATTTTTAGATCAGCCAATGTAAGGTTGTAAAAGTATTTACAACATGTATCCATTATAGTAGTGCACATGTCACTGAAAAAGTTGAATAGTTAAAAAAAATCAAATCAAAATATATTTATGCAGAGTGCATATTAATTTGCAACTGTGTAGAATGTTTAAACCAAAAAATTTACAAATTTAAGCTAAAATGCTATTTTTTAAACCAAAGATATAAGAAAAATATTTCAGAAGTATTTAATGTTAGCACATTATTTTGAGAATGTGCAATTAGAATATAGTATCCACAACATTATTCTTTTATGATTAGTAATTCAACCATTAGATATATGAATATGAATTTATTCACAATTCTATAGGACAGCCACAATTAATCACTAGTGTCTAAATGATATAATTTTTTTTTTATAAACAAGTTTCATTTATCCATAACTGCATAAACATGTAATTATAACGAATGTTATGTGAGAGTTGAAATCAAAATATTACTAATTCTTCATTAAAAGTTTATTTAAAAGAAATAAGACTTGAAAAATATTTTGATAAACTCTAACATGATAAATTATTATCATCTACATAATGTAATATTTATAAACAACTTTAATTCATGCTTAAGTTGTATGGATGTTTAATTATTTGCAATTTTTTCAATCAAAATCAAAAAGAAAAACAAAATCAAAAGAGCAACTGAACTGTTGTACTTCCAAATATAGTACATAAGCCATTTTGATATGATAAATTAGTATTATCAACTTAATAACCTTTTAATAAAGAATTTTATATACATAAGCTGTATGAATACATAATTATTAACAAATTTATATACAACTGAAATCAAAACATTACCAATCCTATGTTAAAATTTCATTCTATTCATTTTTGACAAATATATAAAGAACAGTCAATTTTTATTATGAGTTTTTTTTAGTATTTAATAATGCAAAAATGTAAGAATATGTATTTATTCACAATTTTTTATGTCAGCCAAAGTCAAAGCCTTGCTGATCCTACTCTAGTAATTTATTTTCATAATGTAAAACAACAAAAAATCGTAAGTTTTAACATCAGCACAAAATTGCACAATTCTTTGAATGTAGAACTATAAATGTCTTTAAAACACAGTTTTATGAAAAATCTAAATCTGTAAAAAGATATGATAATTTATTCAATATTTCCCTCCAACTCTATACAAAATATAAAACCAAACAGTTCATTATTCTAATGCTGAATGCCTAATAAAACAGTCACTTTATGGTTGCTTTAGCTAAAAGCATAGAAAAATTTTTTAATTTTATTTTGAATCTTTTTCCACAAAGTAATACAAAAATTTATGTAAATGTAAGTATTAATGGATTTAAATATTCATCTTTTTCCTACTTAGCAAGGACAATTGGTTTTCCAAAACTCTTTGTAAAGCAAGAATATATAAAAAAGCAAGTAGTTATAATGGTTTTCCATGGGAAAAATTTTTTGTTGGTTATTCTAAATAAGAATTACAATATAAACCATGAACATTGTATTAACATATAACTTAATCTAAGATATATAGTAAGTAAAAAAATCCTTAATGTACATTATATATTTCTGTAAACTGCACATATGCTTTTAATATATATATATATATATATATATATATATATATATATATATGTTTTACAATATGCTTCAAAGTATGTAGGAAGTGTATGGAAAGTTTATAATATGAATTGATTGTGTCAATGCAGAACATTTTTGATGATAATATGCATTTACAAGATTGTAGTATTATTATTAAGGAGATTTCTAAATATAAAATAAAAATTAATAGATATGATCAATCATGGAATTATGCTATTTCTGAATTTAAAAATCTTCTTAGAACTGAGCAAAATATATGTTTGAAAGAAGATAAAGGTTTATGAATGTGTTTTATTAAAAAAAGATGCATATAATGATTGATATTATTGATAGTTATAACATGGAGGGACAACATAGGAAATTTATAAATAGTATTTTAAAGCAGGCTAAAAGTCATTTTATGGATAGTTGTACATTCTATGATATATATACATCTATGTCTATATGCCCAAGAATATTTGCTAATATTAAACTTCAAAAAGTAGAAAATCCTCTTAGATTGATGATCAATTTCTGTGAATTATTTATTTAAAACAGCTAAATATATTGGTAAATTGTTACAAAATATGTTGGGTTTTGGAAGATATACAATTGCATCTTCTTATGAATTTGTTGATAGAATTAAAAGTATAAAAATAAATGATAATGATTTGTTAGCTTCATTGGATGTAACAGAATTATATGGATCAATTGATCATCTTTAATCTATAAGTTTAATTGAAATTGAAGTAATTAATCTGTCTGTAAATAAACATTTGATAAATTTTATTATTGAATCACTAAAATTTATAAGTGATAATATTATTGTAACATATTGTAACCGGCGACCTATCCCACCGAGATTACGGGCTTCGAAATAAACCTGACATAGCGTAAGGCTTTATTTATTTTCTCATATCGACAGTTATTCACTATCCACACAAGGGGGCGCCAGATACGATTATTTAAGTGGATTTTAATTACT